>JAVSCE010002577.1:0-132915 GCA_032199065.1 Smutsia gigantea | reverse complement strand
TTAAATAATTTCCAGATAAGCAAAAGTTGAGGGAAGGGAATTTGCCTCCCACAAACCACCTCTACAGGGTATTTTAAAGGGACTTCTCTAGATGGAAGTACTCCTAAGGCTAAATAGATGTCACCAGAGAAAATAAAATCACAGCAAAGAAAGCAGATCAACCAAAAACTAACTAAAGGCAAAAAATAAAATCAGCTAATAAAACAAAAAGCAGTCAAGGGAAACACAAAAGAGTACAGACTAAAACACCTAACATATAAAGAGTGGAGGAGGAAGAATAAAAAGGGACAGAAATAAAGAATCATCAGAATATGTTTATAATAGCATAATAAGTGAGTTAAAGTTAGATGGTTAGATAGTAAAGAAGCTACCCTTGAACCTTTGGTAAACATGAATCCAAAGCCTACAATGGCAATAAGTACATATCTATCGATAATCACCCTAAATGTAAATGGACTGAATGCATGAATCAAAAGACACAGAGTAATAGAATGGATAAAAAAGCAAGACCCATCTATATGCTGCTTACAAGAGACTCACCTCAAACCCAAAGACATACACAGACTAAAAGATGGAAAAAGATATTTCATGCAAACAATAGGGAGAAAGAAGATAGAAAAAAAGATTTGTGAAGTTAAGCGTTCATAATAGATTCTGTAGATGTCCTAGAATCCTTGATTAGCCAGTCATTATTAAACTGTTTAATATTTTCATGAATTAATATTAACTGTTGGCCTTGTTTCCAAAGGTATTCGAACACTTGAAATACCATTACTGAAAGTAATTGTTGGAAACCCACATTTGTTGGAAGTTAAAGCTGAAGGGTATTTTGATGATTCTGATAGTTATCTAGTGGAAATTTCTGCAGCTAGCAAAGTTTTACATCACGTAAGACTTTCTTTAATTACTAAAAAATATATTACTATAGAAAATTTAGAATATAAGAAAAAGAAGGGAAAATTACACATAATCCTACCTATAAGGGATGACTAAGCAATTTTTACATTTTGGGTATTACAGAAATTGCAGTGTGGCAGTGCCAAACAGGTTGAAGAGTGAGCTTTGGAGAACACTGCCTGGTTTCCATCTCGTTTCTGGCAGTGCCCATGAACATGGGAAAGTTAACTTTTCTGTGGCTAAGTTTCCTCATCAATTAAATGGAGATGATAATGAGAATACCTATCTCATAGGGAGGCTTTGAGAATTAATTGTGATAATTCAAATAGGGTATCTAAAACAATGTCTGGCACTTAGAAAATGCTCAGTCACTGTGAATTTATAGTATTTTCCTATCTTTTTTCCTAAAGATGGAGAACATCGTACATACACTTTTGAAAATTTGCTCCTTCCACTTAACTGTGTGGTTTAATCCTTTTGAGTCAATAAATATTTTTCTACATATTCTAAATTTATTTTATCATGGAGACTTTCTGATATAAACAAAAGTAGAATTTCCCATAAACCTATTACTCAAATTAAACAATAGTCAACACTCTGCTATTCCTGTTTTATTATACCTATGTGATTTTTTTGTTTGTTTATAATCTGACATTTTAAAGTGAATAGTAAACATCATGCCATTTCATTCTATGTATGCTTCAATATCCATCCCTAAAAAAAATATGTCTATTATCACATACAACCACAGCACCATTAGCATGCCTAAAGCCTTTTAAAGTAATTTTTGGTATCCTATAAAACTCAGCCCATAATAAAATTTCCCAAATTTTTTATACTTGGTTTGTTTCAATTTAAATCCAAACAAGACTCACCCATTATGTGGCTGTTTTCCCTAAGTCTCTTTTAATCAAGGGCAGATACTGCTCCATTTTCTCCCCCTGCATTGTAGAAATGGGGTCAGTTGTGTTATAGAATGTCTAACATTCTGGACTTTTTGGTTTGCTTCCTTGTCTCTTATTTAACTTGTGCCTCCTCACACTTCTCATATTTCCTTTAATAGTAGAACCCTGCTTGGATTCTGATTCAATGTATTTTGGCAAAATTTCACTGAAAACATCATTTTACTAGTTGCCAAGTATAGGGGCAAAACAACCAGTACCAGGGTCTACTACATCACTACCATTATCAGTGTTTCTGCATTTTTTTAAGTTCCAAAAATATTTTAAAATTTCAAAAATTTATCTAATTTTGCCAAATGTTTAATATTGCTCAAGGTTCAAATACATGTGTTTTGCATGAATTTTTACTGAAAATATATCTGTGTGAAACGCAGTGATTGCTAAGTGAATAACTTCTCAGAATGTACACTAATCGAAGTTAGTTTATTCCTGTCCTCCAAATGAACATCCAGGGGCCCACCAGTGAATGGTGGAAACCTATCAGTCTGAGTTGGATGGAGTTGTGGTGTTTGTTTAATAAGAACTTCTTGATCCTTGCTCATTTCCAATGCTGCCTACAACCAATAGACTGGAATGTATTCTGTCTGGAAAAGAACATGCTTTCTGTTATGATTTATTCTCAAACAGATCTTTGTGGTCAAACTTATTACTCCACTTCTACTTTCTATCCCTCTCTATTTTTTTCTTTCTGTACTCTTTAGTTGGTTTCTGTATTAGTTTGCTAGGGCTGCCATGACAAAATACCACAGACTGAATGGCTTAAACAACAGAAATTTATTTTCTCAGTTTTAGAGGCTAGAGTCTGAGACCAAGGTGTCAGCAGGGTTGGTTTCTTCTGAGGCCTCTCTCCTTGGCTTATAGATGGCCATCTTCTACCTGTTTCTTCACTCCCACTTCCCTCTACATATGTCTGTTCAAATCTCCTCTTGTTATAAGGACACCCATCATGAGGTCCACCCTTTTAACTTAATTAAGTCCTTAAAGGCCCTATCTCTAATATAGTCACATTTTGAGATACTGGGGCTTAGGACATCCACAAATGAAGTTTGAGTGGACACAGTTCAGCCTAGAACATTTAAATAACCTTCATTTATTTGGCTATTCTTAGGGTTCAACTTCGCTGGCATTAATTGTCTGGGGAGCGTCAACTGAGTGCTTTGTCACAACAATCGTGCCAACATTGAAGAGCAGCTGTAGTTACCTCAAATATATGCGTCACGTTCCTAGTAAACTTATCCCACTGGAAGACTGGATTAGTGGCGTTCACAAAGACAGTCAAGGTTTTAATATGATCAAAACGTTGCCGGTAAGCAATGAAGAAGATTGTTTTAAGGGTACCAGTGATGTATTACTTTTGTGTAGTTGACTGGCCATTTCATCTTTGAATTTCTTTCCTGAGATGCTTAAACACTCCAGTTATTTTTCAATCCTTGCATTTTGAGGATGTGATGATTACTTATTTCTAAAATGTAAAAACTTTCTGAAGTAATGATTTTTCTTGGTAACTTAGTCTCATTATTATAGTATCATTTCAAGTTATATTATGGTGGCATACTCTTGGGCTTTTGTGATATGTACCATTATTTGCCATTATGTTGGCCTGTCCTGAGCTGATATATTTTACTGGTCCCATTTTAATGAGGTAACAATTTAAACTTTTGTCTTGTCAGAATCTGTGGGTTTTTAAAAATATAAATTATTGCTCTTTGCTAACTAACTTATTACTTATAATTTGTGACAAAAAGGAAATAGCCAAACTTGAAGAGTTATTTATTAAGTATGTCACTATGGCTCTTTATAAGGTGTTTCAACTTTATTGCATTTACTTTATAGCAGCTATTTTAGGTGCTAATTTTTTTTCATTTACTAAAGTTCCAAGTTGCAATACCAGGGGTTGAGGTTGTTAAAATTCCAAATAATAAGGGATAGTGAGTGTAAGGACAATAGAAATTTACTTTGATACCTGGAGCTAAAAATAAAATATTTGCTTTAAATGCTTTCCTGGAAAATTAAGATATTTAAATTAAAGACTTAATAAATAATATATTTTTTCTTTGTTTAATTACTTACAGATAAACTATAGACCTCCATCCAATATGGGAATTGCTATTCCACTCACAGAAAATTTTTATCATGCAGATCCCAGCAAACCTATACCAAGAAATTTATTTCACAAGTCAAAGGTAAATAATTTTCTACAAATTATCTCGTATTTGTTTGAATTCAAGAAATCATTCCATCAAATTACAGAGGGACCTAGCTGCAGGGATTAGATGGGAAGTGCATTCAGCACAGTATTCCAGCTGCCCTAATAACCAGCACTTAGTATTATTCTCCCTGTTTTTCCTTCTATTATTTTACTCCTCCCTCCTTTTACTGCTACTTCTGGATATGACAAGAGGTCTAACGGGACCCTTTCTCTGCTGACCTCTTCTGGCTCCCCATTGGATTTCAAAGGGAACTGGAGGGGTGAGAGCATCTTTTCTCAAATGAAAGGAGGCCCCAGATCCTTCTCTTGCCTCTAGCTCTGTGGAAGAAATGGTATCCAAAAGGAGAGAAGAATGTTTGCTCCAAAACAGGCACATTTAAAACTGCAGAACTCTAGTTTTGCCTAGAAAATAACCACAGCCCAGCAGCCCTCTGACTCTCTGGAGTGCTGTGTGAGCAAGGTAGACAGAACAGAGAGAAACCATTAGATTCAGATGAAGAGTACATTATGGGGCAACTTCTCAAGGAAGCCTCATAGATGCCTGTGACTCTCTTTCCAGGGAAACACATCTAACTGCCTATATTCAAACAGACATGGGCATCAATTCATGTACATGGACACATACATGAAAACATATAATGGTTGCTATTTTTGTTCAGAACTCTCCATTGTCTTCTCATCTCAGGGTAAAAGCCAGATACTTACAATGGTTTATAAGGTCCTCCATGATTTGGCCTCTCTTCATCTGACCTGATCTCCTCCAGGTCAGTTTGCTCTGGCCACATTGGCCTTCTTACTTTTTTAAAAAAATATGCCAGACATATTTCTACTTCAGGGCCTTTGCAGCTGTGAAAAGTTCCACTCTGTGGAATGCTCTTCTGCCAGATGTCACATGGCTCACTCTGCCACTATCAATTATCATTGGGAGGCCTGCCTTAACCCCTCTGCTTAGAAGCTGAACCCCCACCTCCATTGTTACCCACACCCTGTCACCCTTCCCTGCCTCATTATGCTTCATCACACTCATTACAATGATATGATTTTTATTCAATTGATTTATTGTGTTTCAAAAAAGGTTAAGCTACATAACACAGGGTTGTTATTGGTTGTTGTTGTTTTTTTAAATCTGTTTTAATCCCTATTGTATCTCTAGTACCTAGAAGCAGTGCCAGACAGGAAGTGCTTTAAAATTGTTGAACAAACAAATAATACACCTTTATACATATATTGTCTCACACACACACATAGGAGGAAACTGACTTCTTGTTGAATCTTGGCTTTCAGGATAAGAGGCTCTGCTCCAGGCAATAGGCAATTATAATAATTCTTCTTCAATTCCAGTTTTTCTCAGAGATAGACCCTGTTGTGTCACTAGAATCTCCTCTGTTGAAATATGACTTTTCTATATTTATAAGGAAATCCTTAGTTTTTTTTTCAATTTTTCTTGGGAGTTGACTATGAACTATATCTAATTTACACCTAAGTAAAAAAATAGTTTTTTAATGTATGCTTTATGCATTCAACAAATGTTAATTTCAGCATTTTCAGCTTTACCAGACATTGTACAGACAGACATTCTCTCAGGATACAGCTATAAACAAGATAAACATGACACTTTCATGGATCTTTACTCTAGTGGGGGAGAATAGGAACTAAGCAAAACATTTTATAAATTAAGTAGTGTCATCTCTTAATTTGTAAACAAACAATTAAGTGAAGTGTTTCTGAACAGTAATGGGCCTGCGTAACCTGAACCAGAATTATCAGGGAATAGTTTTACAATGCAGCTTTCTCAATCTTATGTAATAGCTACTGAATCAGAAAGTATGGGTGCAGTCCTGAAATCTGCATTAAAAAAATTTCTTGGTGAGTCCTTATTTATCTTAAAGTTTAAGATAGACAGGTAGTGGGGATGGACACAAAACATGCAATATGACTGTGGATCAGGGATGCCTAACACAGTTTGAGAGGGTCAGGCTGAAAGATGAGTAGGGGTTAACCAAGCCAAGGAAGAGGGAATAGGAAGAAAGAAGCAGGGAAGAGGGAGACAGAGCATTCCAGGCTGAGGAAATACCATGCACCAAGGGCAGAGATGGGAAAGGGCTCAGTGTCTTTGAAGAACTCAGAGACCAGTAGGCCTGGAGGACAGTGAGCAAGAGAGGGGCACTAAATGAGTTTGGAGAGAGCAGGCTCTGATACCACAGGCTTTTGCAGGCCAGGGAAAGGATTTTGAGTTTTGTCCTAAGAGAAATCAAGAGCCATCCAAGGGGTTTAACTTAAGCAAGGGAGTGACATGTTTGTATATTTGTGTTTTAAAACACACATACTGTATTATTTAAGTGCAAAATAAAAGTTTGTATTTCAAAAAATAAAATTAGATCAATATAACAAACACCTACACCTTTCTCCTGGACAAAAATCCATGGAACATTGGTAAACATATTTCCGAATATAATACATCCGTGCAGGAAAAAAGAAAAGAAAGAGTTCTTTGCAGAGTCAGAAAATTTGAGAATATTCCAAAGACAGGAAACAAACAGAATCAGAGATAGAGAGAAACCACAAGACTGGTTGTGACCACAAGTGGCAGCAAAAACAAAACAAAGCAAACTGAAAAAACCAAACCAAAAAACCACAGCTGGTTCCTAAAGAGAGGGTTCAAGAGAATTTCAACTCTAGAGTCAAAGGATACACAGAGACAGGAAGGTTCTCAGGAGCACTGGTTAGAGAAAGAACAGCTAAGCTGGCAGGCCTTCCTTGTACCAACTAGTACCAGCTTGTACCAAGATTCTAGAAGTTTCACCCTTAAGATAGAGCATTCAGAGACATGGTACACAGGCAGATCATGCCCCAGGGCATCTCTGACAGCTGAGAGGAATAGAAGCCCCCCTTCCAGAAACTAAGATCTTAACACATTTTTCTTTGCAACCCATTTCCCCTACCTAATTGCTGAAGACAATCTAGGGTAATCAGAACAAGGAGGCCAAAAGCTGGAGCAGATCACTCAAAATTTATGTAACTCTGTCTCCAAACACTTCAAAATATTCACATGCTGGGAAAAGAGTGCATATGAGCCAATGCTATGACTTCTGTTATGCCAGCATCATCCCCTCACTAGATCACACATGACATCATTCCAAATATATGTTGTAGCAGTTAGGCTCTCAAGGATGAGAGATGACTGTAAAATGCCAAGCACTGGAAGAAAATTTACACAGTAAAAAAAGAGACATACATCTCAACAATGAAAAAAACTGGTGATTCAGAAAACAGAGGTACTATCATAGCTAGAAACAAACTTTAGAATGAGTATAATTATTCCATAATGGCTCAGGGACATATTGCAACTATAAAAACAATTGGAGATACCACACACACACACACACACACACACACACAAGCTGTTAGAAATTAAAACTGTAGTGTGAAAAAGAGAGCTTAATAGGTTGGCTGAATACCTGAATGGACTTAACTAAAAAACAGATTAGTGAGATGAGACATAATATCTTTCAGAAACAGATATTTTGTAATAAAGTCATAATGAATTCCAAAAGACTTAGTTCAGTCCCTAGGATGTAACTTTTCATATCATCAATTCACCCAGTCCTAAATCTCTGCCAAGTCTGACTTATGAACATAGTTGCAAAAATCCTAAATAAAATACTAGTGAATCAAATTCATCAATATGCTAACTGTAATATATCAGGAGACTAGATTTTCTCCAAGAATGTGAGAAAATTTGAGCATATAATAATATATAAAATAACTTACTTTATAAATGGATTATAGGAAAAATAGCCTCAAAATAGAGGCCATAAACATATTTGATGCAATTTAACACCCATTTCTGATTAAGCTTCTGCAAACCTGAAACAAAAGGGATACTGCCCAATCCAATAACTACCTGTGAGAAATCTGTAACAAACATATAAAATTAAATATTGGAAGCATTCATGCCTAAATGCTTCTATTTCATTTTGTTCTGTGGGGTCTAGGTAGGGCAATGTGACAAAAATTAGTGAAATATCAATATTGAAAGAACAAAGTTGGTGGATTCACATTTCCCAATTTCAAAACTTACTATAAAACTGCAATAACCAAAACAGCATGATACTAGCATAAGGATAGACATATAGATAAATACAATATAACTGAGACTCCCGCAATAAACACATACGTCTATAGTCAATTGAGTTTTGACAAGTGTGCCAAGGCTGTTCAAGGGGAAAAGAATAGGCTTTTCAACAAATAGTTCTGGGACAACTGGATATCTACATCAATAGGATGAATTTGGACTCCTACCTCACACCATTAAAAAAAAATTAACTCAAAATGGATCAAAAACCTAAACATAAGAGCTAGAACTATAAAATTCATATAAAGAGATATAAGTGTAAATCTTTGTCACTTTGGATTAGGCAGGGGTTTAAATATGACACCAGAAGTTCAAGCAACAAAAGGACTTAAAAATTTAAAACTTTAGTGTATGAATGTGTAACGGGGGAAAATCCCAGGGCATATACCTGTGAAACCGAAATCAGTCAAAGGGAGAAATAAAGTGAGAGAAACCTGTTTATTTTTTACATGCAGTCCACTTCTGCTCTCCCGTGTCTCTCACCACCTGGCTGCAGAAAACGAGGCCCCACCCAACCTCTCTGGTCCAGAAAAACCCTCGCTTCCCCTTGTAATTACCTCCTGATATGGAGATGACTACTTCTCTCCACCCCTTGGAAACACCTACTGATATGGAGATGCACTGAGGCCAAGCAAGAGATTCTGGAAATATTGCAGTTTTACCCACGGGATGAAAGGAAACTGTTAAGAAAGTAAAAATACAACCATCCACGGAATGGGAAAAAATGTTAGCAAATCATATATCTGATAAAGATCTAGTATCCAGACTATATAAGGAACTCTTACAACTCAACAACAAAAGACAAACTACCAATTACAAATAGATGAAGAGCTTGAATAGACACTTCTCCAAAGAATATATCCAGATGGCCATCAAGCCCATGAAAAGATGCTCAACATTAGTTGTTAGGGAAATGCAATCAAAACCACAATGAGATACCACTTCACACCCTTTAGGGTACTTATAATAACTTTTTTAAATGGGACACAACAGAAACTGGAACACTTATACATTGCTAATGGGAATAAAAAATAGCGTAGCTACTATTGCAAAACCATTTGGCAGTTCTTTAAAAGTTAATAATATAGAATTAACATATGACACAGTAATTCCACTCCTAGATAATATATCTGAAAGAATTTAAAATGTATATTCAAACAAAAGCTTTATAGCAGCATCATTCATAACAGCCAAAAAGGGGAAACAATTAATTGTTCATTAACAGATGAAGGAATGAATCAACAAAATATGCTATATCCCTGCAATGGAATATTATTCTGCCATTAAAAGGAATGCAGTATTGGTACATGCTACAACATGAATGAATCCCTATAGCAGTACGCTAAGTGAAAAAAGATGGACAAAAGGGGCCCTATATTGTATATTTCCATTTATACAAAATGTCCAGAATAGGAAAATTCATAGAGATAGAAAAATAGAATAAGAAGACAAGCGCTGGGGAGTAACTACTAATGGGTACAGGATTTCTTTTTGTTGTGAAAAATGTCTGAAATTAGATAATGGTGATGAGTGAACAACACTGTGAGTATACTAACAGAATTATCACTTGAAAATGTTTAAAATAGTGAATTATATCTCAATAAAAAGAAGGAAAGAAAAGAAGCTGGGAGGATGATAATCCTAAAAAAGGTAAAAGGAAGGGTAACATTTTAAAAAATAGAGTTGATTACCAAAATCAAAAGCCATTCTTTGAAAAAATTAATAAAATAATCCAATTTCTAGTAGGAGTGATCAAATAAAAAATGAATGACAAATTGTCCGTTTTAGTGGATGATTTCAATCGTATTAATGAATGCTATGAGGAAAGACAAGTATGAAATAGTAGGTTGGAGAGTGTTCCATAGAGTCTACAGCTCCATGATACCACATCTGCTCCTTTTAGATCTCTGTTTTCATGCCCTCAGTGGGCCAAGAAGCAAGTTTGGTGTTCCTTATCTGCTGCATTCAGAATGACAAAGGCTTTGTAGGTCCCATGCATGTTAACCATCAACTGCCCTGAACTGAATTGTCAAGCAGCTGATAAGTGGGTTCAAATTACCAAGCAAGAAGACAAAATTCAGAAATACTATACTTTCACTTTATTATTAATGGATTTTTTCCCCCTTTTGACTTCTTAGGGATTTTTATTCATTCAGGAAACAAGTAATTATTGAACATTACTCAGTTTGCAGAAATTCTGCCACAAAACAAGGAAGTTAACCTATATCAATTCTATTTGCAGAAATCTGGTAAATTCAAACAATGTGCTAATGTATCTGCTCGGGAAGAGTGTAATTGCACAAATGATCAGAAGTTTTCACATGCTGTTGCTTTCTCAGATTGCAGAGAAAAGGTAAGATAATTTTTAATTACATGAGGACAGAGTACTTTCATATTAGTAAGATTTTGAAGACTTTTGGTGAAACAAGAAAAATAAGAGAAATAATGTCTTATTATGACATAGAACTAAATATAACACAGAGGTAAAAAGATCTGGGTATAAATGTCCCTATACAAGTTAGTTAACCTCATCTATACATAGAATAATAATACCTGCACTGCCCTGTTCATCTCACAGGATTCTTATTAAGATATATACATATACACAGGTGCATGCACATATGTCGATATGAAAACAATTTGTAACCTGCCATACACTATATAATGATGAATATCAATTCATTCAAAATATATCCAATGTGTATTAGGTTCTTGGAAGACAGAAGTTGAAGACCTTGTAATCAAGGAGCTCAGTCTGGTAGGGATGACAAAACAGAATACAGTGTAGCAAGTAGGTTAAAAGAGTGGTTTCTGCATCAAATATTTTTTTCTGTTAGTCTGACAGCATTCAGAGGTGTATCATGTGGCTGTTGGTGTTTGTATTAGCTGAGTTAAGTGTTCACGTGGTGTAACTTTCAAGTTACAAAGGCCTTGTACGAATATATAGCATTGTATTTAGTGATTTTATCTTTATATTGGCATAGAGTTAACATTAAAAAATTATGTAGGTTGTTACTATATACCTCTACAACACCTCCCTTGCTGAATCACAATAATATACTGTATTTCCTAAACACTGCTCTAAGCGTTCTCCATGATTATCTCATTTAATTTGAGGCAAAGACAAGCCAGGTAGTTTACCAAAGATCACATCATTAATGTATCATGGAACTAGATTTGAGTTTGAAGAGTATGATCATGACTAGCAGGGAGAAAGGTGTAAGAGAGATCAGCAAGATCCTGTTCACAGAGTACCTTTGTGAGATACGAGTGAGTGAAAGCTTGAATACCATCATAGCAAATTCCTGTGAAAAGGCCAATAGAAAGTTATTAATTTTGTTCCCAAAATGTTTGTATATTACTTTTAGAGCACACATTAATTCTGCTATTAACAGATTTTTCTTTATTTTAAAATTTTATTTATTTATTTTAATTACAGTATCATTGATATACAATCTTATGAAGGTTTCACATGAGTGACATTATGATTATTATATTCACCCATTTTATCAAGTCCCTGCCACACCCCATTGCAGTCACTGTCCATCAGAGAAGTAAGATGCTATAGAGTCACTACTTGTCTTCTCTGTGCTATACTGTCTTCGCTGTGACACCTCTATATTATGTGTGCTAACATAATGCCCCTTAATACCCTTCTCCCTTCCTCCCGCATACCTTCCCCACCCCTTTCCCTTTGGTAACCGCTAGTGCCTTCTTGGAGTCTGTGAGTCTGTTGCTGTTTTGGTTCTTCAGTTTCGCTTCATTGTTGTACTCCACAAATGAAGGAAATCATTTAGTACTTGTCTTTCTCCACCTGGCTTATTTCACTGAGCGTAATACCCTCTAGCTCCATTCATGTTGTTGCAAATGATTGGATTTGTTTTCTTCTTATGGCTGAATAATATTCCATTGTGTATATGTGCCACATCTTCTCATCCATTCATCTACTGATGGACACTTAAGTTGCTTCCCTATCTTGGCTATTGTAAATAATGCTGCAATAAACAAAGGGGTGCATATGCTTTTTTGAATCT
Source organism: Smutsia gigantea (assembly GCA_032199065.1). Taxonomy (NCBI): domain Eukaryota; kingdom Metazoa; phylum Chordata; class Mammalia; order Pholidota; family Manidae; genus Smutsia; species Smutsia gigantea. The sequence continues at coordinate 120,678 of JAVSCE010002577.1, read as the reverse complement.
GGGATTTTCTTTCCTTTGGGTAAATTCCTAGGAGTGGAATTCCTGGGTCAAATGGTATTCCTATTTTTAGTTTTTTGAGTAACCTCCATACTGCTTTCCACAATGGTTGAGCTAATTTACATTCCCACCAGCAGTGTAGGAGGGTTCCCCTTTCTCCACATCCTTGCCATCATTTGTTGTTCCTTGTCTTTTCTATGTTGGCCATCCTAACTGGTGTGAGGTGATATTTCATTGTGGTTTTAATTTGCCTTTCTCTGATTAGCCATGTGGAGCATCTTTTCATATGCCTGTTAGCCATCTGAATTTCTTCTTTGGAAAAGTGTCTGTTCAAATCCTCTGCCCATTTTTTAATTGGGTTATTTGCTTTTTGGGTGTCCAGACGTGTGAGTTCTGTATATATTTCAGATGTTAACCCCTTGTCAGATATGTCATTTATGAATATATTCTCCCTTACTGTAGGATGCATTTTTGTTCTGCTGATGGTGTTCTTTGCTGTACAGAAGCTTTTTAGTTTGATGTAGTCCCATTTGTTCATTTTTGCTTTTATTTCCCTTGCCTGAGGAAATGCATTCAGGAAAAAGTTGCTTATGTTTATATTCAAGAGATTTTTGCCTATGTTTTCTTCTAAGAGTTTTATGGTTTCACAACTTACATTCAGATCTTTGATCCATTTTGAGTTTACTTTCATGTATGGAGTTCGACAATAACCCAGTTTCATTCTCTTACATGTAGCTGTCCAGTTTTGCCAACACCAGTTATTGAAGAGGCTGTCATTTCCCCATTGTATATCGATAGCTCCTTTATTGTATATTAATTGGCCATATATATGTGGGTTTATATCTAGGCTCTCTATTCTGTTCCATTGATGTATGGTTCTTTCTTGTGCCAGTACCAAATTGTCGATTACTGTGGCTTTGTAGTAGAGCTTGAAGTTGGGGAGTGTAATACCCCAGCTTTATTCTTCCTTCTCAGGATTGATTTTGCTATTCAGGGTCTTTTGTGGTTCCATATGAATTTTAGAACTGTTTGTTCTAGTTCGTTGAAGAATGTCTTTGGTATTTTGACAGGAATTGCATTGAATCTGTAGATTGCTTTAGGCAGATGGCCATTTTGACAATATTAACTATTCCTATCCATGAATATGGGATGTATTTCCATTTATTGGTGTCTTCTCTCATGAAGGTCTTATAGTTTTCAGGGTATAGGTCTTTCACCTCCTTGGTTAGGTTTATTCCTAGATATTTTATTCTTTTTGATGCAATTGTAAATGGAATTGTTTTCCTGATTTCTCTTTGCTAGTTCATCATTAGTATATAGGAATACAACAGATTTCTGTGTATTAATTTTGTATCCTGCAACTTTCCTGAATTCATTTATTAGTTCTAGTAGTTTTGGGGTGGATTCTTTGTTTTTTTTTTATGTACAATACCATGTCATCTGCAAAAAGTGACGGTTTAACTTATTGTTTACCAATCTGGATGCTTTTTATTTCTTTGTGTTGTCTGATTGCCGTGGCTAGGACTTCCCGTACTATGTTGAATAAAAACGGGGAAAGTGGGCATCCTTAGACAGACATTTTTTTAATGCTTGGGGAAAGCAGAAACCCTAAGGAGCACATTTTATTTAGAATAACCAACCTCCTGAGAATATACTATACGTTCTTTACTAGGAAATGAAATTAATATTGAATTCTCCAAATTTACATTCATTCTTGTAATTTGCATTTTAGGTTCCTCGTTTTAAGTTTCCAGTTACACAATATCCAATTTCTTTGGAAATTCACAGTGAGGATGGACATATCCCAGTGCAAACTCCATATCTGGTTACTGTGACTGAAGTGAATAGGAGGCAAAACTGGGAACTAAGTAGGGTTTGCTTTCTTCTATAATGATTTTCTCTTATAAGTAATGTTTTTATTAGCTAGATAAGTGCTTTACAAAACCTATTTACACAAGACAAAGCCAGGAGTTCTTTGGAAAAGAATTTGAGTCAGTGGTGTATTGCTATTGCCTCTACTCCTATTGTCTCACACTTTATTCCAGCATTACTTCCAATGACCTGGATTCTATGGTGTAAAAGCATTTTTGAAGAATTTTCATTCTAAGGCATTTGAAAGCCCTTTTAAAGATTAGTAGCAAAAATTATTGAATTTATGGCATATATTGGTCTGTTGTCTCCTTTCACTGCTTATGAAATGTTACAGAGGAAGGTATAAAAGGTATTGCCAAATAATCTATGGGATCTGTCTTCTAATCATAAGAGAAAAGTTTCTTATAGATTTTATGGTAAAATAATTGAAAAGATGCACAAATATTTTTAAGTAAGAAAAATGAAATTCACCATAATTCAGTTTTACCTCAAATGTACAACTTTTTATTGCACTTTTTGTGTTTATTCATTTATTAATACTTTAAAGTGTTTGATCAGACAGATAGTTAATTAAATGAACTTTTGATCAATCATTAATATGTTACCAAATATTCATATACTTGGTATACAGTGAGTCTTACTGTGTCCAACATAATACATTTGTGAAATGAAAAACCTAGGAAAGAAAACTACTAAATATTTTGTTTTAACTAACATTTCCATTTTTGGGGGTGTAATGGAGCCTGCTATTATCAGCTTTTGAGCACTGATTGTTAAGTATTGAAGTATTTTGAGCACTAGTTTTTAAACCATTAGAAGCTTGAAATTAATCATGGTAAGAGTGTTTATACCATGGATTTGGCAAATGCTACTACCAGAGCTTTTTTTCCCCTTTAAATCTTATGTACACCACTGCAATTTCTAACCCCCACACTACAGCCCTAGTTTTAGAAAAAATCATAAGAAAGGCAAGAGTAACTGATCACTTCTTTTGGAAAAGATTTAAGTGATCCTATTGTGAAATGTTTCTGTCACCTTACTGAAAATCATTCACCAACCACAGAGGTGGTCTTGGAATTATCTCACTGCCAAAGAGACAAAACATTTGCAGGTCATAACTGATCATGAGCATGGGGCTTGGAAAAAAGGTCAGCCTGAATAAAGTGGACAGAGGCCTTGTCCTTCTGGACAATGCCCCTGAGAAGATGCAATGTCAGATACTAGGCCTAATTTCTGCTAAATACATCTTCCACAAAGTCAAGCAGAACGGAAAGTATGGGATAACTTAGCCATGTTAGAGAGTAGAGTCTTTCATTGTACCTTAATGTATGTAACAAATTTTATGCAAAATGTAAAAACAGTATAAGTGTGATTAAAATATACTTATGTACTTTTAGAACACACTGTGCCAGAAAATGTAAAAAAATTGAAAGATCACTTAGAATCGATTCTTCATGCTCCAGTGTATAATCCTTTAGGCCTCAACCTAAGTATAAAGGTGAGCTGACAGCATTTTTGTTTTTCCTGTTTTGAGTTTAGAGAAAATATACATGTCTACAGTGAGATTGGTTTTAGTTTTAAAGGATAAGTGTCCATGAATAATGGAAGGAGCATCTTTAAATATATTGAGTGTGTTTACTTTTCCTCTATTTCCCTTGATGTTACTATTTCTAAAGGTATCTGAAAGTTATTTTTTGAACTGATAGGCAAGACTAGTAGTAATAGCAGCAGAAAGATGTTTCCAAGATTTAGGGGGAGAAAATGGGCTCGGTATTTTTCACTGGGATAAACACAGATAGGTTTTCTGGTTCCAGCTGCCCATAGAACACATGAAAGTAAGATAATCTAGATAATTGTCATGAAAGCCAATAAAAATTAGGGGTCTTATCAATGGGAAGATGTTGGTCAAACTTCCAGCTAGAAGCTGAATAAGTTCTGGGGATTTAGTGCACAGCATTGTGATTATAGTAAACCAGGCAATTATTAATATTTGAAAATTGCTGAGAGAGTAGATCTTAAATGTCCTTGCCACAAAAAAGAAATGGTAAATACGTGACCTGTTCAAAGTGTTAGCTAAGTCTATGGTGTTAATCATATTGCAATACATAAGTGTATCGAATCAACACATTGTACAACTTAAATTTACATAGTTTTATATGTAAATTGTATCTTAATAAAGCTGAAAACAATGGGAAACAATAGGTGACATATCAAAACTATGAATATGAGGATTAGCCTAAAGTACTCAACAAAGCCGTGTTAGGTTCTATATTTGTTTCTTCATTCTGAAAACAAGTATCAGCTGTAAAAGTCCTTTGTTTCAAATTCTTATCCTTCTCCTTGTTTTTTCACTTTGATACATGAAGTATATGCCCAAGAGCCCAAGTAAGGGGATTGGAGTCTATAGAGAAGGTGACCCCGGTGTATATTTTTATTTATAAAGGATATTAGGTTTCAGTGCTGTTAATGACCAGGTTTTTTTTTTCCACAGGGCTCTGAGCTTTTTCACTTCAGAGTGTCTGTTGTTCCGGGGGTCACTTTCTGTAACTTTGTTGAAGAATTTCAGGTATAGTGAATGCACAAAGTATTGATGGGATGATGCTGGGGACATACCATGACAAGTGTTAGTCCAAGAGACACTGAAGAGAAAAGGAAAACAGCACAGTTTGTGTGAGGCTTGGAGACAGGGATCCTGGAGGAATGTGGTGACATTTTCAGTAATGATGAAGTTAGAGTGTTTGACAGATGGCAGGACCCATGTGTGCTGGAAACTTTTTTAATAAGTGCCTGTATTTGTTTTTGTTTCCTCTCCATCTTCCATATTTAACTCATCTTTCTAACTTGTAATGCCATTCCTCTCACACCTACCTTTCCATGCAGACATGTCTGTAACATTTTAATTTCCAGTATTATCCTTCCTCTGGTACATTGTAATCATAAAGTCTTAAAAAGCTAAGAATTGGGGCTCAAGATAGGTCTTCTCAAACTACCCCATGATATGCAGTGTTCATTTTTGCTTATTAATATAATGGCATTTGCTGTCTGTAAGGGGTAAGAAGGAATAAGGATTTGATTAAATTGATTAATAACTCATTCATTATCAGATACTGAGACCACATTATCAAACTCTCTCTCCGTCTTTCTCTCAAACCCCACCTCCTTCCCTCTCCTTTTTATATCCTTACCCTGCCCCAAGTCTAGCCCCAGTGACAGATCTGCACTACTGCAGTGGTGGACGGCCATGAAAGCAGTATAGACACCTAAGACCCTGAGAGAAAATCAATCCCACTAGAAAGAAGAACTAGGAAGCACTAGGAGTGTGAGAGGAAATACCCATTATTTTCCCCTCTCTTTTCTCCCCTCTTTGTCCCAAGGGAAGCTCCAGTTTCAGGGGATAGCACAATAGTAAGGGGCTAAAATTCTCGTTGAATCCAAGTTTTCTTCCCTGAGGACTAGGAAAAAGGCCTCTGGGGATAGTGAGTGGGGGGGAAAACTCTAAGAGAAGAGTGCTGGAGAAGGACATTCCTAATACTGTATATGAACTAGCACAAGTGCCAAGCAGCACATGAACCTAAAGAAGCATATCAAGCTTTCAAAATAAAACTACAATATAAACACCACTTAAGTTCTAGAATAACCCCTGAGTGGCACAAAAAACAAGAATACACAATAGCAATCAAAGGCCTTGAAAACTATTGACATTGGAGCCATCATCCATTGAAAGTGAAATATAACTTGTGATCTGAACTCAATCAGTACAATAGGCTGCTAAAACAAATGAAATAAATCAACATTTTCCAGAGAATTTTTAACGGGACCCAGAGTCTCACAACATAATATCTTAAACATCCAACATATGATCCAAAATTACTCATAATAAGAACTAAGAAAATATATTCCTTTCTGAAGAGGCAATACTATCAGTGAATGACAATGAGATTATCAGACAGATATTTTAATCAGCTATTATAACTAGGCTACATGAGGTAGAGGTAAGCATCTTTGAAACAAATGAAAAGGGAGAAATATTCAGCAGAGAAATAGAAGCTTTCAAAATGACAAGTGAAAATTTTAGAAAAAAAAATATTTAAAATCTAAAAATCACTGGATGGATACAATAGCTAAATGGATATAACAGAGAAAAAGAAATCAGTGAATTTGGAAATAAATCAGTAGAATTCTAACTGAAAAAAAGAAAGATTTTAAATAGCCTCAGGGACTTAAGTGACAGTATCAAAAATCCTAACATTTATGTCACCAAAGTCCATGAAAGAGTGCAGAAAAAAATGTCTGAAGATATAAGTCTGAAAAATGTCTCACATTTGGTGAAGACTTAACTTTACATATTCAAGATGCTTAATGAATCCCACACTAAGAAAAACTCAAAGAAATCATGCCTAAACTACCAAAAATCAAAGATAAAGAAAAAAATCCTGAAAGCATCCAGAAAAAAACAACACTATATTTAAGAGAACTGCAATTTGAATGACTACTGATTTCTCATCAGAAACGTATGGAAGCTAGGAGAAAATTGTACATCATTAATGTTCTAGGATTTGGGGTAAAAGTGGGGGGAAAGACTCAATTGAGAATTCTATATCTATAAAACATCCTTCATGAGTGAAGGGGGAAAAAAAGACATTCTCAGATAAAGGAAAGTTAAGATAATCCACTGTAGGTAGTAGAACTTCTTTTTTAAATGCTTAAGGAAGTTCTTCAGGCTGGAAAAAAAGTACAAAGGGAAAAAAGATTCAGGAATTTTTTAGACATGGCATGGAATATTTGAATAGTCAAAGGGAAACATTTAAAGAAAAACTGTTTTAAAGAGCTTTAGAGGTAGTGATGTAGCTGGAGAATACAGAACTCTTAAAATATAATTCTACTCTTAAAATATAATGGATGGCTTAACTGAGCAAGTGAAAATTTTATAGTGTCTTCTAAGGTGACTGAAATTTCATGTTAGGTAAAATGTGTAAGGAAGGCATTCTGTGTGGAAAGAAGAAGCAGCAGCAGAGACATGGATATGGGAAAGCATAAAACTTATTCCTTAAATAAAGTTATCTATAGACTTCCGGGAAGATGGCGGCATGAGCAGGGCAGCGGAAATCTCCTCCCAAAACCGTATGTATTTATGAAAATACAACAAATACAACTATTCCTAAAAGAGAGACCAGAAGATACAGGACAGCACACAGCCTGCATCTACACCTGAGAGGACTTGGCACCCTGCGAGGTGGGTAAGATACGGAGCTGCGTCCCGGCGGGACCCGAGCACTCCCCCACCCCAGCGCACCAGCGGGAGGAGAGGATTCAGAGCTGGGAGGGAGTGGAAGTACAGGCCCATGAAATAACCAGCTGTGGTGATCTGCGCCAGGAGCGCTGACACACATCGCACGGTGTATCAGAGATTGGAGAGACAGAGGGTGCAGGATCTCAGCTGGGAAAACACCCAGGTCCTTGCAGCTGGCTCCCCGGGAAAAAGAAAAGTGTGCACATTTTTTAGTGGTCTTAAAGAGACAGGAGCCCACCGGAGGGGGCGGTTCATTGCAGCACACTCAGTCAAGCAGGCTGGGAGTCCTGGGGAATTTCGGACCCCTTGGATGGCGACTGGGAAAAAGTAGCCACACTGAAACTTCTCACAGAAATCAACAGCGTCCTATTCATTCCCGCCTGGGCCAGAGCTACAAAAGGCCCTGTGGCGTGGCAAGGCCGTGGCTACAGAATAGTGGAGCAACAGTGCACCTACAGCATCCCCACAGAATCTACTACCGGCAGGCGTTTTTTTTTTGCTTTTGTTTTTGTTTCTGTTTTTTCTCTTTTCTTTTCTTTTCTTTCTTTCCTTTTTTTTTCTTTTCTTTCGTTTTAAAAGTCTTAAAGAGCCCAGCTGATATATGTGGCACCTACCAGTGACTACTTCTATTGCCATGAAAAGACAGAGGAATATGGTACAAACGAAACTTACCCAGACAACACTAGAGAGGGAACCTGAAGGGATGGAAATGTACAACCTTTCTGAAAAAGAATTCAGAACAAAAGTCATAACCATACTGATGGATCTACAGAGAAATATGCAAGAGCTGATGGAGGAAGTGAGGGAAGTGAGGGAATATGCAGAAATGAGACAAGCCATCGACGGGCTTAGCAGCAGACTGGATGAGATGCAAGAAACTGTTAATGGAATAGAAATCAGAGAACAGGAATACAGAGAAGCTGAGGCAGAGAGAGATAAAAGGATCTCTAGGAATGAAAGAATATTAAGAGAACTGTGTGACCAATCCAAACGGAACAATATTCGCATTACAGGAGTGCCAGCAGAAAAAGAGAGAGAAAAAGGGATAGAAAGTGTCTTTGAAGAAATAATTGTGAAAACTTCCCCATGCTGGGGAAAGAAATAGTCTCGCAGTCCATGGAAGCCCACAGATCTCCCAACACAAGGGACCCAAGGAAGACAACACCAAGACACATAATAATTAAGATGGCAAAGATCAAAGATAAAGACAGGGTATTAAAGGCAGCTAGAGAGAGAAAAAAGATCACCTACAAAGGAAAACCCATCAGACTATCATCAGACCTCTCAACAGAAACCTTACAGGCCAGAAGGGAATGGCATGATATATTTAACATAATGAAACAGAAGGGCCTCGAACCAAGAATACTGTATCCAGCCTGATTATCATTTAAATATGGTGGAGGGATTAAACAATTTCCAGATGAGTGAAAGTTGAGAGAGTTTGCCTCCCATAAACCACCTCTACAGGATATCTTAAATGGACTGCTCTAGAGGGAAGCACTCCTAAGGCGAAAAAGATGTCACCAGAGAAAATAAAATCATAGCAAAGAAATCAGACCATCCAAATATTAACTAAAGGCAAAAAATAAAACACCTAGCATATAAAGAATGGAGGAGGATGAATAAGAAGGGAGAGAAATAAAGAAACATCAGACTGTGTTTACAATAACTTAACAAGAAAGTTAAGTTAGATTGTTAGATAGTAAAGAAGCAACCCTTGAACCTTTGGTAACCACAAATCTAAAGCCAGCAATGGCAATAAGTACATATCTATCGATAATCACCCTAAATGTAAATAGACTAAATGCACCAACAAAAGACACAGAGTAATAGAATTGATAAAAAAGCAAGACCCATCTATATGCTGCTTACAAGAGACTCACCTCAAACCCAAAGATATACACAGACTAAAGGTGAAGGGATGGAAAAAGATATTTCATGCAAACAACAAGGAGAAAAAAGCAGGTGTTGCAGTACTTGTATAAAACAAAATAGACTTCAAAACGAAGAAAGTAGCAAGAGGTAAAGAAGGACATTATATAATGGTACAGGGGTCAGTCCAACAAGAGGATATAACCATAATAAAAATATATGCACCCAACACAGGAGCACCGGAATATGTGAGACAAATACTAACAGAATTAAAGGAGGAAATAGAAAGCACTGCATTCATTTTAGGAGACTACAACACACCACTCACTCCAAAGGACAGATCAACCACACAGAAAATAAGTAAAGACACAGAGGCACTGAACAAAACACTAGAACAGATGGACCTAACAGACATCTACAGAACTCTACACCCAAAAGCAACAGGATACACATTCTTCTCAAGTGCACATGGAACATTCTCCAGAATAGACCACATACTAGGCCACTAAAAGAACCTTAGTAAATTCTAAAATATTGAAATTCTACCAACCAACTTCTCAGATTACAAAGGTATAAAACTAGAAATAAATTTTAGAAAGAAATCAAAAAGGCTCACAAATAACTGGAGACTTAACAACATTCTCCTAATTAATCAATGGGTTCACGACCAAATCAAAACAGAAAAAAGAGAATATATGGAGACTAATGACAACAACAACACAAAGCCACAACTTCTGTGGGATGCAGCAAAGGCAGTTCTAAGAGGAAAGTATATTGCAATCCAGGCCTATTTAAAGAAGGAAGAACATTCCCAAATGAATAGTCTAAAGACACAATTACTGAAATTGGAAAAAGAAGAACAAATGAGGCCCAAAGTCACCAGAAGGAGGGACATAATAAAGATCAGAGAAGAAATAAATAAAATTGAGAAGAATAAAACAATAGGAAAAATCAATGAAACCAAGAGCTGGTTCTTTGAAATAATAAACAAAATAGATAAACCCCTAACCAGACTCATTAAGAGAAAAAGAGAATCTACATACATAAACAGAATCAGAAATGAGAAAGGAAAAATCACGATGGACCCCACAGAAATACAAAGAATTATAAGAGAATATTATGAGAATCTATATGCTAACAAGCTGGAAAACCTAGAATAAATGGACGACTTCGTAGAAAAATACAACCTTCCAAGACTGACCTAAGAAGAAACAGAAAAACTAAACAGACCAATCACCAGCAACGAAATTGAATCGGTAATCAAAAACTATCCAAGAACAAAACCCCCGGGCCAGATGGCTTCACCTCTGAATTCTACCAGACATATAGAGAAGAAATAACACCCATTCTCCTTAAAGTTTTCCAAAAAATAGAAGAGGAGGGAATACTTCCAAACTCATTCTATGAAGCCAGCATCACTCTAATACCAAAACCAGACAAAGACCTCACCAAAAAAGAAAATTACAGACCAATATCCCTGATGAACGTAGATGCAAAAATACTCAACAAAATATTAACAAGCCGAATTCAAAAATACATCAAGAGGATCATACACCATGATCAAGTGGGATTCATCCCAGGGATGCAAGGATGGTACAACATTCGAAAATCCATCAACATCATCCACCACATCAACAAAAAGAAGAACAAAAACCACATGATCATCTCCATAGATGCTGAAAAAGCATTTGACAAATTCAGCATCCATTCATGATTAAAACTCTCAACAAAATGGGTATAGACGGCAAGTACCTCAACATCATAAAGGCCATATATGACAAACCCACAGCTAACATCATACTTAATGGCGAGAAGCTGAAAGCTTTTCATCTAAGATTGGGAACAAGACAGAGATGTCCACTCTCCCCACTGTTATTCAACATAGTAGTGGAGGTCCTACCCATGGCATCAGAGAAAACAAAGAAATACAAGGCATCCAGATTGGTAAAGAAGAAGTCAAATTGTCACTATTTTGCAGATGACATGATATTGTACTTAAAAACCCCTAAAGACTCCACTCCAAAACTACTAGAACTAATATCTGAATTCAGCAAAGTTGCAGTATACAAAATTAGCACACAGAAATCTGTTGCTTTCCTATACACTAATGATGACCTAACAGAAAGAGAAATCAGAAAAACAATTCCATTCACAATTGCATCAAAAAGAATAAAATACCTAGGAATAAACCTAACGAAGGAAGTGAAAGACCTGTGCTCTGAAAACTACAAGACACTCCTAAGAGAAATTAAAGAGGACACTAACAAATGGAAATGCATCCATGCTCTTGGCTAGGAAGAATAAATATTGTCATAATGGCTATACTACCTAAAGCAGTCTACAGATTCAATGCAATCCCTATCAAACTACCAACAGCTTTCTTCAATGAACTGGAACAAATAATTCTAAAATTCATATGGAACCACAAAAGACCCCGAATAGCCAAAGCAATCCTGAGAAGGAGGAATAAAACAGGGGGAATTATGCTCCCTCACTTCAAGCTCTACTACAAAGCCACAGTAATCAAGACAATTTGGTATTGGCACAAAAACAGACCCACAGACCAGTGGAACAGAATAGAAAATCCAAACATTAACCCAAACATATACAGTCAATTAATATTTGATAAGTGCCTTGGATATACAATGGGAGATGACAGCCTCTTCAGCAGCTGGTGTTGGAAAAACTGGACAGCTACATGTAAGAGAATGAAACTGACTACTGTCTAGCCCCATACACAAAGGTAAACTCAAGGTGGATCAAAGACCTGAATGTAAGTCATGAAACCATAAAACTCTTAGAAAAAAACATAGGCAAAAATCTCTTGGACATAAACATGAACAACTTCTTCATGAACATATCTCCCCGGGCAAGGGAAACAAAAGCAAAAATGAAGAAGTGGGACTATATCAAGCTGAAAAGCTTCTGTACAGCAAAGGACACCATCAGTAGAACAAAAAGACATCCTACAGTATGGGAGAATATATTCATAAATGACGTATGTGATAAGGGGTTGACATCCAAAATATATAAAGAACTCACGCACCTCAACAAACAAAAGCAAATAATCCAATTAAGAAATGGGCAGAGGACATGAATAGACACTTCTCTAAAGAAGAAATTCAGATGGCCAACAGGCACATGAAAAGATGCTCCACATCGCTAATCATCAGAGAAATGTAGATTAAAACCACAATGAGATATCACCTCACACCAGTGAGGATGTCCAACATCCAAAACACAAACAACAACAAATGTTGGCGAGGATGTGGAGAAAAGGGAACCCTGCTACACTGCTGGTGGGAATGCAAATTAGTCCAACCATTGTGGAAAGCAGTATGGAGGTTCCTCAAAAAACTCAAAATAGAAATACCATTTGACCTAGGAATCCCACTCCTAGGGATTTACCCTAAGAATGCAGCAGCCCAATTTGAAAAAGACAGATGCACCCCTATGTTTATTGCAGCACTATTTCCAATAGTCAAGAAATGGAAGCAACCTAACTGTCCATCATTAGATGAATGGATAGAGAAGAATGTGGTATATATATATAAGGGGGCAAAGGGGCTTTACAATTAGCAGACATAATGTTGGGGGGGCACGGGGAGGGCTGTACAACTCAGAGAAGACAAGTAGTGATTCTATAGCATCTTACTACGCTGATGGACAGTGACTGTAATGGGGTTGGTGGGGGGGACCTGATGAAGGGGGTAGTTTAATAACCATAATATTGCACATGTAATTGTAGATTACTGATACCAAAATAAATGATAAAAAATAAAAAAATAATTTAAAAAAATGTGAGTTTAAAAAAAGGTTATCTATAAGAAAGTGGGGAGCTTAGGCTAAATTTGTAGAAGACCTTGAATGAGAACTTTAGAACCTTCCTGTAGGTAATGGAAAGATATTAAACATTTTTGAAATAAGGTGTTCAGGGATAGACACATGCAGCCCAATCTGTAGCAGCCCAATCTGAGTAAACCACAGGACTTTTGCTCAGAATGCTGTGACATGGACTTTCTTGATGATACTGAAGAAGGAGCTGCTGTCAGCTATGGAGGCGGTGGACTATAGGGGGTGTTATCTGAAGCAGAATAGAGAGAAGGGAAAAAAAGAGAAAAGAAAACAACCAAGTAGGTTATGATTACAATGTGTTGTTTCCTGTGGCTCTGCCTAACTTAGCATGGAAACTTCCCTTTTGCAGTTGCGTGTAGCACATGATTGTCTCTCTCATTGGCCACAAACACACTAGGTCTTTTTAAACTATAGCTAATTTTTCAAACTCCTCTGATCATCCAGCTTAAAAGGAAGATTTTTGTTATCTTGTACCATCCTGAAGACCACAAGTAGCATATCACATTCAATATCTAACATTTTTCTATCAAATCCCAATAATTCCAGTACCACTAGGCACATAGTCTGAGCCCTAACTTACAACAGGGGATGGTTAAACCACCTGATCCATTACCATGAGGACAATTACCTGTCCCCATTGGAAAGAATGGTTTCTCACTGCTTTCCATACCACTTGGCAAGGTGCACCTTTTACATTCTGTTGCTTAGGACACCCCACTTCTGGTTCCACCTCTGTATGGTCAAGATTTTTTTAGTTGTAAATAAAGCAACCTCACTTAAAAAAAAAAAGAGGGGGTTATAGACTGAGTGGTGTTTTACAATGTTTAACCTAGCAATTTTATTATGTTAACATGGATTGACAGCATGGAAAGGAGACTATTAGATTTGCTTATTTATGCAAAGTGAGGTAATAGAGCTCACAGTAGGGGTATTGAAAGTGAAATGGAAGGAATCAATCTGAGACGAATTGTTGAAGAATTGACACTTTCTAAGGGGCTGTTTCTAAGAAAAGAGATACCCCCCTTGGGTCACTGAGGATTGTGGTACATTTAATCTGAGCTATACCCTAAAGCAGTTTATCAATCCTTTTTCTTGTCCTTAGCATTTTTCCACATTTCTTACTGTCCTATTTCCATTCATCTCCACTTTCTTCTAGCTCAGAAGATCTTGATCTTGTTTCCTACTTCACAGAGAAAACATAAACCACTGGGCTCAAGCTACCTTACTGTCCATATGCCTGCACTCTTACACCGGACATAAACGGAATAAATGGCACCCTTCCTTGCCTCAGATCTCAGAGAAAAAGACACTTCTATGCCTCTCTCTCAATAATCGTACCTCTCCTCTAGGAACTTGTTTTTATTAATTATCCATTCTGGCACGGGAAATGTTTTGAACATACAGAAATATCTCTATGTCACCACTGGTGCAGAGGATTTTCTAGAGAGATGACAGCTTGAAAGGGCACATGCTTATTCCCCTCCCGGGATGTCCTTTCTTCTCTTCTGGGAGCCTAGTTATTCTTTAAGACACAGCTCAGGACACAAGTGTCCTGATTACCATAGGCAGTTAGGTGTTCCCTGCCTGTTCCCACAGCACTTTGCCCATTCCTCTGTAGATAAGTACAGAATGTCTTCCCGCTCTCTGTGTTCTCTCTGCTCACCTTTGCCATTAAAGACATAGGCTAAAGGCATAGGAAAATAAACAAAACTCTTATTCCCCGTTTATCATTACTTGTCAGATTGTCAAGAGACTGTTTTCAAGCTTTATGGATGCTGAATATCTGTGTAAATTTGGGCAGAATTTTGCTAAACGATTAATCATGTCTCCTGTGGAGATCATATAAAGCTCAGTGTTTTGAATGACTAGATTCAGAAGGCTTAAAGATTTGCTTTTTCTGTTGCAGATTTATGTTGACGAAGTACCGTTGCCATTTCCAGGACACACACTGATCGCCATTGCAGCAGCTGTAGTGCTAGGGGGACTAATTTTTACAGCATTTATGTTTAAAATACGTAACATCCATCCACGGGATAGGTACCAAAAACTTATTAAAAGAAGCAACGCTAACTTATCAAACATCAGTTACAATCAGCCACCTTACAGGTGAAAATCTGAATTGCAAGCAAATTAATAGTTACAGTTTTCCCTTCACTTCCTAGTTTTATTAGACAATTCCTAGAACAATATATTTACATGCTAAAATAAAGACTAGATAAAATACTACAGAATTACCATTGTAACTCAAATTTCTATTTGTCAATAATGTTTAACCATTCCCTTCTTTCATTTTAAATACATAGAAAACTTGTTATGTCAACACTTGTATAAAGGATTTTCCTTGCGGTTCTTAGAAAATGTAAAATGATAACTATCTCTGTGTAGAATGGGTTTTCTGTATTTTTTGGCTTTTATGGGCAGGAGCACATTGTGTGGGATCAGAACACCTGTGCCTTGCTCTTTTCAGGTAGGAGTGAGTAGAACTCAGCCATGCCCAGGAAAGACAGGTGCTAAAGTAGGCTTATCTATAGGTGTGCTTTCAGAACCTCATGGGACATAAAGATGAACCACTTGGGTTTCTTGCGGAGACCAGCTCTGCAAACCAGCTGAACCTGAGAGGAGTGGGTGGGAGATTAAGGAAACCAGAGATAGCAAGAAGGACACAGAAACCAAAGTTGGGATCAGGAGGTTCACTGACTCCTGGTGGCAGAACAGTGGTCCAGCTTTAGGTCTGAGCACAGCTTATATACACAGGCTCACAGTGATGTCACTTCCAGGCTGATCTCGTGTCTGGTGTGGTCACTTCCGTTTCCTGTGTTTTCACTTCCGGTGTTCTCAGTTCTCACTTCTATATCTGGTGATCTCACTTCCGGCCTTCCACACAACTTCAAAACCAGAGTGTAATGCCTAAGGCAGGGAATGTGACCATCATGGGAAGCACATGGGGTCTGGGTGCCATATTGGTTTACAAACCTACATGCAGCATGTGGAATTCCAAAGGTATATCTCCGTGTACTCTCTCAGAGCACCTGTTTCCAAATAGAATGTGGCCACTGCATTCAGAGGTCAGAGAGTTACACTCTCCTGGAAAAGCTCAAGAGGAGCAGAACCCTGCTTTGACAACATATGGAGAGGCTAGACCTCTAGCCCAGAAGACTCCAAGTCTGCGAGCAGCAAAACATGGGCTCCTCCAAGAATCTAGGTTGCACCTAGAATATCCAAATTTATGATACTAAGGTTTTATATTCTCAAAACTTCACTTGAAATTTGCAGTGACATAAAGCAAATTATTATTCATAATAATTCTTAGGAAACAATTATGAGCAAAGCATGTAAAGTAAGATGCATCATGAGTTTATTCCACAGTTTTTTTATGATAGACATTTAATTCTGTAGAAAAAATGTAAACCTCACCTTTATTGTTAATATCTTCATTTGGTTTTATAAACAAAGTGCCAGCACAGCAAGAAAGTTCTTTAGAGAGGGCAGTGAGTAAATGGATCCAAGAATCAGACTCAAGAGCCAGACATCCTGAGTTTGCCACTTCCTAGATGTGTGACCTGGCCAAGTTACTTAACTTTTTTGTACTTGCGTTTCTTCACTTGTAAAGTGGGGACAATATTTATACCTACCTAATATGGTTACTGTGAGGGTCAAATGAATTAATACACATACCTGGCTTCGAACAGTGCCTGGCTTCATGAATACTTTAAGTTTTAGCTGTTGTTGTTAGGATGCAAGTAATAGAAACTGATTCTGTCTAGTTATAATAAAAAGGGAAGTTTATTGGAAGGATACTGCAGAAAGATAAAAAAAAATCTGGGCAGTCAGTTCTTGTTATGGGCAGAAATGAGAACCATTCTGGGGACCCAGGAAACAGAAGTTTGCCAACTCTTCAGAGAATTACTTGGGCCAAGGGTCTAGATATAAAATATGGCACAGAGCTTACACATGTAAGCTCCAGAGCCTAACAGCCTAGTTTTTTCTTCTAATAAACCTTTTAAGTTTTAGAACAGTTTTAGATTTATAGAAAAGTTATGACGATAGTACAAAAGTTGTGAAGATAGAGATATAACCTACTGATATTATTGCCCCTGATATGAACAACTTACAGCCTGGTTTTTATCTAGCTCGATCACTTACTAGCTATGTGACCTTGGAAAAGTTATATAACCTCCATAGATTCTATGCTGTGCTCTACCACACATCACCCTTTGGCTATTTCTGCATGTAGATATGCTGTGCACTCATCTGTCTCCCTGTACATACAAAGACATGCCTGCTAAGATAAGCCAACTACTCTACATGCAACTACAGATTCATTCTCTTCTTCCCCTAAAGGTTATCCAAAGTCATATCTAACTATGTGCTCCAGAGATAAAGTCATAGAGCCACTGTTTTTGGAGTCTAGGATCTCTTGGTACTATCAATTTTTCTTAGTTTCTTCTTGAAAAGGGGGAAAATGGTGATAATTATTATACTTTAGCAGAGAACAAGGAATGTGAATAGAGTTTATGACCCTTGTTTCTGTAACTAATACTAAAGTCGATATTAGATTATGACTCCACTACACATTCTCTGTGCTCCCTTGCCTTTGAACAGCTCCTCCCTTGATTTCCTTTGCACAGGAAATAAATAGTCTTCATTCCTGAAGGATCAGAGCCTTTGGTAAACATGCCCTTTTGCAATTGTATATCTGTCACTGTGTAAGTTATTTCCCATTGATATTTATCCTTGGGTGTCCTTGGTAATAGAAGTTTGTGGCCCAATATCCACCCAAATCAATCTCGGTGCTTGAGCATCCCTGTTTTTCCTCAATAGGATTGATTATCCTCTCTTTTGCCTGTTTTTCTACTACACCAGGAACAAAAATGGCTGCATGGCAGGCTTGGTTTGCAATTGGTGGACTCATTACTGCATTCATTGGTAGAAGCCTTTCTATACTAGTTAGATAGACCAGCTGATTATCAGAGCCCAAAGTTTAGAGCACAAAGAACAAAAGTTTTTCTTGGTAGCTTATTAAGTGAAATCTTAAAAAGAACCATTCACTCTCTACCCCATGTTTCCCAAATTAATGTGTTCTAGTCATAGGAAACATCCCTGTATACTGGGGATTACTTACATATATTTCATCCAGCCAGAGAAATGGCCAGGGTCCAAAGGACCACTGTGCATGAATTTTTCAATAGGCCTTCTCCTACTGAAAGTAATAAGACCACCTGTTTCTGGGTGACAGAGTGGCAATAATGTAAAGAATCCCCCAAACACCAACCCATTGCCTCACTTCTTTTTGTAAAGTTAGTGAAGATAGGGTCAGAGGCAAATTGTGAGGGACCAAAACATTGAGGGTCCCAAGGTGCTGAAAAAATGATCACTTCTTCCCATGTGTAATTGAAAATTTTGATATAACACAAAACTTCAACGATATATGGAGATTAGAATTTTTTTCTAGATTTTTCTGATTGGAAAATCCTGAGTAAATTCATCAGCAGTTTTACTATTCTCACTTTTTGTTTGTTTGCTCGTTGTGGCAGAGATGGAAGAATACCATGGCAGTGTAGAAGGCATTCAGAGTGATGGGCAGGCATGATTACAGTATGATAAAGATCATGTCTCTTTCTGGAGCAAAAGATGGCATGCTTACCACCCATTCTAAAAGATTCGAGTTCCCAGGTTCAGGGCTCCTTTCATGTAATGCAATTCACCGTGTGTGCATGGGTCACCGCCCTCTCAGTTACCCTGGGGCTCAGGTGCAAAACTGAAAAAAAAAAGTGCCAATAGTCTGACTACTACTACTGCTGAAAGTAATAAACAGTCCTGTGTCTTGTCCCAGGTGCCTTGTGTCTTCACCTAGCATCCCTAGAAACTACATTATTAGTTTGCAAGTAGGATAAGATCTCAGCTCCTTCACAGTTCTTGACCTACACAGGACTCAAAGGTCTGCTGAGTCATGAGAGAAGCATAGCCAGATTTGTACAGACTGAACTGGGGTAGGTCCCACTCAGAGCTGTCCACTTTTGAACCACAGTACATTGCAACAGAACATTCTCGATGGTATGTGTATGTGCTGCCTCACATTTCCAAAATGACCTACCAGGAATTGCTCATCTTTCTTAGTGGTAGGGAATGCAAGGTGCTCTAACTTGTCCCTTACTTTGGAATGGGAGATCCCCACAGGCTCCAGAATGCCGAATTAACCCCAAACTTTGCTGAAGTGTATTTGTTGAGTTTGATCTTCTACTCTATCACATGTGTATCTTACCAAAGTATCTTAGGAAGTTGCCCCTGCATGCTCTTCAGGTCCTTGCAATATAATGTTCAATGGCATAGAAAGGTAGTCATCTCACTCTGCACCAGTCTGGGGCACAGAGCCCAAGGTGCAGAACAGGGAAGGCCTGTGCTTGAAATGGAGCAGTATGCCAAGGACCAGGGCCTTCTTTGGCTGTTTGTGTACCATGATGACTGTGCCTATTCTGCTGTCATTATAATGACCACACTGGACATGGTCATCCTAGGCACCCCTCACTTCCATCAATACCAGGGACCCAATTCTAACTGCATCGCTACTCACCCTCAGCTAGTCCTACTATGCAGTGTGGACTCCAGAGTAAGAATATCTGGGTTGGAATACTGTCTTTGCCACATTCTAGCTATGTCCTTTTGAGAAAGTTATTTAACTTTTCTGTGCCTCAGTTTCTTTGTCAATATAATGATAATTAGGTTACTTGCCTCATTTGATTGCTTGGGAATTAAAGGACTTAATACATATAAAGTGCTTAGAACAGAGCCTGGCACCCAGAAAGTGCCATAGAAGTGTTAGCTATGTACAGGGAAGGTCAGGGAGCATGTCTTAAAAGTTGCAGCTGCTTCCCTTACCAATTCACACCTAATGAGCAGAAAGCAGAGAAAGATATCTGGGTGTTATCAGTCTTTGAATTCTTATCTCTCTGCTGGGTCAGGTGTCACATAGCATGGTGCAGATGTTGGGCCAGATATGCATTAGTCAGGCCAATTCTTCGAGCCCCAGCTAGCAGCCTTAGCTAGCATACTAGATACAGTATCATTATGACAATGAATTGAGAATAATCACATTATGTTCTTCAATCTTTGGTCAAATATCTCAAAACCCCTGGCCCATAAAAATTTCCCCCAGGGTTTTGACAATAAAATGAACATATTTCTATAATTTGAAATTATGAGGTGTAACTCTTCTGTTCTGATTGCTGTGCTTAACACCCTCCTGTTTATTTTGCATCAGAATCTACCATTTGACAAGGAGGAGAGCGCAGGAGGGATTTTGAGATTTAGCCTGCAAGGGAGCACATCAGGAAGTGGCAAGGGTTTCACTGAAGGAAGAATTCAGGTGCTGCTTGGTGGGCTGAGCACATTGGTTTTCACAGCAGCAGCAGAAGCTTAGATCTCAGCCCTCGGTGGCATACAGCAATGAATGTGGATTTCTTGCTCGCTGGTCTGTGGATTGGCTGTGCTGGTTCTGCCCCAGGTAGGTCTGCCTCGCATGTCTGTTATTCTGGAACATAGCAGGGCCAGACACAAGACCCAGCCAAACCATCTGAGCTCTCCAAAAGCAAGGGATGTACATCATGTCTGCTCGTATTCCACTAACCAAACCAAATTGTGTGGCCAAACCCAGCACCAACAGATCAGGGATGTACACTACTCTTTCTAAATGTCAAGTCTTAGGATCCCACTCTTACCTGGTTGCTTCTGTTCTCTGTTGCTATATAATCAACTCCACAATTTAGTGACCTAAACTACAGTTTTATTTGCTCAAGATGGTATAGTCTGGGCTGAATTTGGGTGATTCTGCTGGTCTTGCCAGTGGTCATCTGTGCACAGCCTTCAGCTGGCAAGTTGGCTACGGGCTGGGCTCGGCTGGGTTTACCTGATGTCTGAGTTTCCTTCTCTTTCCATGTGTTCCCAGGGCCTCTCCCTTTTCAAGAGACCTCTCCACGTGGTCTCTCCATGTGACTTCTCTACCCAGGTTGCAGAACCTCTTATATGGCAACTCAGGGCTCCTAAAAATGCAAAAGGGGAAGCTACAACTCTCGGGCCTAGTACTGGCACAATATCACACACATTCCATCATGTAAAGCAGGTCACCAGCCTAGCCCAGATTCAAGGGAAGAGAACTAAACACAATCATGAGTACTGAGAGATGATGTTCATTGAAGGCTGCCAATGCAGCAGACTGCCAGACACCACCATCCTCTGGCAAGTCTAGTCTCTGTTATGTGCTGGGGCTGGAACATCTGAGATGACTTCGTGACTCACACGTCCCGCTCTCTGCTGGGTTGGCTGGAACAGCTGGGGGCTGGCCAAGCATCTGTCTCTCCACATGGCCTCTCCACAGAGCTAGCTAAGGCTTACCCCCAGGCCTGTGGTATCATGACAGTTGGACTTCTTACATGGCTTTTGGCTTCCTGCAGAATACACAAGTGGGGGCTGCCAGATTTTCTTTAATACTTGGATGCCGAAGTCTCAGAATGTCATTTCTGCTTCATTCCATTGGTCAAGGTGATTCCAGGGCCAACCCAGATTCAAAGGGAGGAGAAATAGGCCCCACCTCTTTTGAGTAGCAAGGTGACATGGCAAAAGAGCCTATGGGTCTGCAGGGAATCATTGCAGTCATCTTTGGAAATGTAATCTGCCACTTTAATGTTCATCAAAGAGATCTAATTGGGCTGTGACCTCAACTGTCAATCTACTTCAGAAATCCTCCAAGTCATTTCTGAACCGGGTTTTCATCATCTCAGCTTTTGGCCACAGATAATGAGAGCTTCATTCAGATAGGTCGCAAAGTAGTTCTGAACAACACTGTTTTGACTACACCAATAATTTTGGGATTTGAGTCTGTTAGCACCATCAGAAGCAACCATCATGTCCTGAAGTACCAACATTCCTCTTTCACAGTCAGCGAAGTCCACCCCTCCTTCCTGCCCACTCGCATCTCCTATCACACTCAGTGGGTCTGTGGTCCCGCACTAACGCAGGCAGCTCCAGGCCGTAGCAACTTCTCTGCTGGGAAGTTCTCTCCAAGCTTTCTTGGTCCCCTGACCAGACCTTTTCATACACTACCGTTGTATGACTAAACTCCTGGCTGGCCGGCAGAGTCTAAAGGGTCATTCCTAGATCAATCAGCTATGGCCAGGGGACAGGGTCACAGGACTCAGCCAAGCCCTCCTGTTCACTGGGACCATTCCCAGAAAAGAAAAAATTGTTTTTAGCTAGGCAATCCCTCCAGCTGGTGAGGAACACAGAACCTCGGATGCAGCCTATGGAGAGCAGAGATGACTGAACATGGTGAGTCTCGTGGACTGGAACTTGGGAGCACTGGTAGACCGCAGGGCTCTGCAGATGGAAGGGACAGGGAGGGAGCAGGCTTTGGTGAACCACCGGATATGGCTGGGAGGGTGGGCGAACAGGCCTCCCCAAACAAGGCAGTGCTCCAACCCATCTGCCCCAAACATACATCAGGCCCCTCTGGTGGTAGATGCCAGCCAGGGTCATTAGAACCTCTGCCTGCCTTAGAGTTGGGAACCCCCCAGCTGTCCCTGGCTCACTCCACAGAGCTTCCCTGCCAGCCTCCTCCTCCCTATGATCTCTCTTCCCTCTGAGGCTCCACCTCCCTTGTCATCCTCTTCTCCCTGCGAGCCTCCTCCTTTCTCATCCAGGGTCATTTGGACCATCATTCAAGACCCAGTGAAAATGTCTCCTCTACTGAGAAGTTCTCTCCCAGCTTTCTTGGATAATTAGTTTTTCTTCCCTTTGATTAGCATAACAAATTGTGCACATTTCTATACCATCATGCTTATGAGCCTGATTCTGCTATTTACTTGTCTGTCCCCTGCAGTAGATGCAGTGCTAAACTGTGTCACACTTTTCTGTAATGCCTCTCTAGTACAGTGACCAATGGTTGATTCATAGATCGCTCTAAGAAGATGTAAGTAGTTTTGTGGTAATGACTTAAAAGGAACACAAAAAAGACAAAAGGTTGGATATATAGAAATTACTGTCCGTGGAGAAATTCTGTTGAGCAAGCTGGTGACTTATGATTGGTCTTGAATTAGGATGGGGGTCTCTGCCCTCATCACTCAGGCACTCTTTTTTACCCTAACCAAGAGCCCAAGTAATTAAATGTAAGAAGGTATAGATTTCCTTATAAATCTAAGAGCTTGTTTTAGGGCTCTGATGTAGCTTGTGTCCTCTGAGAAGCAGATGCCGAGATGGAACTAGATGTGCAGTAGAAAGGATAAAGGGGAGAGGGAGAAGGAGCAGCCGGAGCCTCGAGACCACAAAGACTACTGTAGAAAGAGAGGAAGGTCCGGGAGAGGAGAGGCGGAGCTACAGGCCATGTGCTGCTGCTCTAGGAAAGTCTTGGTCTTTGTGAGCCCAGGAAAAAAGGGCTTCCATTAGAGGAGCCTCAGGTCAAGAAGAAATAACCAGGCCCTAAGCCCTCCCTGATATCAGTCTTTCATTTGCTATGGAATGTGCTCTGGCTGCTGTGTTGTCGGCCATTATCCTCTAGGTATTCATTAAATAAGACTTCAGAAATGTTCTCTGCAAGGAGAAGGCAGAGGAGTGGAGTAGTATAATGGATGAGTAAGATGTAATTAGGTCCTTGGGATACATGAATGAGGAGTCAGTAGTAGGGGGTAAATTCTTAACACATGATGAAAGTAATGTTTGCAATACAAACCTGACCAGTGAGAATAGGACCATTTGGAAAGGCAAGAGCACAGTAGAAATACTTGTTAGGATGCTATTGTAGCAATCCAGAGCTGAAATGGTAAGGTCCTTATGTGCCATGGTGTAACTCGGGGGTGGGGAATCCCAGAGCAAAATACCTCTAAAACTGAAATCAGTCAAAGGGAGAAATAAAGTTAAGGAACGCTTTTATTTCTTACAAGCAGTCGTCCTGATCTCTCTCTTGACCTGGCTGCAGCAAAAGCAAACTCCACCCAATCTCTCTGGTCCAGCTAAACCCTCTCAAGCCCTTGTAATTACCTAATGATATGTAGATGAGCCACTTCTCTCCAGCTCTTGAGACACCTATTGATATGCAGATACACTAAAGCCAGGCGAGAGATTCCAGAAATATTGCAATTTTACCCACACATGGTATTAGTAGATTGTAAGGAAAAGACAAATAAAAATAATATGACATTCCTCAGCCTGTGAGAACTGAGTAAATGCTGGAGGGAAGAAAAATATGGGTAGAAGAAAGAAAGAAGTCTAAGTAAGTTCAAGATTCTGAGTCTGAGAAAGAAAATGTGAAAGGAGGAAGTGGGTCTGGTTCTCTGGTGGAGTTACAAATCTGATGCACTCAGTGAAAATTCTGCATTTTCTGTATGAATTAGCATTTCAAAAATATTTAATAGAGTAAACCAACAGATGAATTGCAACACAAGAGTGCATTATGATTCTTTGGGTTGTATACATTTTTTAAATTTGTTGTTTGAAAAATATGTGATTTTATGTTATTCAGGAGAAAATAAGATATACTTTTCCTGTTATTCTGATGTTATAAGTGGGAAGAAATAATTAAATCAAGTTGTTTCATATCTCCAGTAATGTGAATTACAGAAACAGGATATACTATGCATTGTAGTTCTAGAATTTGTAATTGATAGTATATGTTTTCTTCAGTTGTCATCTATTATTTTTAAGATAGTGTCTAAATAAGTGAAGATTCAACTTTCTCATCCCTATGCTTTGTACATTTTGTAGAGACTTAACTCATATGGAACCGTGAACCTTAACCTATCTCTCAGGCTAACCTCAGCTAACCCTAAATCCTAACCCTGACCCACACCATAACTTCATCCTATACCTAACCCAACACCTAACCCTAAGCCTACCCATACCACTGTATACTCACCCTACACCTAACCCAGAACCTAACCCTCACCTTCACCCTGACCACTCACACTGAGCCCTCACCCTCACCCTCACCTTCACCACCCCTAACTGTAAGCCTAAAGCTAACCCTAACCCTAAGGCTAACATTAAACCGGAACCCAAACTCTCAACATAACCCTACCCACACACTACACTGAACCCTAAACCCAACCCTAAACCTAACCCTGGCCCCTTGACCTAACCTTTCACCTTCATGGTAACTTTAACCCACACTTAACTGTAATCCAAAACCAAAACCTAACCCAAACCCTAACACTGGACCCTAAACCTAACTCTAGCTGTAACCATATCCACACCCCACACCTAATGCTAACCCTAACCCTAACCCTATCCACTAGTGTAGCCTGTAACCCTCAAACTCACCCTCACTTACACATAACCATAACTGTTAACCTAATTCTCATGCTAACACTCAGCCAAAACCCATATCCTAACTTTAACCCATACCATAACTTCATCCTAAATCTAACCCAACACCTAACGCTAACCCTAACATGACCTGTACCTTCACCCCCTCACCCTCATTGTCACCCACACCTCACGAAAACCCTAAACCTCAATCTCGCCCTTACCCTGACATTAACCCTGAACCCTAACTCTAAATGTAACCCTACCCTCCCCATAAACCTAATCCTAATCTTAACCCTAAACCTAACCCTGGCCACTCATCCTAACCCTTTACCCTCATCCTCACTTTCACCCACACCTAACCATAACCCAAACATGAAAAAAAAAACCCTAACCCTCACACTGAAACCGAACTCTAACTCTCACCTTAACCCTATGCTCACCCTACAATGAACCCTAAACCTAACCCTAACCCATGCCCATTAACCTAACCCTAACCCATGCCCATTAACCTAACCCTTTACCCTCATCGTCACCTTCACCCACACCTCACCATAAACCAAAACCTAAACATAGCCCAATCCCCAACACTGAACCCTAACCTAACTCTTGCCATAACCATATCATTACCTTACATCTAACTCTAACCCTAAGCCTAACCATAAATCTAGCCCCTAACCCTCAACCTCACCCTCACTCACATGAAACAGTAACCCTTAGTCTAAACCCAAATCCTAACTCTAACCCACACCATAACTTCATCCTAAACCTAACCCAACACCTAACCTTATCCCTTCCAATACCACACAAAAAAAATCTAGATTCTAATTCCTTTAACCAGCTCTCCCGCTTATTATATGACCTGGGGATAACACTACCTGCTAACACTCAAGGTGTTAGGATAGGATAAAAGATTAGAATACATATGATAATACTTTGAGAACTACAAAACATAATATAAACGTCATTGAAGAGGACTAGCATACATTGTACACCTCATGTTACAAACACCATGTAAGGTATTTAAAAAAATACCTGTTACCTTCAGTCTTCACTGAAATAGGTAGCTCATTATACTAGGGTCCTAAACCTGTGTTCTGCAGAGCTAAAATTCAAATAAGATTGCCTCATTCTAAAAGATATCTTTGCAGTATTATCAGTTTTAGTCATATAATCTGCAATTCAGAAACTATAATTGTAAAGATTATTTTTATTTACTTGAATCAGATATATTAATAGTAATAATTGACTCTTGTTTATATGTTCTTTAAAATATTTCCCATATTTAAGGATAAATAGGATATACTCTTCTCCCTAATTATTTTAACTTTTCTCCTCTCTCTCCCCCACAAAATTAATTGTTGTTTCTTAGGACAAGGTACATTTTCAAAGAACCAAGAGAAGCTGAAAGTCCTGTTTCCATCAGGAGGATTTACTCCAGGTTTGAGAGTCTTGAATAGTACTTATTCTGGTATATTCCATTTTAATTTGACTTTGGTATTTATTTTTCAAAAACCTAATGCTGTGATAATTTAACCTTACCTCTGAGAATATTCTTTCAAATGTAGCATAAGGATATTTTTAATGAACAGTTTGGTGAGATATAAATAGTGCTTAGAAAAAGAACTATAGTGATTCATTTCAATAGTCATTTATAGAGTGCCTAATATGTGTTGGGTACTAGTGAGATACTTGGGATGTGAATATAAATAAACCGCGATTCCTTTTCTCCTGGAGTTCACAATCTAGTGGGAGACTCAGACTCACACAAAATAATTTCATATAAGATGGTTATACTCAGAGTAGTAACAAAGTGAAAACCAGTGTCAGTGAGGCATAGAGGGGGAAACAGTACAGTACTTTAGAATCAGTCTTGAATGATGATAAAGGTTTTGAGGGGCCAAAAAGAAAGCAGAATCCAGGCAGAAGAAACATCAGTAACAAAGGACTAGAAGAAAAACTTCAGAGAAATAAAGTAACATTCAGTAGTCTTGTGTACTATGGAAGATTAAGGTAGGATGTGTTCAAAACATTTCAGTTTGTGTATAAATTTCAATCTGTTAAAGACATTATTTCAGTTTGCACTGCTGAAAGGAGAAAATGTCACAAAAGTATCTAAGGTTTTCAAACAATGAAATAATGTGATTTTTTTTAAACCTTACTTTTATTTACTGTACCTACTTTGTGTGGAGAATGGTAGCTGAGTCACCTAGTAGTATTGTCTTTTTATTTCTCTTTGTATTTCCTATAGTTTTTGCCTTATATATTTTGACTTGGCTTGTAAAATATATAAGCATCATAAAAGTTGATGCTTTATTTTGTATTATACTCTGTTACTATTATTACATCACACTGTTTCATTTAAGATATTTTGCTTGGAATGCAACTTGTCTAATACTGTTATATTGTGATTTCTGGGTTGCTGTTTTTTTAAGGTTAAAGAGGCATAATTTATATTCAAGTAAAATTTACCCTTTTTAGTGCGTAGTTCCATGAGTTTTAACAAATATGTATAAAGATTCATGTAACCACTATCACAATCAATATGCAGGACATTTCCATCACTCCTGACCCTTTATAGTTAATATGTCTCCCACTCACAGCCCCTGGGAACCATTGATCTGTCTTTTTGTCCCTACAGTTTTTTCTTTGCCAGAATGTCACATAAGTGGAATCACATATAACCTTTTAAATTTGGATCCTTTGAGCAGAATGCATTTGGGATCAGTACTTTTTTCCTTGTTGTTGCTGAATAATATTACTTCATACAGACAAACCACAATTTGCTTATCCATTTACCAGTAGAAGTATATTTTGGTTGTTTCTGGTTTTAGGCAAGTAGGGATAAATCTGCTATGAACATTATGTACAGGTTTTGGTGTGATTTCTACAAAAAATTCCTTTGGGATTTTGATTGGGATTGTGTCGAATCAATAGCTCAATTAGGGGAAAAGTACTGAGTCTTCCAACTGCTGTATCTCTCCATTTACTTAGGCCTTTCTTAATTTTATTCATCAGTGTTTTATAGTTTTCAGCATATAGGACTTTCACATAATTTAAAAGATTTATAGCTAAGTGTTTAATGGTTTTGGTGCTATTGTAAATAGTACTGTTGTTTTAATTTCCATTTCTACTCCCTACTAAAGAACAGAATATACATAAACAAATCTAAATATATATATGCAAGATCTGTATGCTGACAACTACAAACCCCGATGACAGAAGTCAAAGAGGACCTAAATAAATGGAGAGAGATACCATGTTGATGAATTGAAGACTAAATATTGTTAAGCTGTCAATTCTCCCCAGTTTGATCAATACATTAAATGCAATTCTGATAAAAATCCCACAAAATTTTTTATAGATATATATAAGCTGATTCTAAAATGTATATAGAACAGCAGAAGAGCTAGATTAGTCAAAACAACTCTAAAAAGGAAAACAAATTGGGATGACTCACGGTGCCCCATTTCAAGACTGCTACAAGTCAATAATGAAGAACAACTCAAAAAACTGACAAGTTTTTAAAAATCACCTTTGATAATACACTATCAGAATGTCCAGTAAGTATGTGAAAAGTACTCAGCCTCCTAAGTCATCAGGGAAATGCAAATTAAAACCATAATGAGGTAGCTCTGTACACCTATCACTAACCTTACACTAGACCAACTTCAAAGCGCCTAAATATTTACAAACTAAGTCTTCTGGATGAATATCTACCACTAGATACCTATTCTTGGGTGAGATAAATAGAAGACGTCCTTCTAAAGAAGACCCAGACAAGTCTGTGTCCATGGTAGTAAACTTTGGCCTGTTCAACACATTGACAATCCTCCAGTAGTTTCTGAAGAGAATATGTGATTACTCTGGACTTCAATATCCACTTCACCATCATCTTAATACACTCCATGGACCCTATTTAAAAAAAAGAAAAACAGTACCTGAACTGTCTTGGGATGACTCATCAATACCAACCATTTCTCAAATTCTCAAAGTACAAGACTGACCACCATCAAGTTTCTGGTCCACTTTCCACAGATTATGGACAGACTTTCCCACAGGAGAGGCATAAGCCAACATCAAGATCAGTGCCATCAACAATTGGGAAGCAAACCATCATAATCCAGAAATAGTCAATGATTCTTGAGCTTCCTAGGATACTATGTTTAATGCCCATCGATCCACCTTCACAGTCCCTCTGAGAAACCTACTCCAGAGCATGACCTTGTCCAGTGGTCCCCCAACCCCCAAAACAGAGTGCCTGAAGTGGCACCGAACTGCCGCCTCCTTGCTCACTTGACTTTGCCATTCATGGGAGAGATCAGTATTTGGAATGCAGTCTTCAGGATTATCCTCACCTAGGAAGCATTGAGGGCCAACTTGCCGCTTTTCTGGTGCTATTTCTTCCAGTTAAGGAAAAAGAAATTCTTGGTGATCAAAGCTGAATTTCAGGCATGGTGTCATTTCCTGGAGGGAATCCTAAATCCTTACTAGTGATTCAAATGCAGTGAAATGGGCACCTGCACCCTCGGCCTTTAGAATATAAATCAGTGGAATCTTACAGGCAGACCATTTGGGATTCACCAAAAAAGTTAGATTCAAAAAGATGAGTTTCCAAATATGTTTTAATGTGAGAAGATCAGAAGGAAAGAAAATATAAGAATTAAAAAAATAGGATCAGGATTTAAATTAGCAGTAGGATGTATCTTAAGGTTCTTTGATAGAGGGCAAGTGGGCCACACATTTGGTTCTTAGCTTCCTGGTAGGCTTGAGAAAGTAAAAAAAAAATCCCCTTAAATTAAACATAGTATCCTTAAAATAAAACTAAGTGATTTGCTCAGCAAAAGCCATCATTTGAGTCCAAATAGAAATATCCTCATTAAGAAAACCCTATATGATGTGGGAATAATATCACTGACAACACCCCTCCAGTAATTCATAAAGGTAAGTGTGGTTGGAATTTGTTTAATGTCACTCAGTGTACAATACGGGAAACTAAGTGTAGTTTGGTGAAAGCAGGTGATCTAAAGTGGTGTGCTACCATGTGCAACTCTATGATGTAAGCCAAGGTTAAAATTAGAATGTCTATAAGAATAGGTGATCAGGTAGCCCTCTAGAGAAATGACTCTTATTTTGATAAGAATTGGGCAGTAGGTTAATATTACCTTTGCTCACAGACTGTGGAATGGAGCTATTTTAGACCAATGATTACACAGCAAGAAAATATTTACTGGTCCAGTTATTTCTAACATGTACCTACATAGAAAGCCAACCTCTGCCTCCAACCTGGCCCTGAATGGTGAACTAAGGTGAGGTGCTGGGGGTGAGGAGGATGGGCAAGGTGTCCCTCAGAAAACAATATTTAACCTATTAGCAAAATTTTTAATTAAAAATGTGTATTAAAAGGAATAATAAATAATCTTTCAAATGCTAAAGGAAATAATGATTGTTTTAAGTTTATTTAGTTCTAAAGAAGCAACAGGGAACAGAAAACGTTGGGTATAAGGTGCTTAACTTGCCAGAATTTAATTCAGAATGAAAGACAACATGGCAAAGAAGAGATATGGAATTTATCATTTGAGGAAATAATAATTTGGAGTTATTAAAGCTCTGAGATGTACAGGATGCTAACATTAAACTGTAATTAGAAATTGGCAAAGATTGAAAACATAATGCCTACTGTTAACGAGAAGAGCTGTTTGACTATAAGTTGGTAGAATCTCACAGCAAGATAATTGGCAATGTATTTCAAAAGCTTTCAATATGTTTGTACCTTTTGTCCTCAGCAGTTCCACTTCAGTAAATTTATCCTAATAAATATCCCTAACTAAACACTAAGATAGGAAGAAGCAGGGCTGATATTAAAAAATGTAAACTGCTGTGGCATAGAATCAACCAGTCAGCATGAACACCTGTCTAATCAGAATTTGTAAACTAGTCACTTTTTCTATACCAATGCATATGAACCAAAGGTCAGCCTTGTTATGAGACCATATATAAACTATAGGATGGCTTATAGTAGTAACCAATTAGAAACCACTTAAATGTACAACAACAGGAAATTAGTTAAATTGATTTTGATATATCCATAAGGTAGAATGCAATGGAGTCAAGTTTTTAAGGAAAAAATGACATAATAAACTCATCTTAATGCAAAGTTAAAGGAATAAAAATATAAAGTACTACATATTGTATGACCCAAATATAAAATATAATCCAACTTTAATTTAAAACATAAAAACTGAGAAAACAGACAAGATTAAAAGCAGTTATATATTAGATAAGAGGAAAATAGCTGTTTCTAAGTTTTTATGTGTTATAAATTTTATAATGAGCTTGTATTAGTTTTAATTAATGAAATTTAGTTAACTTAGATCTAGCTGATATAATTCCTTCTGAAAGAAAGGGATTTTTCTAAATCTCTTGAATTTTCAAAATTATTTCATATAAAATTACTAGTATTATTTTCATAGATGAGTGACTTTTTAAAATAGCTTTACTAAAATATAATTTATATACCATAAAACTGACCTGTTTAAAGGGTACAACTCTATTTTTAGCATGGTTAAAGAGTTAGGCAGCCATCAACATGATCTAATTTTTTTTTTACTATGCAGGATTTATTTCTTTTTTCTTTTTTTATATAATTTATTTTGGTATCATTAATCTACGATTACATGTGCAATATTATGGATATTAAACTACCCCTTCATCAGTTCCCCCCCACCAACCCCATTACAGTCACTGTCCATCAGCGTAGTGAGATGCTATAGTCACTACTTGTCTTCTCTGAGTTGTACAGCCCTCCCCGTGCCCCCCCAACATTACATCTGCTAATCGTAACGCCCCTTTTTCCCTTTTTCCCTCTTATCCATCCCTTCCCACCCATCTTCCCCAGTCCCTTTCCATTTGGTAACTATTAGTCCGTTCTTGGGTTCTGTGAGTCTGCTGCTGTTTTGTTCCTTCAGTATTTTTT
Source organism: Smutsia gigantea (assembly GCA_032199065.1). Taxonomy (NCBI): domain Eukaryota; kingdom Metazoa; phylum Chordata; class Mammalia; order Pholidota; family Manidae; genus Smutsia; species Smutsia gigantea. The sequence continues at coordinate 88,528 of JAVSCE010002577.1, read as the reverse complement.
CTTTGTTCTTATACTCCACATATGAGTGAAATCATTTGATACTTGTCTTTTTCGGCTTGGCTTTTTTCACTGAGCATAATACCCTCTAGCTCCATACATGTTGTTGCAAATGGTAGGATTTGTTTTCTCCTTATGGATGAATAATATTCCAGTGTGTATATATACCACCTCTTCTTTATCCATTCATCTACTGATGGACACTTAGGTTGCATCCATTTCTTGGCGATTGTAACTAGTGCTGCGATAACATAGGGGTGCATCTGTCTTTTTCAAATTGGGCTGCTGCATTCTTAGGGTAAATTCCTAGGAGTGGAATTCCTGGGTCAAATGGTATTTCTATTTTGAGTTGTTTGAGGAACCTCCATACTGCTTTCCACAATGGTTGAACTAATTTGCAGTCCCACCAGCAGTGTAGGAGGGTTCCCTTTTCTCCACATCCTCGCCAACATTTGTTGTTGTTTGTGTTTTGGATGTTGGCCATCCTCACTGGTGTGAGGTGATATCTCATTGTGGTTTTAATCTACATTTCTCTGATGATTAGCGATGTGGAGCATCTTTTCATGTGCCTGTTGGTCATCTGAATTTCTTCTTTGGAGAAGTGTCTATTCATGTCCTCTGCCCATTTCTTAATTGGATTATTTACTTTTTGTTTGTTAAGGTGCGTGAGTTCTTTATATATTTTGGATGTCAACCCCTTATCAGATACGTCATTTATGAATATATTCTCCCATACTTTTTGTAGGATGTCTTTTTGTTCTACTGATGGTGTCCTTTGCTGTACAGAAGCTTTTCAGCTTGATATAGTCCCACTTGTTCATTTTTCCTTTTGTTTCCCTTGCGTGGAGAGATATGTTCATGAAGAAGTTGTTCATGTTTATGTCCAAGAGATTTTTGCCTATGTTTTTTTCTAAGAGTTTTGTGGTTTAATGACTTACATTCATGTCTTTGATCCACCTTGAGTTTACCTTGGTGTGTGGGGTCAGACAGTAGTCCAGTTTCATTCTCTTACATGTAGCTGTCCAGTTTTTCCAACACCAGCTGCTGAAGAGGCTGTCATCTCCCCATTGTATATCCAAGATTCCTTTATCAAATATTAATTGACTGTATATGTTTGGGTTAATGTTTGGATTTTCTATTCTGTTCCACTGGTCTGTGGGTCTGTTTTTGTGCCAATACCAAATTGTCTTGATTACTGTGACTTTGTAGTAGAGCTTGAAGTCAGGGAGCGTAATTCCCCCTGTTTTATTCCTCCTTCTCAGGATTGCTTTGGCTATTCGGGGTCTTTTGTGGTTCCATATGAATTTTAGAATTATTTGTTCCAGTTCATTGAAGAAAGTTGTTGGTAGTTTGATAGGGATTGCATTGAATCTGTAGATTGCTTTAGGTAGTATAGCCATTTTGACAATATTTATTCTTCCTAGCCAAGAGCATGGGATGCATTTCCATTTGTTAGTGTCCTCTTCAATTTCTCTTAGGAGTGTCTTGTAGTTTTCAGAGTACAGGTCTTTCACTTCCTTTGTTAGGTTTATTCCTAGGTATTTTATTCTTTTTGATGCAATTGTGAATGGAATTGTTTTTCTGATTTCTCTTTCTGTTAGTTCATCACTAGGGTATAGGAAAGCAACAGATTTCTGTGTGCTAATTTTGTATCCTGCAACTTTGCTGAATTCAGATATTAGTTCTAGTAGTTTTGGAGTGCAGTCTTTAGGGGTTTTTATGTACCGTATCATGTCATCTGCAAATAGCGACAATTTGACTTCTTCTTTACCAATCTGGATGCCTTGTATGTCTTTGTTTTGTCTGAGTGCCGTGGCTAGGACCTCCAGAACTATGTTGAATAACAGTGGAGAGAGTGGGCATCCCTGTCTTGTTCCCGATCTTAGATGAAAAGCTTTCAGCTTCTCACCATTAAGTATGATGTTAGCTGTGGGTTTGTCATATATAGCCTTTATGATGTTGAGGTACCTGCCGTCTATACCCATTCTGTTGAGAGTTTTAATCATGAATGGATGTTGAATTTTGTCAAATGCTTTTTCAGCATCTATGGAGATGATCATTTGGTTTTTGTTCCTCTTTTTGTTGATGTGGTGGATGATGTTGATGGATTTTCGAATGTTGTACCATCCTTGCATCCCTGGGATGAATCCCACTTGATCATGGTGTATGATCCTCTTGATGTATTTTTGAATTCGGTTTGCGAATATTTTGTTAAGTACTTTTGCATCTATGTTCATCAGGGATATTGGTCTGTAATTTTCTTTTTTGGTGGGTTCTTTGCCTGGTTTTGGTATTAGAGTGATGCTGGCTTCATAGAATGAGTTGGAAGTATTCCCTCCTCTTCTGTTTTTTGGAAAACTTTAAGGAGAATGGGTGTTATTTCTTCTCTCTATGTCTGGTAGAATGCAGAGGTGAATCCATCTGGTCCGGGGGTTTTGTTCTTGGGTAGTTTTTTGATTACCGATTCAATTTCGTTGCTGGTGATTGGTCTGTTTAGTTTTTCTGTTTCGTGCTTGGTCAGTCTTGGGAGGTTGTATTTTTCTAAGACGTTGTCCATTTCTTCTATGTTTTCCAGCTTGTTAGCATATATATCCTCATAATATTCTCTTATAATTCTTTGTATTTCTGTGGGGTCCGTCGTGATTTTTCCTTTCTCATTTCTGATTGTGTTTATGTGTGTAGATTCTCTTTTTCTCTTAATGAGCCTGGCTAGGGGTTTATCTATTTTGTTTATTTTTTCAAAGAACCAGCTCTTGGTTTCATTGATTTTTTTCTATTGTTTTATTCTTCTCTATTTTATTTATTTCTTCTCTGATCTTTATTATGTCCCTCCTTCTGGTCACTTTGGGCCTCATTTGTTCTTCTTTTTCCAATTTCAGTAACTGTGTCTTTAGACTATTCATTTGGGATAGTTCTTCCTTCTTTAAATAGGCCTGGATTGCAATATACTTTCCTCTTAGAACTGCCTTTGCTGTGTCCCACAGAAGTTGTGGCTTTGTGTTGTTGTTGTCATTAGTCTCCATATATTCTTTGATTTCGGTTTTGATTTGGTTGTTAACCCGTTGATTAATTAGGGGAATGTTGTTAAGTCTCCATGTATTTGTGAGCCTTTTTGTTTTCTTTCTATAATTTATCTCTAGTTTAATACCTTTGTGACCTGAGAAGTTGGTTGGTAGGATTTCAATATTTTTGAATTTACTGAGGATCTTTTTGTGGCCTGGTATGTAGTCTATTCTGGAAAATGTTCCATGTGCACTTGAGAAGAATGTGTATCCTGTTGCTTTTGGGTGCAGAGTTCTGTAGATGTCTGTTAGGTCCATCTGTTCTAGTGTGTTGTTCAGTGCTTCTGTGTCTTTACTTATTTTCTGTCTGGTTGATCTGTCCTGTGGAGTGAGTGGTGTGTTGAAATCTCCTAAAATGAATGCATTGCTGTGTATTTCCTCCTTTAATTCTGTTAGTATTTGTTTCACATATGCTGGCGCTCCTGTTTTGGGTGCATATATATTTATAATGGTATATCTTCTTGTTGGACTGACCCCTTTATCATTATGTAATGTCCTTCTGTATCTTTTGCTACTTTCTTCGTTTTGAAGTCTATTTTGTCTGATACAAGTTGCCACACCTGCTTTTTTCTCTTTGTTGTTTGCATGAAATATCTTTTTCCATCCCTTCACTTTTAGTCTGTATATATTTGGTTTGAGGTGAGTCTCTTGTAAGCAGTATACAGATGGGTCTTGCTTTTTTATCCATTCTGTTTCTCTGTGTCTTTTGATTGGTGCATTCAGTCCATTTCCACTTAGTGTGATTATTGATAGACATGTACTTTTTGCCATTGCTGGCTTTAGATTCGTGTTTACCAAAGTTTCAAGGGTTGCTTCTTTACTATCTGACAATCTAACTTAACCTTATTGTTAAGTTATTATAAACACAGTCTGATGTTTCTTTATTTCTCTCCCTTCTTATTCTTCCTCCTACATTCTTTATATACCAGGTGTTTTATTCTTTGCCTTATTTAGTATTTGGATGGTCTTATTTCTTTGCTATGATTTTATTTTCTCTGGTGACATCTTTTTAGCCTTAAGGGTGCTTTCCTCTAGAGCAGTCCATTTAAGATATCCTGTAGTGGTGGTTTATGAGAGGCAAACTCTCTCAACTTTTGTTTGTCTGTATATTGTTTAATCCCTCCATCATATTTAAATGATAATCGTGCTGGATACAATATTCTTGGTTCGAGGCCCTTCTGTTTCATTATGTTAAATATATCATGCCATTCTCTTCTGGCCTGTAAGGTTTCTGTTAAGAAGTCTGATGAATGTCTGATGGGTTTTCCTTTGTAGGTGATCTTTTTTCTCTCTCTGGCTGCCTTTAATACTCTGTCCTTATCTTTGATCTTTGCCAAAATAATTATTATGAGTCTTGGTGCTGTCTTCCTTATGTCCCTGGTGTTGGGAGATCTGTGGGCTTCCATGGACTGCAAGACTATATCCTTCCCCAGCATGGCTAAGTTTTCAGCAATTATTTCTTCAAAGACACTTTCTATCCCTTTTTCTCTCTCTTCTTCCTCTGGTACTCCTATAATGTGAATATTGTTCCGTTTGGATTGGTCACACAGTTCTCTTAATATTCTTTCATTCCTAGAAATCCTTTTATCTCTCTCTGCCTCAGCTTCTCTGTATTCCTGTTCTCTGATTTCTATTCCATTAACAGTCTCTTGCATCTCATCCAGTGTGCTGTTAAGCCCGTAGATCGCTTGTCTGATTTCTGCATTGTCTTTCCTCACTTCCCTCACTTCCTCCCTCAGCTCTTGCACATTTCTCTGTAGGTCCATCAGCATGGTTATGACTTTTATTCTGAATTCTTTTTCAGGAAGACTGTGCATTTCCATCCCTTCAGGCTCCCTCTCTCGGGTTGTCTGGTTGATTTTAGTCTGGACCATATTCCTCTGTCTTTTCATGGCTATAGAAGTGGTCGCTGGTAGTTGCCACGTATGTCAGCTGGGCTCTTTAAGACTTTAAAAAGAGAAAAAAAAAGAAAAGAAAAAAGAAAAAACAAAACAAACAAACAAAAAAACGCCCACCAGGATTAGATTCTGTGGGGATGCTGTAGGTGGCCCTGTTGCCCCACTATTCCACAGGGCCCTTTATAGCTCTGCCTCTTGGGGTGCCGAGTCCTCTTCGGTGTAGCTTCACACTGTGTGCTTTCCTGTGTATTCTGGTCTCTCTTTTAGGAATAGTTGTATTTGCTGTATTTTCGTAGATATATATAGTGTTGGGAGGAGATTTCTGCCGCCCTGCTCACACCGCCATCTTCCCGGAAGTCCCCACCATGATCTAATTTTAAACTATACCATCACCTCAAAAAAAATCTTATATCCTTCAGTGATCACTCCCCATTCTGTATTCCCAGTCCTTGGCAACGACTAATCTGCTTTCTGCCTAAGCAGAGTTGCTTTTCCTAGACATTTCGTATAAATTGAATCCTTCAGTATGTGATATTTTAAGACTTGCTTCTTTCAGTGTGATATTTTTAAGTTCATTCATGTCATAGCATGAATCAGTACTTCATTCCCTTTCATTGCTAAATAGTAGTCTCATATAGATATACCACATTTTGTTTATTCATCAGTTGATGGATATTTGGGTTGTTTCAACCCCTTGGCGTTTGTGAATAATGCTGCCGTGTATATTGCATACAAGTCTTTGTGTGGACATGTTTTCATTCCTCTTGGGTGGATACCTAGGTGAAGAACTGCTAAATTGTATGAGAATTGTAGTTTTAATATTTTGAGGATTTGCTGGATTGCTGTTCAAGGTGGTTGCACTTTTACATTGTCACCATCAATGCAGAGGGTTCCGATTTCTCGACATCCTTGCCAGTGCTTTATATTGTCTGTGTTTTTCATCATAGACATCCTAGTGGGTATGAAGCAGTATCTTAGTGTAGTTTTGACTTGCGTTTGCCTAATGACTATGATGTTAAGAATATTTTCATGTGCTTACTGGCCAACTATATATCTTCTCTGGAAAAACGTCTGTTTGTTGAAAAGACTATCCTTTCACATAGGTAATTTTTTTAATAGTAAAATGTATATATATATTTCCATTACATATATATAAATATATAATTGTGGAAAACTTAAAAAAATACAGAAAAGAAAAAAGAAGAGAAAAAATCCATATTGCTACTACTTCAAGACAGCTACTTTTAACTGTTAAAATATGCAGCATGTGCATATCTATATTTAATTTTAGTAGTTTTTTTGCTATACATCTCCTTGTTTCTTCCTTTATCATTCAACATTTTATTTGGTGTACATCCAGTCCATCATTTCTAACTAGTAGGTAGTAATTCATATTATAAGTGTGCATTTACCACATTTTAGGTTTCCACTTTCCTAATGATAAAACCGAGATTGACTCCAACTTCCCCAAGCATAAATACCACAACCATAAGCTTCCCCAAATGTGCCACGTTAAGGGCAAGAGTTGAAACTTCCCTGCTATCTATACCTAGAAATAGAATTGCTGGCTCAAAGAGAATTAACTTCTTAATTTCACTAAGTATTTCCAAATAATTGTTTCTAGGGTGTGCTAACCATTCATACTTTCATGCAAAGGCTCCCAACACTTAGTAGCATACATCTTTTTATTTTTGTCATTCTGGTTGGTGTAACATGGTATCTATAGTTTTAACATGTATCTGCCTAACTACTAGTAAGTTTGAGCATCTCTTCAAGTACTTGTTAGCTAGTCAAGCTTCCCTTTCTGTTTATTGGGTATTGGTATGATTTGCCCAATTTTCTGTTAAGTGTCATTACTTTTCTCAGTAATTAGCTTCAGCCCTTAAATGTTGAGTGGTTTTCACTGTTTTGATCATAATCGATTGTAAGAAGTATTTTTAACATCACAGCCAATACATATACATTATATATATTAATATATTATATATAAAGATTACACATGAATATATTATCAATTATAGTATATATTGATTATATCAATGATATATAATCATATATTAAATGTATATTAAGTCTAAATATTTGACTATGTTCATATCTATTAATATATGTGTGTATATATATATTCATCTTCATCACCAATACACACTGTATGTATATATATATTTTAATTTAGTTTTATTTGCATAATGTAAAAAAAGGTTGATGAGTGTATTTCCCTAATACTTGTTATGACCTCTGATATTTTCTATTCTATCCTACTTTATTTTTTAGTGCTCTTTGAAATTCACTAAATTGAATTTGTCACTCAATAATGGGGTGCAAATCATAGTCTAAAATCAATTGTCTGTGATGTAATCCCTGGTTAGTTATAGATTTGCAGATATCTCCCAATCTGTCATGTTTTTTAATTTTGCCAATGGGCACATTGCTTATTAGAAATGTTTAATTTTGATGTACTTAAATTCATCCATTATCTGAGTCTTGGTTAGGAAATTTCCCTCCACTCCTAGTTCATATAGATATTCTCCTACATTTTCTTTAATTAGATTTGTTATTGTACCTTTTGAATTTAGGACTTCAGTTTGAGAACCTTTTATTATTAAATATAAGGTAGGGATTCAACTTTCTTTTCTTAACTTCTCTCTATAGAGTGAGCTAATTTGCCCAATCCCATCAATTAAACAAATTTTTGCCATTCCATTGTGGTGCCTTATTTGTCATAGATCAAGTTCCCATATAACATGGATTTATTTCTGTTTCTTGGTCCATTTGTTGGGTTTTGCACTAGTACTGTATTGCTTGATCACTTTTTCGTGTGGTTTACAAGTAAGGAGATTGGTTTTTCGGGCATTAGGGAGACCATCCAAGGATGCAAAGATCAGAGTGCCTTAGCAGGCTTCGACTTTCAGAGAGTAAACAAGTTGCAGATGCGGTGATTTATAGTTAGGGTTGTTTTTCAAGCAGAAGAAATCCCAGTCAGTTGTGTGAACAGGAAGTGTTTTTCCCAGTGGTTGGCTAGTTTGAAGGGACAAATGGTTTTAATCTTAGCAAATCAATCATGAGACAAAGAATAGGAAGTTGCAGGGTCTGTGTCTGGCCTGGACAGCAGGTTCAGGCAAAAGGGGAAAGCTCTGTGTTTGGCCTTGTCAGTGCCCCCTTCTGCTCAAGATAAACACCATTCATTTTAGGGATTAGAGCAATGTCTGTGGGGTTTTTGGTCAAGGCTCAGCGAAATTGGCCCTAGAGCCAGCAGTGTTTTGCTGGCACTCTCTTCAGAGCGCTATCAGAACCATCTGTTGAGCTCCACTGGTGGCCTGAAGCCGAGAAAGGGTTCTGGAGGCAAGGCATTTAATTAGGATACTTATGAGAGCGAACAGAAAATTGATAACTAGAGGCTGTATTCAGGAGCAGAACCAAGACATGAAGTCAGTGGGAACCAGCCTAGTGGATTCCAGGGAAGTGGTGCAGAGAGGACCTGGGACGATGGGTTCAGGATCATAGGCGACACAGTGGATTTCCTGGTTAGCATCATAAATGCTCTTGCTTACGAGGTAGACAGAGGTCGAAGAGATTTAGGAGAACATATGTGCAACAACTGGGGACGCTGAATACTTGTAGGTAAATCAGGAAGAGAGAAAGAAACAATATAAGGAGGGCAGAAATGAAAAGGAAAAGGGAAGCCATGGCTCAAGGAAGTCCTGAAACTAAGGGACAATAGAAGAGTAAAAGAATAATGAGAGAAGGATATAGAGGAAGAGTATGGAGGAGACTAGATAGAAAAATCCTAGGGAATTATATTCTGGTGGCATGGGTGGATGCTGACCCCCTTCTGATAACATCTGCTTCTTCCAAAATTCATGAGAACCCAGTGTGTCTCATGGCATTATCTGCTTCTGGGAGCTCTCTAAAGAACCTCAGTTTAAGGTCTCCTTTTGAGGTGAATTTCCCCAACTTCCAAATAAGATTTGTATTTTTTCAGTTGTGAAATATGAACCAAGTCTGTATTCTTTTCAGTTTAGCAGCAGCATGAGCGATTAGGAAGTTAGTGTAAGGTTCCTTCTAAGTGGGTTCAAGATTGGTCTCTTGGTGGCATCTTCCAGAAGACTAGGTCTTCAATCCGAAGGTCAGGGCTGAGGTGGGATGTCTGGGGGAAAGGCATACTTGAACTATTGCTAATAAATATGAATATATTGAATAAGACCTTGGCAATACCTAATAATATCAGCTGGGATCAAACTGGAATTTCCCATGGTACAGCAAGAGTAAGGAATCTTCATTGGTCTGCCAGTAACTATTTCACAAGGGGATAATCAATCAATGCTGAGAGGAGAGTGAGGATCAAAGGGTCATCAGAGCTAATGGCAAAACCTTAGGCCAAGTCAGGCTGAGTTCCTCAGAGTTTGACCAGTTGGAGTGTAAGAGCACCACTGGCCCATTCTCTTCTTTGAGGAATAGGGTGGGAAGTTCAGGGCAGTTTTCATGAGAGTGGGACAACTCCCTGAATATCTCAAAAACCTGAGCAATGATGTGAGCTCTTCTACCACTGAAGAGAGCAAAGGCATTCTCCATGTGGGGAGCATTCTTTCCAGCAGCAACTTAGCTAGAGTTGGGGCAGTAGCCTGTTTTCAGGGAGAAGCTGCCAACCATTGTATTTTGAGTGTAGACTATGCTTAGAACATATTTGTACCCATGAGACATTGGGAGTTTAATCAAATCCATTTGTCAGTAGAGAAAGGAAAGAGAGGAAGCTAGCTGTTTGCTGGCATTTGCTCCACGTTTACATTTTTACTGGGAATGTGTTTCTGGCAGGTGGGACATATTGAGGCTACCTGTTCAATATGAGGCTGAAACATCCCACCGATATTTGCAGAAGAGACCTTGAAGATTTCCTCTCTCATGACATGTAATATTATAGAGGCTGTGGACTAATTTGGCAACTGCTCACTGTTAGAAGTGGCATACAACTTAATGTGATTTATCCCCAGAGGAATTAATGTTTTTTTAAAAAGGGTATTAACAAGAAGCCTACATGTCAGAACATGTACCAGAGAGTCACTCCGGCTGGGAGAGAGAAGGAGACTAAGATAAGAAAGTGAGGGCTATGTATCTCTTTGAAAAAAAGAAAGCAGAAAAAGTTTTAAATCAGTTAATGAAACTAAGACAAATGTAAAAAAAAGCCTAATATAGATATAATTTGCCTAGGCAACGTCCGGGAAAGAATGTGAACCCTGTAGTACTCAGCCAGTGAGGAACCAGGGGAGGGACTCGCGGGCTAAGGAATAAGTTGCTTGTTGTAACCGCCCAGAGTGAGCCCGCTCACCAGACCCCCCGATCTGGCAAGACCGTCATTAAACCCTCGCTATGCTGTTCTCTTTGACTAAGTTTAGACCAGTGAGCACATTTCTCACACTCACAAATAAGAGGGAAAGGCCTGAGCCTTCTAAAATGAGGTTAAAAGTACCCAAAAGACTGATGGTTTGTTGTGTTCTTGAGTGAGAATGTGTAAAGCGTGTCCTTCCCTTTTATGTTTACCAAGGGAAAAAGGTAATGGATTTTTCCATAGGGTCCTAGAGAAATAAGGCAGAGCCTCAGTAAACCACTGAGCATGACAGCCCATGCATATTGCTGATTTGTACATGGGAATGCAGGAAGACATTGTGCGTTGGGGTGAGTAGGTATACTGAAAAAAGCAGAATGTAAGTCAGTGACTATAGAGTAAGGGGCCAGAATGGTGTGGGGTTAGGAACTAGAGAAACTGCATTTTCCAGTTTTCCTACTGACTTAAATTTATTTGTAATTCCAAAAATCAGTATGTGTGGCACATTTATGGTCATTCACGAACACATTCATGCTCAGACTGGAGTACATTTTTGAGTTGCCCTGATGTGTATTCTCAGCTGAGGTAGAACAAGGTGATGCTCTGCTTTCCTGTTTCTGCCTTCTTGTCTCAAACTGTAAACAGGTATCCTTTTTGGGGTCTGTTTAATGCCATGATTTCCACTTCCATGTGCCTTTTCTTGGTGATTTTTGCACTCTTAAATACAGCTATTTCCTCCATAAGGCACATCACAGCCTTGCACTTTGGAACACTAGACAGCCCTTAAACAAAAACATACATAAAACCAGGTTATGAATTGATCTGTTGATGACAGTATTGTGACCAGAGGCTCACAGGAACCTAGCCGTGTGTTTCCCTTAGAAGCAATGATTTCCTATTCACTGTTCAGTGTTTGTGGCAGCATTACAGAATGTAACTACCATACATAATGAGAAGTGACTGTGTTTAATACATATTTTTTAAAAGATGAGGTGAGGGAGAAATTATGTTTTCCAGGCTGAAATACTTGAGCATTATTAACAGCTGTATTTATCTTGTTCACAATCATCTTATTAAATCTTCTGATTAATTCTGGTAGTTTGCTGATTTCTTTGGATTTTATGCTCATACAATGATGTCATATTTTAGTTTCATCATTTCCAACAGCTACTTTTTGTATTTTTTCATATTATCAGTACTTTTAAAACAGTAGAGAAAGTGATGAAAAAAGCCTCCTTGCTGAGCTGAAAAAGAGTAACTTTGGGAAGGACGGAGCATAGGTCACAAACTCAAATGCCTGTGGGGCCAGGCTTGCCATTTAACCCAGCTGAGTGTTTTGAAGTGGCCCCTTGTGGAAACTGTATGACAAGCATTGCAATTTTCAGTGTTTGCAACTAATTCAGAATTTTTAATACAGTGTGTAGGCCAGATATAAGTGGCAGGACTGCCGCTTATGGTCTCTAGTCTAGATTTTTGCCACTGAGTAAAATGTTGATTTTTTAAAACTTTTTATTTTTTTTCATTATCTTACCAAGTGAATCTTAATAGTTGTTCTTGATTCTATAGTAGCTGCTGGTGTGTTGCACGTACCATTTATTTGAGTGTTAGTGCAAAATCTAAATCTAAATGTGGTTATATAAAAATAAAAATTATTTGGGTGATACTGACAACTCCACAGTTGTGTAAATAGTAGCTTCTAGTAAACTCTACCATCAGATAACATGCCTGCCTGATTTATAGTTCACTATTAAAAAGAAAAAAAATGTATTCTTAATCATTTTAGAAAGAAAAAAATGGCCTTGGTAAAGATTTTAGATTAATTTTTAGTTTCAGTTAAATTTTCTAATGTGCTTAGCAAATGAAAAACAGGTGGATGAATTAACTAATAAAAATTAAGGAACTTCAAAAGTGATATAAAATCATACAACCTTAGAAGAATTATTAGCCATTTTTAATTCCGCTGAATTTTGGGGACCTAATTTTCTTGCTGTTATAACAGGGAAAAAATTTCTTTCAACAGTTCTGCTGGCCCATTTAGCACACCTGTCTTGGCAGCATGGCGCCTACTGATTCTCTAAGAATAGTCAGAAACTTAAGGGCTTACATGGGCCAAGCATCAATAAGGAAACAGGACAAGTGAAACCTGACAGGCGTGGCATGCCCTCTCCAGAGCTAGTTTCCACTGTGTGTCCCCACCCACCGTTGACCCCGGGGGGAAGTGAGCAATGTGGCCGCAGTTCCCAGTTCCTCAAGAAGAGTCAGGAATCCAGATTTGTATGGAAAGTTTCCCAGTGCAGGAAACTTAATAGGTCAGTGAACTGGATTTGATCCTCAAATTAGTAGTTTGTAACCTCTAACCAGAGGATAAAATGGTTCTCCTAGTGAAGGACTTAAGCTTGATTAAAAATTGCAGGAATCAGAAGCATGTTGATTATGTGAATCTTGACTGACACTGGTGGCCCAACAGTGCCTTAGACCACAGACTCTGCTCTTCAGCCCCTTCTTCATTTAGAAATGTAAAAAGGTATTCTCAATTTCAAGTGTCCTTTCAAAAATGCAGCTCTCTGCCAAGCATTTTCACATACAACTTATCAACAGAGCCAATACTCTGTTGGTGTTTGTTCTATTATTTAATGTTTTAAGAGTCAAGAAGTGAATGTCGTTATGAATTTTCAAAAAGCTGACTCTCAAATTCAAAGAGAATGTGGAAACTTCCTGAGTCAGGAGCTGGCAGGGGGTATTGAAGGATGACCACTCTAATAAGAAACATCTCCACCTTCTGGCTCAGATACGAAATGCAACAGAAAACAGTGCAGGGAGCCACTTGGTGCCAAAGCACTCCAGGATTGAGAAATGCTTTTCAAATGAGTATAAAATTGGAATTTCAGCATGTATGCATTTTGACTAACTGCTTACACAAAAAGTTCTGAGAACAGGCACTAACATTTGAGTGTCTCTGGCAATCTAAATGTAGTACAGAAGAACCCTCAATGTATTATTAATGGGTATGCAGTTTTCCCTAGAGCAATCTTTGCTAACATTTCAGTGATAACATGCCCAAGTTCCATGCAGGCTTATTTGTTTTTATATGGAAGATATTACACACATGTAATCACTCTATTTTTTGGTAACTGGATGTGTGAGGATGATATATCAGTCAGACTTTAAGAAAAGACACTGAAAGAAGGTGGAATTAAAAAAGTATAAAGAATAACTTGGAAATTTTACAAACGAGAACAGCTTTGATCATGTCATGCAAATTATCTTAAAAATCTTTTAAGCCTGTGTCCCATTAGTTGCCAATCTCTGTTATAAAGGCAGAAGATAAAGGATACCCAAGTACTATTCTATGCTTATAATCCTATGATTTGTTTTCAATTTTATATTGTATTCTTCAGGAATATTTGTGAGGTTCTAGCTCTAAATTTATCTAGTACAAGTAGAATCCCAATTTTAAACACTCAATAGATGGCAAAATTGTCATATTGGATACATACTGTTTTTTAAAAAGTAACAGGTCCTGAACTGAATGGTAGGGTGATACAAATATTTTTTTTTAAGTTAAAGATTTGACAGTCCTATTTATACACATTAACAAGCAGTAACAAACTATGAGTTTTTTTAAAAATTAGCAACAGAGAATATGCTTAACACTCCTGTATGTGTTAGACTATGCTCTGCCATGGTAGAAAGAATATTCAATCTGGGGTCCAGAGCCCCACCTTCAAGCTTTATCTCTCTTGCCAGCTATGAGAATCTTGGGCAAATCCTAATCCTCTCTCACTCATTTTCCTCATCAGTAAAATGAGATGCTTGGCTTTCATGACTTCTGGGATTCAATCCCACTCTAACCACCTTTAATTGCACTTATTTTTATTCTTAACAGTGCTTCCCTGATATCCTGGGGCTAATTAATGGAAACTGTAACAATAAAATACCAATCATTTTTTAGCAGAAGACATAAAGGATATGAAATTGTGAAAACCCCTTTAAATACAGAATTGTCCTGTGAACCATCCTATTCCTGCAGAAATTACAGTTTGATAATCTTAGAAGGAAACCCATGAAGTTAACATGAAAGAAAAAGTCATCTTCAGAAGTTACAATATTTCCAGAGACTCTTCCCAGGGAGAATTTTTTTCTTAAGTATCTTCAAATTAACAGCAAAATTTAAAATTAAATATAAAAAAATTTCACATATACAAACAGTTGTGCATGAATTCCTACCATTCATAGACAGGCTGCTAAAAGAATGACAACATCTGAATATATTTGTTTACTATGTGTTTTTTGGTTTTCTCATTCAGATCTATCAGTGATTAGTACTTGCAAAATATGGTTATTTAATTTAGACTGCTGAAAGACATGTTTCTATTGCTTAACAAATTGTATTTATAAAATTGGGTTTATAAAAACAGTACCCTATTAACCTTAGCAGTTACTGTTTAACATTCAGTTTCTAGTTAGTCAATACTCTATTTGCTCTTACTATTTACTAATGTTCAGAACTCAAGGTCTCTCTTCCTAAAAAGGAATGGCTTCACTATATCAAACTAAAAAGCTTCTGTACAGCAAAGGATACCATCAGTGGAACAAAAAGACATCCTACAGTATGGGATAATATATTCATAAATGACATATCCGATAAGGGTTTGACATCCAAATTATATAAAGAGCTCATGCACCTCAACAAACAAAAAGCAAATAAGCCAATTAAAAAATGGGCAGAGAAGCTGAATAGACACTTCTCCAAAGAAGAAATTCAGATGGCTAACAGGCACGTGAAAACATGCTCCACATCGCTAGTCATCGGAGAAACGCAAATTAAAACCACAATGAGATACCACCTCACACCAGCGAGGATGGCCAACATCCAAAACACAAACAACAACAAATGTTGGCAAGGATGTGGAGAAAAGGGAACCCTGCTACACTGCTGGTGGGAATGCAAATTAGTCCAACCATTGTGGAAAGCAGTATGGAGGTTCCTCAAAAAACTCAAAATAGAAATACCATTTGACCCAGGAATCCCACTCCTAGGAATTTACCCTAAGAATGCAGCAGCCCAATTTGAAAAAGACAGATGCACCCCTATGTTTATCGCAGCACCATTTACAATAGTCAAGAAATGGAAGCAACCTAAGTGTCCATCATTAGGTGAATGGATAAAGAAGATGTGGTACATATACACAATGGAATATTATTCAGCCATAAGAGGAAAACAAATCCTACCATTTGCAACAACATGGATGGAGCTGGGGGGGTATTATGCTTAGTGAAATAAGCCAGGTGGAGAAAGACAAGTATTAAATGATTTCACTCATCTGTGGAGTATAAGAACAAAGAAAAAACTAAAGGAGCAAAACAGCAGCAGATTCACAGAACCCAGGAATGGACTAACAGTTACCAAAGGGAAAGGGACTGGGGAAGATGAGTGGTAAGGGAGGGATAAGGGGGAAAAAGGGGCATTAGGATTAGCACACATAATGTAGCGGGGGTGGGGGTGGGATGGGGGTTATGGGGAGGGTGGTATAGCAAGGAAAAGACAAGTGGTGATTCTGTACCATCCTACTGCACTGATGGACAGTGACTGCAGCGGGGTATGTGATGGGGACTTGATAATGGAGGGAGTCTAGTAACCATAATGTTGCTCATGTAATTGTATATTAATAGCAAAATAAAAAATAAAAGAAACAAAAAGGAATGGCTTCACTTTTTGCATTATAAATAGTCCGAAAGATGTCCTTACAATCAAAATTTTTATAGTGAACTTTCTCCTTAGTTGGCCTTAAATGTAGCTCAATTTTGACTTTTTCCCAGAGTTAGACATCACTTCCCTTGATTACATGGTGTTTTTCTTTGAATTCTGTGTATCAGCAGTTGTCTTGAACTTGAAAAGTCTCTGTAGTTATGTTAAACCTTGCGTTTCATTCTCAGATGGTAAGAAATTTAAGTAAATTAGACTCAAATAAACAATGTGTATTAGTGATGTAAATACCAGGCCATTTTAATTTAGTTCTTTTTCTTTGAAATACTTAAAATCTTTTATGACTATCACACATACAGGGGGGCGTGGAGGGAGACAGAGACAAAGGGAGATTTTTTAAGACTTTCAATTTAACTAGACAGAAATAATAATAAAATAATATTCAAATCAATTTTCTAATGACTATTATTCATTTTAAGATGTTATCACAAGAATAGCTGTATTTAATTTTATTTTGCATCATATCACCTGTGGTGGCCTTGATTGTGGCCCTTCAAAGGATATATCCATGTCTTAATCCCTGGAACCTGTTTCCTTATTTGGAGACAAGACCTTGCAGATGTGATTAAGTTAAGGCAGTAGAGATTTGATAGACACACAGAAAAGAAGACACAGAAGAGGAGTAAGCAACATGACCATGGTGCAGAGACTGGAGAGATGAGGCCATGAGCCGAGGAACATCTGCAGCCCCTAGAAGCCAGAAAAGGCTGGAAACAGGTTCTCTCCTAGAGTCTCTGAAGGGAGCAGAGCCGCTGACACCTTGATTTCGGACTTCTGACCTCCAGAACTGTAAGAGATGGATTTCTTTTATTAAGCTACCCGGTTTGTGGTACTCTGTTATGGCAGCCCATAAAATGAATACATTACCTCAGTTATGCTACTTTCTGGTGTGTTTCTAGAACATCAACTGCTTTTACATTTTCTGGTGTTCCACAGTTGCTTATATTTATTTGTTCTCAATAGAAATGTAAAAGAGCACTTAAGGAAGGACTATTGTACTTTGGATTCAAAGATGTTTTAATCTGTGATGACAATTTATAGCATTTTCTTATTCAAATATAATCTTACCAAATGAGGTTTCCACTGTGGGTTGTTTCTTCAGACCACATTGCTTAACTGTGGAGAACTTTGTAGGTACTAAGAACCTTGTATCCACTCATAAAAAAAGATACAAGATACCATCCTAGCATGGAAGGCTAGTTCATATGGTGAAAAGAACAAAAATTGGTGAGTAAAACATTTTTTTAAAATCTTACTAGAGTAAAAAATGATAATACAGAAAGAAATTATAAGGCCAAAAGTGAAGGGAAACCAATTATCCAGGAGAGAAGGACAGAATCAAAGCTGAAGACATTAAGAGGAAGTCTACTAAAACAGGATGGACTGGAATTGGCATAGCCCTCACAGAATTATAGACAGCTTTCAAATCACCTGGATTCACAAGGGTATCTCAAGCCTTGTATTTGTGTTAAGGTGATTCTGAATTGGTAGTTACCCAGGAAGTTGGCAGAGGCAAATACAACCTTGCTCTGAAGTAAAGTACCTCCATTCTTGGCTTCAAGTTATTTCTACAGTTTTTCAAATACAATGCCCAAACTTCAGCCAAAGAATATCAGGAACCCTTAAAAATCAGACTTATGAGCAAGAGGAAGCAGAAATAACAGATAGAAGCAGGAACAGCTGTTGGATTTATCAGGTGCATGCTCTCAAAGAGCTCTACAAACTAAGTTTAAATCAGAGAGAACCAAGTTTGAAGTTCTCTAAGAAAAGAGAGGGTTAGCTAACTGGATCATAAGTTGTTATAATTAAGCAGTCCAGTTAAAAAACAAAGAATGTCAGACTAGATTAGGAAGACAGAAGATGGAGAATACAGAAGATACAGGAGACTTGAAGAAGCAGGAAAAAAATTTAAAATACAGTCAGATGGAAGTCCTCAAAGGGAGGTTAAGAGGACAGAGGGCAATACTTGAAGAAATGATCATTGAGAATGTCATACAGATGATGAAAAACAGCAGTTCCAACTCAAGACACTCAACAAATCCCAAGTGATACAGGTAAAAGGTGAAACAGAGTGAAACTGAAGAAAACCAAATATAAAGAGACAGAAAGCAGCCAGAGAAAATGGAATATATTATCCTCAAAATAGCAACCATTAGTAGCATTCAGAAATTATCTGATATCTTCAGTAGAACATGAAAGGCAGAAGATAATGGGAAAATATCTTTATTTAAAAGAAAATAACGATCAAGCTATAATTCTAAACCAACCAAAAATATTTGTCAGGAATAAGAAAAAAAATAAAATATTTTCAGTCAAAAACTAAGAGAGTTTGCTAAAAGCATACTCTCACTACAGGAAGCTATGAAGGATGCTTTTTAGGAAGAAGGAAAATGCTCCCAGATGAAAGGTCTGAGTTGGGGAAAAAAATAAAGGATAAAAAAAAGTACTAAACAGATGGGCAACCCCAAATGTATTAAATAATAAAAAGAATGTCTTATAGGATTGTAAATACATGTACTATGCAAATACTAACAATAAGAAAGCTAGTATGGCCATATTAATATCATAAAATTGACTTTAAGGCAAGAAGCAAAACCGGAAGTAATGATAGTCACTTTATAATAATAAAAGGTCTATCAACCAGGAAGATATAACCATTTAAAATGTGTATATGCTTTACTAATACAACCTCAAAATATATAAAGTGAATTTGAAAAGTAAAGGAATCCACCAACATAATGGGGGATTTTTAACAAATTCGCACTAACTGAAAGAACAAGCAGACAAAAATCTGTAAGGATAAAAAAGATTTGAACAGCAAAATGAGCAAATTTGAACATAATTGTCATATACAGAACACCAAACACAGCTACTACAATATTACAGATAGTT
Source organism: Smutsia gigantea (assembly GCA_032199065.1). Classification (NCBI taxonomy): domain Eukaryota; kingdom Metazoa; phylum Chordata; class Mammalia; order Pholidota; family Manidae; genus Smutsia; species Smutsia gigantea. Next base: position 69,592 of record JAVSCE010002577.1, on the reverse strand, counting down.
TTAGAGCACATACAGAAAAGTTAGGAAAACTGGCCATATACTAGCTATAAAGCAGCCTCAGCAAATTTCAAAGGATTGTAATTAATTGGACTTTGTTCCCCCACCACACGGCACTGAAGTTAGAAATCAGTAACAAAACAACAACCTAAAAGCTAAGCCCTATGTGTGGGAGTGTCAAAAAAAGAAATGAGTGATCTTACAAGATGTTTTTAACAGAATGATAATGAAAATACTTCACATCAAACCTAGTTTGTAGTTAGGCAGGTAAAGCAGTAGAGGAAACCACCTCATCTTGAAAGTGTATGTTAGTATTTGAAAAGAACAAAGCCTGCAAATGAGTAAGTGTCCATGTCTTGAAGTTAGAAAAAGAATAACTGTGTAAATTCAAAATATAAGGAATTAAGTAATTTAAAAATAAATGAGAAATAAGTGAAACAGAAAATAAGCATACAATGAATAGGGGGGAAATTGGGCAAAACTCAGCAATTTTGAAAGATGCAAACTTAGGTGGTAAAATGACAAAAGCAAGAAAGTTAATACCATAAAATATCAGAATAAAGTTACTTCTGGGGAAGGGAATAATTTTGAATGGGAAGGAGTAAGCAGAGGGCTTTTGAGGTGCTGGCCAGCTATATATGTGATTGGCTGCTTCATAGTAATATTTTTATTTATTAAAATGTTTATTTTGAGATAATTATAGATTTACATGCAATTATAAGAATAATACAGAAGAATCCCATATACTTTTAACTAACTTTCTTCCAAGGAAACAACTTGCAAAGCTGTCTATAGTACAATACCAGTCAGGGTATTGACATGGATACAGTCAAGATACAGAACATGTCCATCCCTCAAGGATCCTCCTGTTACTCCTTGTAACCTACCTACTTCCTTCCATCTCCACACACCCCATCTCCCTAACCCCTGGCAATCACTACTCTGCTCTCCATTTCAATCATTTTATCATTTCAAGAATGTTATGTAAATGAAAGCATAACAGTATGGAAGCTTATGGAATTGGCTTTTTTCATTTAGCATAATTGTGTGGAGATTCATCCAGGTTGTTGTGTTTATGGGTATTTCATTCCTTTTTATTGTCAAACAGCATTCCCTGGTATGGATGTACCATCGTTTGTCTATCCACTCACCCTTAAAAAGATATCAGAGTTGTTTCCAGTTTTTGCATTATGAAGAAATTGCTATAAACATTTGTGTACAGGTCTTTATGTGAACAGAAATATTCAGTTCTCTGGATAAATGCCTAGGAGTGCAATTACTGGGTTATGTTTAGTTTTAGTTGTTTAAGGTACTGGCAAACTGGTTTCCACTGGTAATGTATGAGTGACCCTACCTCTCTGCATCTTCACCAGCATTTGGCGGTGACACTATTTTTTTTTTCATGTTAGCCTTTGCTAGGTGTACAGTGATATATCATTGGGGATTTAATTTGCATTTCTCTAATGGCTAATGACACTGAACATCTCATGTGTATTGAATAGCCTCTTGGTGAAATGTCTGTTCATATGTTTGGTCAATTTCTAATTGGATTGTGTGTGTGTTTTGCTGTTGAGTTTTGAGTGTTCTTTATATATTTTAGAAAAAAAACTTTTGTCAGAAAACATGGTTTGCAAATGAATTCTGCCAGTCTGTAGCTTATCTTTTCATCCTATTAACAGGATCTGTCTCAGGTATGAAACTTAGACTGAAGTATTTTTGTTTGTTTTTGTTTTGTTTTGCTTATGCATGTCCCAGTGCTCTAGAACCATTTGTTGAAAAGGCTGACTTGCCTCCAGTGAATTGTTTTTATACTTTTGTAAAAAAGCAGTTGGGAATTTTTGTGTGGGTCTATTTCTTCAACTCTGTTCTGTTTCATTGATCTCCATGTCTATCACTTCAGCAATAACACACAATCTTCGTTACCATGGTAATATGTAGTCAGCAGAATGGTGGCCCCCAAAAAGATATGTTCACATCCTAATCCCCAGAACCTACTAGTATCACCTTATGTAGCAAAAGAGTGAATATCATTTTATATGGCAAAAGATGGGATTAAGTTAAGGATCTTGAGAGGAAGTTTCCAGGGAAACCGTCTCAGCTTGAGGATTTCTTTTTGAGGAGAAAAAATTATTCATAGGCTTAACAATCACAGGGCTCTTCAAATTATCTATTTCCTTCTGGGTGAGTTGTGGTAGTCTGTGTTTTTCAAGGAATGGTTTATATCATCTAAATTGTCAGATTTATATGTGTAGAGTTGGGAGCATTCCCTTATCATTTTGATACCTGCAGGGTCTGAAATGCTGTCCCATTTCATTCCTGATATTGAAAATTTGTGTTTTGGTCAGTCTTTTTAAAGGTTTGTCAATTTGATTGATCTTTTCAAATAATCACCACTTTCTTTCACTGATTTCTTCTGTTATTTTTCTGTTTTCAATTTCATTGATTTCTTTTCTAATGTTTATTATTTCCTCTTTCCTGAATGCTGTCGGTTTGCTTTGTTCTTTTTCTAGGTCTTCAGGTGAGAGGTTAGATGACTGATTTGGGACTTTTCCTCTTTTCTAATAAATGCATTAAGTGCTATAAATTTCTTCTCAGCACTGTCTTAGCTGTGTCCTGTAAAATTTGTCTTTTAATTTTCATTCTGTTCATTTTTAATATCACTAAAATAATCTATTTTCATTCTCATTCAGTTCAATTTTTTTTAATTTCCCTTGAAATTTCCTCTTTAACACATGGGTTATTTATAAATGTATTGTCTAGTTCCTAAGTGTTGGAGACTTTCCTGCTGTCTTTCTGTAAATGATTTCTAGTTTGACTCCATTGTATTTGGAGAAAACAGTCTGTAAGTTTTCAATTATTTTAAATTTGCTGAGATTTTTTTTTTTATGGCCCAGGATAGGGTCTATCTTAGTGTATGTTTTGTGGGCACTTGAAAAGAAAGTTTATTGTGCTTTGTTGGGTGGAATGTTCTATAAATGTTGATTAGATCCTGTTGGTTGATGATGTTGAGTTCTTCTATATCCTTGCTGATTTTTTTGTCTACTTGTTCTATCAATTTTGAGAGGGTTGTTGAAGTTTCCAGCTATAATTGTCAAGTTGTCTATTTTTCCTTGCAGTTCTGTTCACATATTTGAAGCTCTGTTGTTGGAATGATACACATTTAGGATTACTGTATCTTCTTGATGGATGGACCCTTTTATTATTACATTAAGTCAACTCTATGTCTCTGGGAAATTTCTTTGCTCTGAGTCTTCTTTGATATTTAGCCTCTCCAGCTTTCTTTTAATTGTTTGCATAATAAATATTTTTTCTATCCTTTCACTTTTGAGCTGCCTGTATTGTTATGTTTGAAATGAGTTTCCTATAAATAGCATACAGTTGGGCTGTTTTTAATCCACTCTGCCAATATCTGTCTCTTAATTAGAGTATTTAGACCATTTATGTTTTATTATTATTGATGTGTTGGGGCTTAAGTCTACTATTTCAGTATTTGTATTCATTTCTGTTTTCTGCTTTTCTTTTCCTGCTATTCTATGGGGTTACTTGAATAGTTTTTAGAGTTTCATTTTGATTTATCTATAGGGTTTGGAGTGTGTCTCTTTGTACAACTCAATAGTGGCTGCTCTGTGTTTATGTGTGTTTGTATATATGTAAATATAAATAAAATCATGTATATATATATATATCTGTATGTGTATATATATATATATATATATATATATATATGTAAAATGGTGCCTATAAGACTATATACATGTGTATGTAGACACATATACACATATAGTCTTATATGTATATATACATATACACATGTAGATATGTCTATATACATATTCAGATAGATAGATAGATAGATAGATGGATAAATAGTCTTATCATAGTTTACCAATGTTATCATTTTACCAGTTCAAGTGAAGTATTGAAATTTTACCTTCCTCTCTTTACATCTTTTTACTTTCCTGAATTTATGTACCTTAACTACTTTTTTATACATTTAGAAACACATCAGACAGTATTATAATTTTTGCTTTAACCACCAAATATAATGTAGAAAACTCAGTATGAGAAGGATGCCAATTGCACTTACCCAAATTTTTGCTTACCAAAAAGTTCTTACTTTCTGATATCTCAAGATTCCTTCTTTCATTTGTTTCTCTTTCTCCTTAGAGAACTTCATTCAGTCATTCTTGTAGGGTAGTCTTCTGGCAACAAACTATCTGGTTTTCCTTTATCTGAGAATTCTGTGATTTCCCCTTTATTCATGAAGAATATTTTCTCTGTGTATAGGATTCTGGGTTAGACAGTTCTTTCAACACTTTAAAAATGTTTTGTCACTTCCTTCTTGCCTATGTGGTTTCTGATGAGAAACTTGCTATCATTCAATTATTTTTCCCCTGTAGTTAAGGTATTATTTCTTTCTCCCTGCTTTTAAGATTTTTTTCTTTGTTTTAGTTTTCAGAAGTCTGACTATGATGTAAATGGCATTTCTTTAGGTTTATCCTGTTTGAAGTACTCTCAGTTTCTTGAATCTGTAGGTTTATGCACATTGGGGGAGTTTTCAGTGATTATTTCTTTGAGTATTTTTTCAGCTTTGCCTCCTTTCTACCATTCTTTTGGGTTTCCAATAACATAAATATTAGATTTTTTTAATAGACCCACAGGTCTCTGAGGCTCTATTCAGGTTTTCTTTTCTCCAGCCTATCTTCCTCTGTTGTTCAGATTGGGTAATTTGTATTATTCTATATTCAAGTTCCCTGATTTTTTCCTTTATCTCCTATATTCTGCTATTGAGCCCATCCATTGAGTCTTTAATCTCAGTTACTTTATTTTTCATTTCTAAAAATTTTTATTTGGTTCTTATTTATATCTTTTTTTTGCTGAGACTATTTTTTCACTCTTTCACATGTATTTGTAATTGCTAAGTGAAGCATTTTTATGATGATTGCTTTATAATCTGGGAGAAATGCTCTCACTGGTCTGAACTCAATAAGTGGCACAGAGACAAAGAGTGAGGTTTAATGGCAGTCTTGAAAGATCGGGTGTCTGGGAAGCAGGCACACTTAGGGCATTTACAACAAGCAATTTATCCTTAGTGTGCGAGTCCCTCCCTTGCTCATCATTGGCTGCACTGCAGGTTCACATTCTTTCCCAGACTTTGCCTAAGCAAGTTATATTCATATTAGACTTTCTTTACATTTGTCTTAATTTTATTGGCTGGTTCAAAACTTCTTTTTCCCCTGAATACACACAGCCCATTCCTTCTCGATTTCCCCTCCCAGCCTGAGCAACTTCCTGGCATGTACTTCACTACATGAAGTACCTTACTGTTTGTCAGTACCTCATTGTTTAAATGTAATTCCTCTGGGAATAAATCACATTTAGTTTTATGCCATTTCTAACATAATCTTTGTCAGATAATCCTAACATCTCTGTCATCTCACTGTTGGCATCTACTGACTGTATCTTTTTATTCCATTTGAGCTCTACTTCTTGGACTGACAATAATTTTTTCAACTGAATCTGGGACATTTTGGGTAATACATTATGGATTTGTTTGGTTATGGATTTGTATGGAATGCGTTTGCGTAATATGTTAAGGTAATATGTTTGGGTCACATGTTACATCTGGATTTTACTTAAACCCTCTTTTGTCTGGCTTTTTCTGATATCACTCCAGCAGAGGAAGGGAGTGCTGTCTTGTTAGTGCCACGTGGGGGTGAGAGTCCAGGTTCCCACTTGTCTTTCTCTGATATCCAAGCTGGAATATTCCTCCTTACTGGTGGGTTATGGGAGTTCCAGCATTTCAGTAGGCCTCCACCAATACCTTCCTGTCTGGGAGGGGTAGCAGTACTTGAAATGCATTCCTTCCTCTTTATACTCATTGGAACTACTTTAATTCAAGAATGTGTCATGTCTTTCCTGGTTTGGGATAGTTCATTTATAAATGGATTTCCACACTTTGATATTGCCTCTATCTAATCATTTCTCCACAATGCTTCCAGAGTGATTAAAAAAAAACACAAATCCAGTCATCACATTCCCCTGCTTAAATCCTTCCATGGATCTCTGTGCCCTCCAGAATAAAAACTGAAACTAAGAGAGGACTTCAGAATTTACATCCTACCAAATTCTAGCACCATCTCATCCCACCATAGACCCCTGCCACATCAAACTACTCGAACAGGAATGCAGGCCCTGACAGAAATGAGGCCCTGCAGCAAAAAGAGAACGAAAGAATAAAATACCACAGTCACTTTCTCCTCCCATTTCCTCCCCCTCAGCCACCTCATGCCATTCCTTCTACTGCCTGAGCCCAACCAGCAGCAAGAATCCACAGGGCAAGAAGGCCTGGGTGAAACACTCCATTGGGATCAGTCCCCAGGCCACACAGTGGGGCAGGCAAGGGCACAGAATGGAGTGGTCAGGGAGGAGCAAATGGAGAAAAACCAACACGTTGAACTTCAAGTCAACGTAAGTCCTAGAGTGGCTTTGAACCAAAAGTCTTATCTTGCCAAATGCCATTCTTACCCCCCAGCATTATGAAATTTTCTAACAGAGTTCATCAGTGTGTAAATGCCAATATCCCAGGTCTCAATTTAAATAATATTAAGTGTGTATACAAAATTCCATTTTCATTTTATGGATCGAACCATTACTTTGCTCTCCATGATTTCAAAATTCTTCATAGCTCATAAAGGAGTTAGTTGGTTATATCCATAATCAGAATCTGGTATGATTCAGAATTAGAATCATAAGCATAACCATAATACAGATAGTTAAATACATGCCCACCTAATTTCATGGACCAAAATATCTTTTCATCCAGTGTGCAATAGCCATTTCTTAGCATATAGAATTTTTAAATAATTTTTAAGAAAAAGAAAGTTATTCTTCAGCAGAGTAGTTTAAATATACCCAATGGGCTTTTAAACAAATAGATATCCTTGCCATTATGGTAGTTACATGCTGCATAATAGCTGCTAGAATTCATAAGTAGAGCAACACATACTATATGCTTTGGGTACTATTAAATAAATATTTAAAATTTTTATTTTTAAATGTTTAATATTTTAAAAATGAAGATAAGTACTTACACTGTCAGTGGACTTGAAAACGTTTTTAAGACTAGATTCACATGGGTGCAACTTACCAGCCTCACCATAGCCATGTTTCTCACTTCTGTGCCCAGGCTTCTCTTATAACTGTAGTGGGGGAAATGCCATGCAACCCTGTTTTGTACCCATGCATGCACAACCCACAAGTGCAGGGGAATTAACACTCTTTGGGATAAACATCTGACTGAGAGAAATGGGAGCTAATAGATGAATGCTTTGCCTTTCCTCCGCCCCCACACTAATGGTCCTGTAGTATCAACAAATCATCTCCCCATGGCAGTGGCCTGTTTGCTAACACCTCCGTGTATTGGCTTCTCTTCCTTCTCTGCCTGGTACCCCTCCTCCTTGCTTCTCTCTCCATGGGACCACACTCCCCCCAAAAATACTCATTCTCAAATTTGACACAGGCTCTGCTTTCTGGGATACCTTAGCTAAGACATATCAACTTCAACTATGCTGCAATGCTCTCCTTCCCACACTGATCTCACAAGCCCAGGCTCTCTGTTTAATCAGTTCTGCATAGAGCCTCACTGACCTTAACTGCCTCTCAAAAAAAATACAGAAAACTAAGTGCTCACTTAGTCTGATAGAAAGAAGGTCCTATTCTTATTCTTTATCATCATCTCTTTTCTTATTTTTTTCTATGATCCAACATCATATAGAAATAAGCTTAAATTTCATTTGTAGTATTAACAAAAATTTCAAGGCCATCTGTGTTAAAATTTTTTTTTAGTATTTCTCAAATCAAAACTCTTGGAACTAGAGTCAGACATTTGAGATCTAGACTGTGCTCAAAATCCATTTCACATAGTCTTTGTATCTACTTAAGGAAAGAGTTCTATTAGAGATAAGAAGCATATCAAAAGAAAGTTTTTTTTATTATTAAGGTATCACTGATATACACTCTTATGAAGGTTTCACATGAAAAACATTGTGGATACTACATTCACCGATATTATCAAGTTCCCCTACACCCCATTGCAGTCACTGTCCATCAGCACAGTAAGATGCCACAGGTCACTACTTGTCCAAAAGAAAGTTTAAAAAAAAATAAAAAACTAAGTTCTGGGAAGATGGAGGTGAGAGCAGGGCGGCGGAAATCTCCCAAAACCACATATATTTATGAAAGTACAACAAATACAACTATTCCTAAAAGAGAGACCAGAAGATACATGACAGCAATCACCCTGCATCTACACCTGAGAGGACTCGGCACCCCCAAGGCGGTTAAGATACGGAGCCACGTCCCAGCGGAACCTGAGCACTCCCCCACCCCAGCGCACCAGCGGGAGGAGAGGATTCAGAGCCGGGAGGGAGTGGAACTACAGGCCCGTGAAATAACCAGCGCTGGTGATCTGTGCCGGGAGCGCTGACACACATTGCGCAGTGTATCGGAAATTGGAGAGACAGAGGGTGCAGGATCTAAGCCTAAGAATGCACTGGGTCCTCGCAGCCAGGACAAAAGAAAAGTGGGTACTTTTTTTTAGCCGTTTTAAAAAGATAGGGGACCCATAGAGGAACAGGATCGTTCCAGCACACTCGGCCAAGCAGCTGGGAGTCCTAGGGAATTTTGGACCCCTGGGCTCGCGACTGGGAAAAAGTAGCCCTTCTGAGACTTCCCACAGAGGTCAACAGCCTCCCATTCGTTCTGTCCCGGCGAGAGCTACAAAGGAGAAGTGCGGCCACGGCTGCGGAAAAGAGGAGCAACAGCGCCACCTACAGTATCCTCACAGAATCTACTCCTGGTGGACGTCTTTTTGTTTGTTTCTTTGTTTGTGGATTTTTCTCTTTTCTTCCCTTTTCTTTCTCATCTCTTACTCTTCTTTCTTTTCTTTTTCTTTTTTTAAGTCTTAAAGAGCCCAGCTGACATGCGTGGCACCTACCAGCGACCACTTCTATTGTCTAGAAAAGACAGAGGAATATGGTACAAACAAAGCTTATCCAGACCCAGACACCAGAGAGGCAGTCTGAAGGAATGGAAATGTATAATATTCCTGAAAAAGAATTCAAAATAAAAGTCATAACCATACGGATGAATCTACAGAGAAATATACAAGAGCTGAGGGAGGAAGTGAGGGAAGTCAGGAAAGACAACGCAGAAATGAGACAAGCCATCGATGGGCTTGGCAGCAGACTGGACGAGATGCAAGAAACTGTTAATGGAATAGAAATCAGAGAACAGGAATACAGAGAAGCTGAGGCAGAGAGAGATAAAAGGATCTCTAGGAGTGAAAGAATATTAAGAGAACTGTGTGACCAATCCAAAAGGAACAATATTCGCATTATAGAGAAAAAGGGATAGAAAGTGTCTTTGAAGAAATAATTGCTGAAAACTTTCCCTTGCTGGGGAAGGAAATAGTCTCGCAGTCCACCGAAGCCCACAGATCTCCCAACACAAGGGACCCAAGGAAGACAACATCAAGACACATAATAATTAAAATGGCAAAGATCAAAGATAAGGACAGAGTATTAAAGGCAGCTAGAGAGAGAAAAAAGATCACCTACAAAGGAAAACCCATCAGACTATCATCAGACTTCTCAACAGAAACCTTACAGGCCAGAAGAGAATGGCATGATATATTTAACATATGAAACAGAAGGGCCTCGAAACAAGAATATTGTATCCAGCACGATTATCATTTGAATATGACAGAGGGATTAAAGAATTTCCAGAGAAGCGAAAGCTAAAAGAGTTTGCCTCCCATAAACCACCTCTATAGGATATCTTAAACGAACTGCTCTAGAGGGAAGCACTCCTAAGACTAAAAAGATGTCACCAGAAAAAGTAAAATCATAGCAAAGAAAGCAGACCATCCAAATACTAACTAAAGGCAAAGAATAAAACACCTAGTATATAAAGAATGGAGGAGGAAGAATAAGAAGGGAGAGAAATAAAGAAACATCAGACGGTGTTTACAATAACTTAACAAGAAAGTTAGATTGACAGATAGTAAAGAAGCAATCCTTGAAACTTTGGTAAACACGAATCTAAAGCCAGCAATGGCAATAAGTACATATCTATCAATAATCACCCTAAATGTAAATGGACTGAATGCACCAATCAAAAGAAACAGAGTAATAGAATGGATAAAAAAGCAAGACCCATCTATATGTTGCTTACAAGAGACTCACCTCAAACCCAAAGATATACACAGACTAAAAGTGAAGGTATGGAAAAAGATATTTCATGCAAACAGCAAGGAGAAAAAAGCAGTTGTTGCAGTACTTGTATCAGACAAAATAGACTTCAAAACGAAGAAAATAACAAGAGATAAAGAAGGACATTATGTAATGATAAAGGGATCAGTCCAACAAGAAGATATAACCATTATAAATATATATGCACCCAACACAGGAACGCCGACATATGTGAAACAAATACTAACAGAATTAAAAGAGGAAATAGAAAGCACTGCATTCATTTTAGAAGACTACAACACACCACTCACTCCAAGGGACAGATCAACCAGACAGAAGATAAGTAAAGACACAGAGGCACTGAAGAACACACTAGAACAGATGGACCTAACAGACATCTACAGAACTTTACACCCAAAAGCAACAGGATACACATTCTTCTCAAGTGCACATGGAACATTTTCCAGAATAGACCACATACTAGGCCACTAAAAGAACCTCAGTAAAATCAAAAATACTGAAATTCTACCAACCAACTTTTCAGATCACAAAGGTATAAAACTAGAGATAAATTATAGAAAGAAAACAAAAAGGCTCACAAATACATGGAGACTTAACAACATTCTCCTAATTAATCAATGGGTTAACAACCAAATCAAAACCGAAATCAAAGAATATATGGAGACTAATGACAACAACAACACAAAGCCACACCTTCTGTAGGACGCAGCAAAGGCAGTTCTAAGAGGAAAGTATATTGCAATCCAGGCCTATTTAAAGAAGGAAGAACATTCCCAAATGAATAGTCTAAAGGCACAATTACTGAAATTGGAAAAAGAACAAGTGAGGCCCAAAGTGACCAGAAGGAGGGACATAATAAAGATCAGAGAAGAAATAAATAAAATTGAGAAGAATAAAACAATAGAAAAAATCAATGAAACCAAGAGCTGGTTCTTTGAAAAAATAAACAAAATAGATAAACCCCTAGCCAGACTCATTAAGAGAAAAAGAGAATCTATACACATAAACGGAATCAGAAATGAGAAAGGAAAAATAACAATGGACCTCACAGAAATACAAAGAATTATAAGACAATATTATGAGAATCTATATGCTAACAAGCTGGAAAACCTAGAAGAAATGGACAACGTCTTAGAAAAATACAACCTTCCAAGACTGACCAAGCAAGAAACAGAAAAACTAAACAGACCAATCACCAGCGACGAAATTGAATTGGTAATCAAAAAAGTACCCAAGAACAAAACCCCTGGTACTGATGGATTCACCTCTGAATTCTACCAGACATATAGAGAAGAAATAACACCGATTCTCCTTAAAGTTTTCCAAAAAATAGAAGAGGAGGGAATACTTCCAAATTCATTCTATGAAGCCAGCATCACTCTAATACCAACCGGGCAAAGACCTCACCAAAAAAGAAAATTACAGACCAATATCCCTGATGAACGTACATGCAAAAATACTCAACAAAATATTAGCAAACCGAATTCAAAAATACATCAAGAGGATCATACACCATGATCAAGTGGGATTCATCCCAGGGATGCAAGGATGGTACAACATTCAAAAATCCATCAACATCATCGACCACATCAACAAAAAGAACAAAAACCACATGATCAACTCCATAGATGCTGAAAAAGCATTTGACAAAATTCAGCATCCATTCATAATTAAAACTCTCAACAAAATGGGTATAGAGGGCAAGTACCTCAACATCATCAAGGCCATATATGACAAACACACAGCTAACATCATTCTTAACAGCGAGAAGCTGAAAGCTTTTCATCTAAGATCGGGAACAAGACAGGGATGCCCACTCTCTCCACTGTTATTCAACATAGTACTGGAGGTCCCAGCCACGGCTATCAGACAAAACAAACAAATACAAGGCATCCAGATTGGTAAAGAAGAAGTCAAATTGTCACTATTTGCAGATGACATGATATTGTACATAAAAAACCCTAAAGACTCCACTCCAGAACTACTAGAACTAATATCTGAATTCAGCAAAGTTGCAGGATACAAAATTAACACACAGAAATCTGTTGCTTTCCTATACACTAATGATGAACTAACAGAAAGAGAAATCAGAAACACAATTCCATTCACAATTGCATCAAAAAGAATAAAATACCTAGGAATAAACCTAACAAAGGAAGTGAAAGACCTGTACTCTGAAAACTACAAGACACTCCTAAGAGAAATTAAAGAGGACACTAACAAATGGAAATTCATTCCATGCTCTTAGCTAGGAAGAATAAATATTGTCAAAATGGCTATACTACCTAAAGCAATCTACAGATTCAATGCAATCCCTATCAAACTACCAACAGCTTTCTTCAATGAACTGGAACAAATAATTCTAAAATTCATATGGAACCACAAAAGACCCCGAATAGCCAAAGCAATCCTGAGAAGGAGGAATAAAACAGGGGGAATCACGCTCCCTGACTTCAAGCTCTACTACAAAGCCACAGTAATCAAGACAATTTGGTATTGGCACAAAAACAGACCCACAGACCAGTGGAACAGAATAGAATATTCAAACATTAACCCAAACATATACAGTCAATTAATATTTGATAAAGGAATCTTGGATATACAATGGGGAGATGACAGCCTCTTCAGCAGCTGGTGTTGGAAAGACTGGACAGCTACATGTAAGAGAAAAACTGGACTACTGTCTAGCCCCACACACAAAAGTAAACTCAAACTGGATCAAAGACCTGAATGTAAGTCATGAAACTATAAAACTCTTAGAAAAAAACATAGGCAAAAATCTCTTGGACATAAACATGAGCGACTTCTTCATGAACATATCTCCCCAGGCAAGGGAAACAAAAGCAAAAATGAACAAGTGGGACTATATCAAGCTGAAAAGCTTCTGTACAGCAAAGGACACCATCAGTAGAACAAAAAGACATCCTACAAAAAGTATGGGAGAATATATTCATAAATGACGTATCTGATAAGGGGTTGACATCCAAAATATATAAAGAACTCACGCACCTTAACAAACAAAAAGTAAATAATCCAATTAAGAAATGGGCAGAGGACATGAATAGACACTTCTCCAAAGAAGAAATTCAGATGGCCAGATGGCCAACAGGCACATGAAAAGATGCTCCACATCGCTAATCATCAGAGAAATGCAGATTAAAACCACAATGAGATATCATCTCACACCAGTAAGGATGGCCAACATCCAAAACACAATCAACAAATGTTGGCGAGGATGTGGAGAAAAGGGAACCCTCCTACACTGCTGGTGGGAATGCAAATTTGTCCAACCATTGTGGAAAGCAGTATGGAGGTTCCTCAAACAACTCAAAATAGAAATACCATTTGACCCAGGAATTCCACTCCTAGGAATTTACCCTAAGAATGCAGCAGCTCAGGTTGAAAAAGACAGATGCACCCCTATGTTTATTGCAGCACTATTTACAATAGCCAAGAAATGGAAGCAACCTAAGTGTCCATCAGTAGATGAATGGATAAAGAAGATGTGGTACATATACACAATGGAATATTATTCAGCCATAAGAAGAAAACAAATCCTACCATTTGCAACAACATGGATGGAGCTAGAGGGTATTATGCTCAGTGAAATAAGCCAAGCCGAAAAAGACAAGTATCAAATGATTTCACTCATATGTGGAGTATAAGAACAAAGAAAAAAACTGAAGGAACAAAACAGCAGCAGATTCACAGAACCCAAGAACGGACTAATAGTTACCAAAGGGAAAGGGACTGGGGAAAATGGGTGGGAAGGGAGGGATAAGGGGGGAAAAGGGGCATTACATTTAGCAGATGTAATGTTGGGGGGGCACGGGGAGAGCTGTACAACTCAGAGAAGACAAGTAGTGATTCTATAGCATCTCACTACGCTGATGGACAGTGACTGTAATGGGGTTGTTGGGGGGGACCCAATGAAGGGAGTAGTTTAATAACCGTAATATTGCACATGTAATTTTAGATGAATGATACCAAAATAAAATTTTGAAAAAGAAAAAACTATTTAAGTCCCATAGTCCCTTGGAATATGTAGTACTATTTGTATATCTTGAAGATTAGAATAAATTACCCAAATAAAAATATATTCTAATTACTACTGCTATACAACAGATTGCCTCAAAACTTAGTGGTTTAAAGCAACTGTTTTATTTTGCTTCCAATTTTATAGGTCAGGAGTTGGGGAAGGATTTGACTGGGAAGTTCTCATTTGAGGTCTCCCATGCAGTTGCAGGCGGATGTTGGTTGCTGTCAGCTGAAAGCTGGTTGCTGTTTAGTAGGCTACGATTGTGTAGATGAAGCATTCATGTGCCTCACAGATGATAATGGCTTTCAGCTGGGATCTCAGCCAAGGCTTTCTTCCTGAGCAGCTCCACATGGTCTAGTAGAAGAACTGACCTTCTTACCTAGTGGCTGGTCCCACAGAAAGCATTCTGAGAGAACCAGTCAGAAGTTGCAATCCATTTCTGCTTCATTCTGTTACTACAAACATGTCCCAAAGCCAACCCAGATTCAAAGGAAGGGGACAGAGACTCTACTTTTGATGGAAGAAATGTCAAGGAACTTGAAAACAAGTTTTAAAACTACTTTAGATGATGTTTACTCATGGAGTTCTAATGAAAGAGATAATATTTATGGCCAATCATACAAATATAAATTTCAAAGGTCAATGTAGGGTACAAATAGATGGAAGAACCAGTTCCTCTTACTTCTTAATAGACATCATAATCTTAACCGACGTGGTCTGGTTTGGGGGATAATTGGACTCCCCACAAAATATTCTGCTTTATGCCCTGATGCAGATAGATTAGCCCACATTGGGGGTGGTGAAACAGGGAGCACACGGTATAGGCGTCACTGGACCTCATCCTTCTAATTGTAATATTCAGGAGGTAAGAACATTTCTCATCCAGTAATAGTCTGAAAACTCAGGTAATATTTTGCTTGTCCTCACTTATGTCAAGTACTTCCCTAAACACTACAGTCAGGGTATAAGATACAGAATTTTGGCATCACTTAAGTATAACCACATAAATCTCAAATACAAAGTTAGTTTTTGCCATTCCAAATATTCTTTCTAAATCACAATCAAATATTTTATCTTTTAATACTTTTTTATTAAGGTATCATCGATACACAATCTTATGACGGTTTTGCATGAGCAACATTGTGGTTACTACATTCGCCCATATTAAGAACCCCCATACCCCATTGAAGTCACTTGACCATCAGTGTAGTAAGATGCCACAGAGTAACTACTTGTCTTCTCTGTGTATACTGTGTTCCCCGTGACCCCTCCACACACACACCATGTGTGCCAATCATAATGTTCCTCAATCCCCTTCTTCATCCCTCCCCACCCACCCTTGCCCAGCACTCCCATTTGTCTCCATATATTGCTTGATCTCTGTTTTTATTTGGTCATTGATCCATTGATTATTTAGGAGCATATTACTAAGCCTCCATGTGTTTGTGGGCTTTTTGTTTTCTTTGCATAGTTTATTTCTAGTTTCATACCTTTGTGGTCTGAGAAGCTGGTTGGTATAATTTCAATCCTTCTGAATTTAATGAGGTTCTTTTTGTGGCCTAGTATATGACCTGTTCTTGAAAATGATCCATGTGCACTTGAGAAGAATGTGTATCCTTTTGCTTTTGGGTGGAGTGTTCTGTAAATGTCTGTTAGGTCCATGTGTTCTAATGTGTTGTTCAGCCTCTGTCTCCTTACTTATTTTCTGTCTGGTTGATCTGTCCTTTGGAGTGAGTTGTGTGTTGAAGTCACTGAAAATGAATGCATTGCCTTCTATTTCCACCTTTAATTCTGTTAGTATTTGTTTCACATATGCTGGCGCTCCTGTGTTGGGTGCATATATATTTATAATGGTTATATCCTCTTGTTGGACTGACCCCTTTATCATTATGTAATGTCCTTCTTTGTCTCTTCTTACTTTCTTTGTTTTGAAGTTTATTTTGTCTGATACAAGTACTGCAACACCTGCTTTTTTCTCCTTGTTGTTTGCATGAAATATCTTTTTCCATCCCTTCATTTTAAATCTGTGTGTGTCTTTGGGTTTGAAGTGAGTCTCTTGTAGGCCTCATATAGATGGGTCTTGTTTTTTTACCCATTCAGTAACTCTATGTCTTTTGATTGATGCATTCAGTCCTTTAGCGTGATTTACATTTAGCGTGATTATTGATAGGTATGTACTTATTGCCATTGCAGGCTTTAGATTTGTGGTTACCAAAAGTTCAAGCATAGCTTCTTTACTATCTAACAGTCTAAGTTAACTCACTTAATATGCTATTTCAAACACAATCTAAAGGTTCTTTTCATCCCTCCCTTCTTTTTCTTCCTTCTCCACTCTATATATTAGGTGTCATATTCTGTACTCTTTGTGTATCCCTTGACTGACATTGTGGGTTGTGGATTTAGTTTTGCATTTGCTTAGTAATTAATTGTTCTACTTCCTTTACTGTGGTTTTATTTTCTCTGGTGACAGCTATTCAGCCTTAGGAGCACTTCTATCTATAGCAGTCTCTCCAAAATACACTGTAGAGACAGTTTGTGGGGGGCAAATTCCCTCAACTTTTACTTACCTGGAAATTGTTTAATACCTGCTTCAAATTTAAATGATAATCTTACTGGGTAGAGTATTCTTGTTTTGCAGCCCTTCTGTTTCATTGCATTAAATGTAACATACCACTCCCTTCTGGCCTGTAAAGTTTATGTTGAAAAGTCTGTTGATAGCCTGATGGGTTTTCCTTTGTATGTGATCTTTTTTATCTCTCTGGCTGATTTTAATACTCTGTCTTTATCCTTGATCTTTGCCATATTAATTATCATATGTCTTGTTGTTTTCTTCCTTGGGTCCCTTGTGTTGGGAGATCTGTGCACCTCCATGGCCTAAGAGACTATCTCCTTCCCCATATTGGTGAAGCTTTCAGCAATTACCTCCTCAAAGACACTTTCTATCCCTTTTTCTCTCTCTTCTTCTTCTGGTACCCCTATAATACAAATATTGTTCCATTTGGATTGGTCACACAGTTCCCTTAATATTCTTTCATTCCTAGAGATCCTTTTTTCTCTCTGCGCCTCAGCTTCTTTGTATTCTTGTTCTCTAATTTCTATTTCACTTACCGTCTCCTCTGCCTCATCTAATCTGCTTTTAAATCTCTCCATTGTATGTATCATGTCAGGTACTGTAATTTTTAAAGTTTCTATCTGTTTCTTGAAGTCCTCCCTGAGGTCTTGAATATTTTTCTGTAGCTCTGTGAGGATGTTTCTGATTTTTATTTTGAAATCCTCATCAGGAAGATTGGTGCTTTCAGTTTCACTTAGCCCTCTTTTTGGTGTTTGTGGAATTTTGGGTTGTACCACGTTCTTTTGCCATTTCACATCTGTAATGATTTCTATGGAATAATAACTTTGTGTAGGCAGCACACTGTAGTGCCAAGAAGCTCTACTCTCTGGAGCCGCCCAGCACCTTGAGTGATGGCAGGAGTCGTAGATGAGTGGC
The DNA here is from genome assembly GCA_032199065.1 of Smutsia gigantea. NCBI lineage: Eukaryota > Metazoa > Chordata > Mammalia > Pholidota > Manidae > Smutsia > Smutsia gigantea. Next base: position 51,795 of record JAVSCE010002577.1, on the reverse strand, counting down.
ACCAGTGCCTGCTGGGAGGAAAGAGTTCTTTTCTGCTTCCTGGCTGCAGTGCGTGCCTCCACTGCCAGGGCCAGTGGGCTGAGCACACAGGAAGGAGTACTGCGGTACATCCCTGTAGCTGCAATAGTCAGGGCCACCCTTTGGCTGGCTTGGCGCAATGGGAGAGGCAGCAGGTTTGAGAACTGGTGCAGGCCAGGAGGAAGGAGTGGCAGGTTGTGTATCGTAGTGGGGTGCCTTGGTGTTCATCTCTGGCCAGGGGAATGGGGCACCGGAAGCTCCTGAAAGTTCCCAACGTGCTGGGCTGTGCCAGGACAATTTTGTCCACCCGTCCTTTCTCCTGAGCAGCGAGCTCTCTGTAATCTTTGCCCCTTGCTGTTGGGAAGTGTTTAAAAGTTCCCCCCTTTCTTTTGTCGTGGAGTGGCCAGTTGTGGGTACCTCTTCTCCACAAGCAGCTGGAATCTCAGACTTTCTGAATATTCTGCCTGTCTGAACTTTCCAACCCCACAAATTTCAGAGCACCATGTAATATGGGTTCATGCTCCTGGAATAGATCTCCAGAGCTGGGTGTTCAGTAGTCCTAGGCCTATACCCACTCCCCACTCTGTTTCTCTTCTCTTCCTTCCACCAGTGAGCTTGGGTGGGGTTAGGGCTTGGGTCCTGCTGGGTTCTGGCTTTGCTATTTTACACTTTTCCATGAAGTTTTCTCTTCCCCAGATGTAGGCCGTATGTTGCAATCTTCTTTCCAGTTGCCCTTTCAGGATTAGTTGTTGTATTTGCTCTTTTTTCGTATTATGTGTGGTTTGGGAAGGAGGTTTCTGTCTCACTTCTCATGCTGCCAACTTTAAGCCTCTGTCAAATATTTGAATTCTGATTTAAATATAACTAACTAACTTCAGTACTTACATATTGACACCATCATCCTTGGCCGCCTTTTATTTATTAAGACGTTGTTTTTATGAAGTGGAAAGAGAAATTCACAATAATGAATGCACGGACACGTTTTTAATTTTTTATTTTGCTATCATTAATGTACAATTACATGAACAACATTATGGTTACTGGACTCCCCCTATTTTCAAGTCCCCACCACATACCCCTTTACAGTCACTGTCCATCAGCGTAGTAATATGCTATATAATCACTACTTGTTTTCTCTGTTATACTGCTTTCCCCGTGTCCCCCTTTCATTATACATGCTAATCGTATTGACCCGTTTCCCCCCATATCCCTCCCTTCCCACCCATCCTACCCAATCCCTTTCCCTTTGGTAACTGTTAGTCCATTCTTGGGTTCTGTGAGTCTGCTGCTGTTTTGTTCCTTGAGTTTCTTTGTTCTTATACTCCACAGACGAGAGAAATAATTTGATACTTGTCTTTCGCCGCCTGGCTTATTTCACTGAGCATAATACCCTCTAGCTCCCTCCATGTTGTTGCAAATGGTAGGATTTGTTTTCTTCTTATGGCTGAATAATATTCCATTGTGTATACGTACCACATCTTCTTTATCCATTCATCTACTGATGGACACTTAGGTTACTTCCATTTCTTGGCTATTGTAAATGGTGCTGTGATTAACATAAGGGTGCATATGTCTTTTCCAAACTGGGCTGCTGTATTTGAAGGGTAAATTCCTAGGAGTGGAATTCCTGGACCAAATGGTATTTCTATTTTTAGTTTTTTGAGGAACCTCAATATTGCTTTCCACAATGGTTCAACTATTTTACATTCCCACCAGCAGTGCAGGAGGGTTCCCTTTTCTCCACATCCTGGCCAACATTTGTTGTTCTTTGTCTTTTGGATGGCAGCCATCATAACTGGTGTGACGTGATATCTCATTGTGGTTTTAATTTGCATTTCTCTGATGATTAGGGATGTGGTGCATCTATTCATGTGCCTATTGGCCATCTGAATTTCTTCTTTGGGGAAGTGTCTATTAATGTCCTCTGCCCATTTCTTAATTGGATTATTTGCTTTCTGTTTGTTAAGGTGCATGAGTTCTTTATATATTTTGGATGTCAACCCTTTATCAGATACCTTTTTTATGAATATATTCTCCCATACTGTAGGATGTCTTTTTGTTCTACTGATGGTGTCCTTTGCTGCACAGAAGCTTTGCAGCTTGATATAGTCCCACTTGTTCATTTTTGCTTTTGTTTCCCTGGCCTGGGGAGATATGTTCATGAAGAAGTTGCTCATGTTTATGTCCAAAGATTTTTGCCTACGTTTTTCCTAAGAGTTTTATGGTTTCGTGACTTACATTCAGGTCTTTGATCCATTTTGAGTGTACATTTGTGTATAGGGATAGACAATAATGCAGTTTCATTCTCTTACATGTAGCTGTCAAGTTTTGCCAACATCAGCTGTTGAAGGGGGTGTCATTTCCCCATTGTATATCCATGGCTCCTTTATCATATATTAATTGACAATATATGTTTGGGTTTATATCTGGGCTCTCTAGTCTGTTCCATTGGTCTATGGGTCTGTTCTGCTGCCAGTACCAAATTGTCTTGATTACTGTGGCTTTGTAGTAGAGCTTGAAGTCAGGGAGTGTAATTCCCCCAGCTTTATACTTCCTTCTCAGGATTGCTTTGGCTATTCAGGGTATTTTGTGGTTCCATATGAATTTTAGAATTATTTCCTCTAGTTCATTGAAGAATGCTGTTAGTATTTTGATAGGAATTGCCTTGAATCTGTAGATTCCTTTAGGCAGGATGGCCATTTTGACAATATTAATTCTTCTCAACCAAGAGCACAGGATGTGTTTCCATTTATTGGTGTCTTCCTTAATTTATCTCATGAGCGTCTTGTAGTTTTCAGAGTATAAGTCTTTCACTTCCTTGGTTAGGTTTATTCCTAGGTATTTTATTCTTTTTCAGGCAATTGTGAATGGAATTGTTTTCTTGATTTCTCTGTCTCCTAGTTCATCGTTAGTGTATAGGAATGCAACAGATTTCTGTGTATTAATTTTGCATCCCACAACTTTGCTGAATTCAGGTATTATATATAGTAATTTTGGACTGGATTCTTTAGGGTTTTTTATGTACAATATCATGTCATCTGCAAACAGAGACAGTTTGACTCCTTCCTTGCGAATCTGGATGCCTTTTATTTCTTTATGTTGTCTGATTGTCATGGCTAGGACCTCCAGAATTATGTTGAAAAGAAATGGGGAGAGTGGGCATCATTGTCTTGTTCCCGATCTTAAAGGAAAAGCTTTCAGCTTCTCGCTGTTAAGTATAATGTTGGCTGTGGGTGTGTCACATATGACCTTTATTATGTTAAGGTACTTGCCCTCTATACCCATTTGGTTAAGACTTTTTATCGTGAATGGATGTTGAATTTTGTTGAATGCTTTTTCAGCATCTATAGAGATAATCATGTGGTTTTTGTCCTTTTTGTTGATGTAGTGGATGATGTTGATGGATTTTTGAATGTTGTACCATCCTTGCATCCCTGGGATAAATCCCACTTGATCATGATGAATGATCTCTTTGATATATTTTTGAATTCGGTTTGCTAATATTTTGTTGAGTATTTTTGCATCTACGTTCATCAGGGATATTGGTCTGTAATTTTCTTTTTTTGTGGTATCTTTGCCTGGTTTTGGTATTAGAGTGATGTTGGCCTTGTGGAATGAGTTTGGGAGTATTCCCTCCTCTCCTACTTTTTGGAAAACTTTAAGGAGGATGGGAATTACGTCTCACTAAATGTTTCATAAAATTCAGCAGTGAAACCATCTGGTCCAGGTGTTTTGTTCTTAGGTAGGTTTTTGATTACCAGTTCAATTTCTTTGCTGGTAATTGGTCTATTCATATTTTCTGTTTCTTCCTGGGTCAGGCTTGGAAGCTTGTATTTTTCTAGAAAGTTGTCCATTTCTTCTAGGTTATCCAGTTTTTTATCATATAATTTTTCATAGTATTCTCTCATAATGCTTTGTATTTCTGTGGGGTCCTTAGTGATTTTTCCTTTCACATTTCTGATTCTGTTTCTGTGAGTAGACTCTCTTTTTTTCTTAATAGGTATGGCTAGGGGTTTATCTATTTTGTTTATTTTCTTGAAGAACCAGCTCCTGCTTTCATTGATCCTTTCTATTGTTTTATTCTTCTCAATTTTATTTATTTCTGCTTTAATCTTTATTATGTCCTTCCTTCTACTGACTTTGGGCATCATTTGCACTTGCTTTTCTAGTTTCAATAATTGTGAGTTTAGACTGTTCATTTGGGATTCTTCTTCTTTCCCAAGGAAGGCCTGTATTGCAATATATTTCCATCTTAGCACATCCTTCGCTGCGTTCCACAGATTTTGCTGTGTTGAATTATTGTTGACATTTGTCTCCTTATATTGCTTGATCTCTGTTTTTATTTGGTCATTGATCCATTGATTATTTAGGAGCATGTTATTAAGCCTCCATGTGTTTGTGGGCTTTTTCATTTACTTTGTGTAATTTATTTCTAGTTACACACATTTGTGATCTGAGAAGTTGGTTGGTAGAATTTCAATCTTTTTGAATTTACTGAGCTTCTTTTTGTGGCCTAGCACTTGAGAATGTGTACCCTGTTGCTTTTGGATGGAGTGTTCTGTAGATGTCCGTTAGGTCCATCTGTTCTAATACGTTGCTCAGTGCCTCTGTTTCTTTACTTATTTTTTGTCTGGTTGATCTGTCCTTTGGAGTAGTGGTGTGTTGAAGTCTCCTAAAATGAATGCATTGCATTTTATTTCCACCTTTAATTCTGTAAGTATTGTTTCACATATGTAGGTGATCCTGTGTTGGGTGCATAGATATTTATAATGGTTATATCCTCTTGTTGGACTGACCCCTTTATCATTATGTAATGTCCTTGTTTGTCTCTTGTTACTTTCTTTGTTTTGAAGTCAATTTTGTCTGATACAAGTACTGCAACTCCTTCTTTTTTCTCCTTATTATTTGCCTGAAATATCTTTTTCAATCCCTTTACTTTCAATCTGTGTATGTCTTTGGGTTTGAAGTGAGTCTCTTGTAGGCAGCATTTAGTTGGGTCTTGTTTTTTTATCCATTCAGTGACTCTATGTCTTTTGATTGGTGCATCCAGTCCATTTACATTTAGGGTGATTATCGATAGGTATGTACTATTGCCATTGCAGGCTTTATATTTGTGGTTACTGAAGGTTCATGGGTATTTCCCTTACTATCTAACAGTCTAACTTAACGCACTTTGTATGGTATTACAAACACAACCTAAAGGTTCTTTTTTTTTTGTCTTTTCCTCCTTTTTCTCCCTCCACCATACTTTGTATGTTATGAATCATATTCTGTACTCTTTGTCTAGCCTTTGGGTGACATCTATTTAGCCTTAGGAAAACTTCCATTTATAGGAGTCCCTCCAAAATGCCCTGTAGAGGTGGTTTGTGAGAGGTAAATTCTCTCAGCTTTTGCTTATCTGGAAATTGTTTAATCCCCCCTTCAAATGTAAATGACAACCTTGCTGGGTAGAGTATTCTTGGTTCAAAGCCCTTCTGCTTCATTGCATTAAATATATCGCACCACTCCCTTCTGGTCTGCAAGGTTTCTGTTCAGAAATCTCATGATAGCTTGATTGGTTTTCCTTTGTATGTGATCTTTTTTCTTTCTCTAGCTGCTTTTAAAAGTCTGTCTTTATTCTTGATCTTTGTCATTTTAATTATTATGTATCTTGATGTTGTCTTCCTTGGGTCCCTTGTGTTGGGAGATCTGTGCACTTTCATGGCTTGAGAGACTATCTCCTTCCCCACATTGGGGAAGTTTACAGCAATTACCTCCTCAATGACACTTTCTATCCCTTTTTCTCTCTCTTCTTCTTCTAGTACCCCTATAATGCGAATATTGTTCCTTTTGGATTGGTTACACAATTCTCTCAATACTCTTTCATTCTTAGAGATTCTTTTTTCTCTCTGTGCCTCAACATCTTTGTATTCCTCTTCTCTAATTTCTATTTCATTACCATCTCTTTTACTACATTTAATAGGCTTTTAAATCCCTCCATTGTATGTTTCATTTCAGATACGGAATTTCCTAATGATTGAATCTCTGTCTTAAATTCGTTCCTGAGTTCTTGAATATTTTTCTGTACCTCCATAAGCATGTTTATGATTTTTATTTTGTACTCTTTCAGGAAGATTGTTGAGTTCAGTTTCATTTGGCCCTTTTTCTGGGGTTTTTGAGATTTTGTTCTGAACCGGGTTCTTTTGACATTTCATATTTCTATGTGGTGCTTTGTAGTGTCCAGAAGCTCCAGTCTCTGGAGCTGCTCATCCCCTAGAGTGAGGTTGGGGGTCATTGGGGAGCAGAGCTGGTGCCTGGGGGAGGAAAGATCTGTTTCCTGATTCCCATCTGCTGTGCCTGTCTCCAGAATCACAGCCAGTGGGCTGAGCACACAGGTGTAAGCCTCTGTGCTCAGGCATCTCTAGCTTTTCTAGTCGTTGCCTCCCTCTGGCTGGCCTGATGCCAGTGCAGTGACTGCCAGTTTGTGAGCTGGTGCTGTCAGGCCAGGAGGAAGGCTCAGCAGGCTGCGTGTTACAATGGGGGGCCTTGGAGCTGAGCAGCCAACCAGGGGTATGGAGCACCTGAAGCTCCTCAAAGTTCCCAACGTGCTGGCCAGAGCACACTCTGACAACCTTGTCCAGTTCTCCCTTCTCCCACGCAGCAAGCTCCATGCAAACCCCACCCCTTCAGCAGCCCTCTCACTGCTAGGAAGCCTCTCAGACCGCCAGCCTTTCCCCTGTCACAGAGCGGCCGGATGTGGATCCCTTCCTCCACAAATGGCCGGAATTTCAGTCTCTCAGGCACTCCGCCTGTCCCAGCTCCCCAACCCCCAGAGCACCACCCAGTGTAGGTTTCTACTTGCAAAGCAGATCTCCAGGGCTAGGTGTTCATTAGTCCTAGGCTTCCACCCCTTCCCCGCTCCATTTCTCTTCCTCCCCCTGGTGTGCTGGGGTAGGGGACGGGCCTGGGTCCTGCCAGATCAAGGCTCCTGTACATTACCCTGTTTTGCAAGGTCTGCTCTGTTCATGATGTCTGTATGTAGTCTGCTGCAGATTTCTTTCCTGTTGCTGTTTTAGGGTGAGCTGTACTAATTAACTATATTTTCGTACTATTTGTGGTTTTGGGAGGAGTTCTCTGTCTCACCTCTCACACTGCCATCTTGAATCCCACACGGACACCTTTTTACATTCAGAATACACTTATTTCTTCTTCATGAATAATCTGAAAAAAATTATCTGCACAAAGCACTCCTTAAAAACAAAGACTCCTTGTGACCTTGGTTCCAAAGGTATTAAGCTAAATATAACTCAGATTTGGGGATGCCAGACATTTTTTAAAAATTCGTATTTGACATGACCTAAAAGGGATCTAGTCTACTCAAACGGGGGCAGGGAGGATGCATATGAGCTTTTGGTCCTGATGTCCTTCTCAAAACTCAGGTAGATATAAATTTGAAAAGAGAGAATCCTTTTTTGTATTGCAAAATTTTGGTATTAGACAGAACTCAGAATTCTTAATGAAAAACCTTCTGAGAAAGAACAAAGCCATATATTGGAAACATTATTCTCATCCTATGAAGAGTTCTAGCAAACATTATCAAAATTAAATACATTAATAACATAAATATCGAAAGATGGTGATGTGAGAGGTGAGACAGAGACCTTATCCTAAAACCACATATAATACACAAATATAATTAATACAACTAATCCTGAAAGAGCAACAGGAAAGAAGGCTGCACCAGACTGCATACACCTGGAGAAAAGAACAGAAATCACAGAACAGGGTAACATACCAAAGCTGTGACTTGGTGGGACCCAAGCCCTTCCCCCATCCCAGCTCACAGGTGGGAGGAAGAGAAACAGAGCAGGGAGGGAGAGGAGGCCTGGGACTGCTGACCACCTAGCCCTGGAGATCTGCTCTGGGTGCATGAACCTACATTGCATGGTGCTCTGGTGATTAGTGGGGTTGGAAAGCTAAGACAGGTGGAATACCTGGAGAGACAGAGATTCCAGCTGCTTGTGGAAAACAGGAATTCATATCTGGCTGATTTGGGCAGGCAGTCATAGAGACTTCCTAACAGTGAGAAGGCTGCTAAAGGGGCAAGGATTGCACAGAGCTTATTGCTCAGGTGAAAGGACAGGTAGACAAAATTGTCTGGGTGCACTCTGCCCAGAAGGTTGGGAACTTAAACGATCTTTAGGTGTTCAATCCCCTTGACTATGTAGCTCCAAGGCCCCCCATCATGCTATGCAGCCTGCTATGTCTTCCTACGGGCCAGCCTGCACCTGGCTTGAAACTGACAGCCCCTGCTGTGGCGGCAGGCCAGCCAGAGGGAAGCCCCGCCCACAGCAGCTACAAACACAAAGTGTAGAGGCTTACACCTGTGTGTTCGGCCCACTGGTTCAGGCAGTGGAGACAGGAATAGCATCCAGGAAGCAGGAAACAGCTCTTTCCTGCCCCCAGGCACGAGCACCACTCCCTTGAGACCCCAGACATCACTCCAGGGCTGAGCAGCTCTAGAGAGTAGAGCTTCTGGGCACTAGAGGGCACCACATACAATTATGAAATGTCAAAGGAACCTGGTTTAAAGCAAAATCTCAACACCAGAGTGAGAGTGAATTAATAAATCTTCCTGGAAGAGATTTCAAAATAAAAATCATAAACATGCGTATGGAGGTACAGAAAAATATTCAAGAACTCAGGAACGAATTTAGAATGGAGATCTAATCATTGAAGAGCACATTGGAGGATATTAAAAGCAGATTAGATATGGTGGAGGAGATGACAAATGAAATAGAAACTAGGGAAGAGTAATACAAAGAAGCTGAGGCCCAGAGAGAAAAAAGGATCTCTAAGAATGAAAGAATACTGAGAGAACTGTGTGACCAATCCAAAAGGAACAATATTCGTATTATAGGGGTACCAGAAGAAGAGAGAGAAAAAGGGATAGAAAGTGTCTTTGAGGGAGTAGTTGCTGAAAACTTCCCCAATGTGGGGAAGGAGATAGTCTCTCAAGCCATGGAGGTGCACAAATCTCCCAATACAAGGGACCCAAGGAGGACAACACCAAGACATATAATAATTAAAATGGCAAAGATCAAGGATAAGGCAGAGTATTAAAATCAGCCAGAGAGAAATAAGATCACATACAAAGGAAAGCCCATCAGGCTATCAACAGACTTCTCAGCAGAAACCTTACAGGCCAGAAGGGAGTGGCATGATGTATTTAATGCAATGAAGCAGAAGGGCCTTGAACCAAGAATACTTTATCCAGCAAGATTATCATTTAAATTTGAAGGAGGGATCAAACAATTTCCAGATAAGCAAAAGCTGAGAGAATTTACCTCCCTCAAACCATCTCCACAGTGTATTTTGAGGGACTGCTATAGATGGAAGTGTTCCTAAGGTTTAATAGCTATCACCAGAGGTAATAATAAGGTATAGACAAAGAGTACAAAATGATACTTAATATATAAAGAATGGAGGAGGAAAAAAATGAGGGGAAAGAAAAGATCCTTTAGATTGTTTTTGGAATAGCATACTAAGTGAGTTAAGTTAGACTCTTAGATGTCGCGACCTGCGGGACAGCAACGTGGACCTGGAGAGGGGGAGTGGGAATTTGGAAGGAAACAAGAGATGCGAAGAAGGGAGACAAGACAAATTCCTGATCAAGTCCCATTTATTTGCGGAAGCAGCAGAGTATATATAACATTCATGGACCAATCAGCGTAAAGGTCAAGCAGTCACAAGCTCTCCACGCAGGGAGGCACACAATGCAAGTAAACGGTGTCCACGAGCTGATCACGTTCGCAGAAGACTTACACCGCCAGTAGGGAGATACCCAGAACACAAGTAGCAACCTTCTTTCATTTTGAAAGCACGCTCAGGCGCTGCCCCACGCTTATCCAGTGAGTGCCATCTTGGCAAAACAGTTTGTATTGGGAAACAGGAACACAGAAAAAAACCCTAATCACAAAGATCAAACTGCTGATATCTGGGCGCATAATCCTAAATTGGCCAATGGCTCCCCACACTTAGATAGTAAGGAATTTACCCTTGAACCGTTGGTAACCACGAGTTTAAAGCCTGCAATGGCAATAAGTACATACCTATCAATAATCACGCTAAATGTAAATGGACTGAATGCACCAATCAAAAGACATAGAGTCACTGAATGGATAAAAAAAACAAGACCCAACTAAATGGTGCCTACAAGAGACTCACTTCACCCCAAAGACATACACAGATTGAAAGTAAAGGGATTGAAAAAGATATTTCATGCAAATGATAGGGAGAAAAAAGCAGGAGTTGCAGTACTTATATGAGACAAAATTGACTTCAAAACAAAGAAAGTAACAAGAGACAAAGGACATTACATAATGATAAAGGGGTCAGTCCAAAAGAGGATATAACTATTATAAATATCTATGCACCCAACACAGGATCACCTACATATGTGAAACAATACTTACAGAATTAAAGGGGGAACTAGAATGCAATGCATTCATTTAAGGAGACTTCAACACTCCATTCACTCTAAAGTACAGATCAACCAGACAGAAAATAAGTAAGGAGACAGAGGCATTGAACAACATATTAGAACAGATGGACCTAACAGACATCTACAGAACTCTCCACCCAAAAGCAGCAGGATACACATTTTTCTCAAGTACACATGGAACATTTTCAATAATAGTTCATATACTAGGCCACAAAAAGAGCCTCAGTAAATTCAAAAAGATTGAAATTGTACCAACCAGCTTTCAGATCACAAGGGTATGAAACTAGAAATAAATTACTTAAAGAAAAAAAAAAGCCTACAAACACATGGAGGCTTAACAACATGCCCCTAAATAACCAATGGATCACTGACCAAATAAAAACAGAGATCAAACAATATATGGAGACAAATGACAACAATAATTCAACACAAAATCTGTGGCGCGCAGTGAAGGCACTGCTAAGAGGGAAGTATATTGCAATATAGGCCTACCTCAGGAAAGAGCAACAATCCCATATGAATAGTCTAATCTCACAATTAATGAAACTAGAAAAAGAAAAACAAATAAGGCTCAAAGTCAGTAGAAGGAGAGACATAATAAAAATTAGAGCAGAAATAAATAAAATCAAGAAAAATAAAACAATAAAAAGAATCAATTAAAGCAGGAGCTGGTTCTTTGAGAAAATAAACAAAATAGATAAACCCCTAGCCACACTTATTAAGAAAAAAAGAGAGTCTACACACATAAACAGAATCAGAAATGAGAAAGGAAAAATCACTACAGACAGCACAGAAATACAAGAATTATGAGAGAATACTATGAAGAATTATATGGTAACAAACTGAATAACCTAGAAGAAATGGACAATTCTCTAGAAAAATACAACTTTCCAAGGCTGACCCAGAGAGAAACAGAAAATCTGAACAGACCAATTACTAGCAATGAAATTGAATGGTAATCAAAATACTACCTAAGAACAAAACACCTGGACCAGATGGCTTCACCGCTGAATTTTATCAAACATTTAGTGAAGATCTAATACCCATCCTCCTTAAGTTTTCCAAAAAGTAGGAGAGGAAGGAATACTTCCAAACTCATTCTATGAGTCCAGCATCACCTTAATACCAAAACCAAGCAAAGACACCACAAAAAAAGAAAATTACAGACTAATATCCCTGATGAACATAGATGCAAAAATACTCAACAAAATATTAGCAAACCAAATTCAAAAATACATCAAAAAGATCATCCATACATTTATTCCAGGAATGCAAGGATGGCACAATATTAGAAAATCCATCATATCATCCACCACATCAACAAAAAGGACAAAAACCACATGATTATCTCCATAGATGCTGAAAAAGCATTCGACAACATTCAACATCCATTCATTATAAAAACTGTCAACAAATTGTGTATAGAGGGAAAGAACCTCAACATCATAAAGGCCAATTATGACAAACCCACAGCCAACATCATACTTAACAGTGAGAAACTGAAAGCCTTTCCTTTAATATTGGGAACAAGCAAGGATGCCCACTCTCTCTACTTTCATTCAACATAGTTCTGGAGGTCCTCGCATGGCAGACAACAGAAAGAAATAAAAAGCATCCAGATTGGTAAAGAAGAAGTTAAACTGTCACTGTTTGCAGATGACATGATATTGTACATAAAAACCCTAAAGAATCCACTCTAAAACTACTATATATAATATCTGAATTCAGCAACGTTGCAGGATACAAAATTAATACACAGAAATCTATTGCACTCCCATACACTAATGATGAAGTAACAGAAAGAGAAATCAGGAAAATGATTCCATTCACAATTGCATCAAAAAGAATAAAATACCTAGGAATAAACCTAACCAAGGAAGTGAAAGACCTATACACTGAAAACTACAAGACACTCATGATCGAAATTAAAGAAGACACCAATAAATGGAAACACATCCTGTGCTCATGGATAGGAAGAACTAATATTGTCAAAATGGCCATCCTGCTTAAAGCAATCTACACATTCAATACAATCCTTATCAAAATACCAACAGCATTCTTCAACCAACTATAGAAAATAATTCTAAAATTCATATGGAACCACAAAAGACTCTGAATAGCCAAAGCAATCCCAAGAAGGAAGAATAGAGCTGGGGTATTACACTCCCCAATTTCAAGCTGTACTACAAAGCCACAGTAATGAAGACAATTTGGTACTGGCACAAGAACAGACCCATAGACCAATGGAACAGACTAGAGAGCTTAGATATAAACCCAAACATATATGGTCAATTAATATATGATAAAGGAGCCATGGACATAGAATGGGGAAATGACATCCTCTTCAACAACTGTTGGCAAACTGGATAGCTACATGTAACAGAATGAAACTGGATTATTGTCTATCCCCATACACAAAAGTAAACTTGAAATAGGTCAAAGACCTGAATGTAAGTCATGAAACCATAAAACTCTTAGAAGATAAAATAGGGAAAAATCTCCTGAATATAAACATCCACAACTTTTTTTCTGAATGCAAAGGAAACAAAAGCAAAAATGAACACATGGAACTACATCAAACTTAAAAGCTTCTGTACAGCAAAGGACACCATCAGTAGGACAAACAGGCATCCTACAGTATGGGAGAATATATCTGTAAATGAGATACCCAACAAGGGGTTAACATCCAAAATATATAAAGAACTCACATGCCCAAAAAGAAATTAACCCGATTAAAAAATGGGCGGAGGATATGAACAGAGAATTCTCCAAAGAAGAAATTCAGATGGACAACAGGCACATGAAAAGATGCTCCACATCATTAATTATCCGGGAAATGAAATTAAAACCACAATGAGATATCACCTCACACCAGTTACAATGGCCAGTATCAAAAAGACTAAGAACAACAAATGCTGGTGAGGATGTGGAGAAAGGGAACCCTCCTACACTGCTGGTGGGAATGTAAGCCAATTCAACCATTGTGGAAAGCAATATGGAGGTTCCTCAAAAAACTAAAAATAGAAATACTATTTGACCTGGGAATTCCACTCCTAGGAATTTACCCAAAAATATAATTTCTCAGATTCAGAAAGACATATGCACCCCTATGTTTATTGCAGCACTATTTACAATAGCTAAGATATGGAAGCAACCTAAGTGTCCATCAGTAGATGAATTGATAAAGAAGAGGTGGTACATATACACAGTGGAATACTACTCAGCCATAAGAAAGAAACAAATTCTGCAATTTGCAACAATATGGATGAAGATGGAGGATATTATGCTCAGTGAAATAAGCCAGGCAGAGAAAAACAAGTATCAAATGATTTCCCTCATTTGTGGAGTATAACAACGAAGCAAAACTGAAGGAACAAAACAGCAACAGACTCACAGACTCCTAGAAGGGAGTAGCGGTTACCAAAGGGAAGGGAAGGAGAAGGGGATTGTGGGGTATCATGATTGGCACACATGGTGTGGGGGGGGGGGTCAGGGGAAAGAGTGTAGCACAGCGAAGGCAAATAGACTCTGTGGCATCTACTACACTGATAGGCAGTGACTGCCATGGGGTGTGGGGGGGAAACAATAACAGGGATGAATGTAGTAACCACATTTTTTCATGTGAAATCTTCATAAGAGTGTATATCAATAATACCTTAATAATAAATAAATAAATAAATAAATAAATAGAAAAAAACGTAAATAGCAATTTTCAGTCTGTAATTCAGCAGGCCCCAACATAAGCATAAGTGTAAGTGGATTTTAGTTTTCTCTTTTTTTGTTGTTATATCTTGATTTGTCCATAATACAATATTTTGTCTCTTTTATATTTAAAGACTTATTGTAGCTAACATCTGAATTTAGTCTTACTCTGCTGTGATAGTCTGGGTCCTCCAAAAAGTAGATTCCCAGATGTGAATAAACATGTAAGAATTTTATTAGAGGAAACTGTGTCAAAAGAAACAGAGAAAGAGCCAGAATGACTGGGAGAGGCATCAGTCCAACCATGAGTGAGGGAAAGAGGGAGAGAAGGTTAGGTCAAAACATCCTAGACTGTATCGTAATTTATGGAGGGTTTGGCAAAGCCAGTAAAGGAGTCTTTGAGCTAAGGTTAGCCTACAGAGGAGACTGTCTCTGAGAAACATGTGTGCATTAGTATCCTGCTGCATCCGGTCATTGGTGGGGAGCAGCCTATGGTGTGCATAAGAACAGAGATGAGTTTCAGGGCGCAGCAGGTGAGAGTTGGTGAATGATGTTTCTTATAAAGAGAGGTCTGCAAGGTATGTTCTCATGACTACCACATTTGCCACAACCTAAGTAATATTCAGGGCTAGAGCTCTTCAAATACCTAACAAGAGGCAGCAGAAAGTGCTCTCCATTGTGAGCACAAAGCCCTGACGGAAGTGTACAAAACTAAGAAAGCATGTGTACACTGAAGTTCCTCATGGATGACTCCAATGACATCTCCTCTTTCTCTTCATTGCTATGACTACTTCCTTTGGCCACTCCTCAGGAATCCTTGCTTTTTCTTCTGGGTGCAGGGCATGCCAGGCATGAGGGTTGGGAGACTGGTGGGAAACTCTTTGTATGTAGCATGCACACTGACAGATGTCTTTGGGCTTCATTGCCCTGTAAACTAATACAGCTGTTGACATTAGTGCTGCGACTTTCTGCTAGTGGCTGTGAGTGTTTTTTTCACAGGGCTCTGAGAATTTCCATTTCAAAATATCAACAGTTTCTGGAACCACCTTTTGTAACTTAGTTGGAGAATTTCAGGTACAGCAAATCCTAGGGTGATGGACAAAGAAAACAGCAGAATTAAATTGAGGGGATGTGAAAGGGAAGAAAATTAGCAAGTTTTGGTAAGAGTCTAGGCACAAAGGTGAAGAAAGAGTGAAAATGACTCAAACATTTCTATCTGATGTTTTAGAAAATAGCTCTGGACTAACTTGTTTTATAGACATTTGAAATCTTCATCACCCACCTGCATATCTCAACCAAATAAAGCACTCTTTGACACCAGTCTCTAAAACAGGGTGAGAGAGGAGACGACTTATCAGATATGGTAAAGAAAAAGGATATATTGGTGTCAGTCACTCTCCCCACAATTTCCCTCTCCTAGAACCAAAACTGTATCAGGAGCTGAATCTTATTTTTCAAAATAGATGTGCATGGAGAGAGACAAGCTGCTAGTGCCCATTTCAACCATAATTTAGTTCATTCTAGACCTCCATTTTCAAGTGCTAGACTTGTTCTTACCTGGGAAGTTGGCATGGGTACAAAAACATCCACTGGAGCAGCACGTCTATCATAGCATCACCCACCTCCCATGTAGACCCTTGTCTTACAGTGTTCCACCCCATGGGTCCCCTCCTACCAACACCTGCCATCACAACAAGGCCTGATTTTCTGGTCCCCTAAAAAAGGGAGAGGGGTTTCTTTTCAGAGGCTCAAGTTGTTTTTTTCCTTACTTAGAGTAGTGGTAGTGGCGCGGAAGAGGGTATAAATAGTAGAAATGAAAACATTTTTTCTAGATTGTACTTACTAGTGTCAAAATACCACCAGCAAAGGGTGTTTTGGAAGGGAAATAAGAATGGAGGCAGTGAGGAACAGCTAGAAGGTCTTACTTTATAAATTATAAAAACATTTAAAGTAAATAACATAGTTTGGATATATGCCAGTAGTACACTCGTTTGGTTACTGTAGCTTTGTAGTAAGTTTTGAAATAAGCAAGTGTGAGCCTCTAACTTTACTCTTTCTTAGGACTGTTTTGGCTATTTGTGGATCCCTTTAATGTCCATATGCATTTTAGGATGGATTTTTCAACTTCTGCAAAAAAAAAAAAAACAATTTCAACGGGGGTTGAATAGGATCTGTAGATCACTTTGGGCAGTACTGTCATCTTAATGATAGTAAGTCTTCCAATCCATTAACATGGGATGCCTTTCCATTATTTATGCACTTTAAAATTTCTTTCAGCAATATTTTGTAGTTTTCAGTGTACAAGTCTTTCTCCTCCTTAAGTTTATTTCTATTTTATTCTTTTTGATATTACTGTAAATGGAATTATTTTCTCAAAGAGTAGGTTTCCATTATGTCATTTTTCTGCTCCAGAGGCCTTGCATGTCTCTCCATTAATCTTCAGAATAATACCCCAACACTTTAGAATGGCATTTCAGGCTCTCACAATCTTGCTCCTAACTCCTTCTTCTACCTGATTTCCTACATTTTCTCAGTTTTCATTCTCTAGCCACAGTGATTTATTTACAGTTTCCTAAATTTTCATACATGTTCATATCTCCTTGTGTTTTTTCCCTTAATCCTGCAGCCTCAAATGCTCTTTTCCCCATCCTCCTGACATTACTCTTCAAGTCTTAAACCAATGTTGCCTCTTCCACAAAACTCTGCTCTGATTCCTGCAATCATTATTTTTATCACAACTTCTGTGCTCACTCAGTGTATGACTTTTGCCTTAGTTTAACACTTATTTTGTTGTAGCTATTGTGGTCAATTACTAGGTCACCTTCCTAATTAGACAGGTTAGCATTCAGTTTATCAAATATCTATTGAAAAATAACCAAATTCCAGGCAATGCACTTGACATTGAGTATACAGAAGAATAAAAGAAAAAGTCTGCCTTCGAAGAGCTTCACAAGCATGAAGGAGAATTAGGCATGCAAATAAACCAGTAGTATTGAGGTGATAGTACAAGTATTGAAAGGATACCTAAGTGTTATTAAAGGGGAAATGACTGAGGTTGTCTGAGATTGGAGCTGTCAGGGAGGGTCTAACAGAGTAGTTGATACCTATACAATATTTAAGGGAACAAGGTGGAAAGGACATTCTAGACAGAGATACAAGACTTGGAGACATAAAAGTTGATGTTTGGGGAACTATAAGCGATCAACATCCCTGGAGTACAAAATTTAAGGGGCAAGTAATATATCACAAAGGTCAGTGCTGATGGTTTGACATTTGGCCTGTAGGTAAAATGGAAATCTGTTGAGTTTCTAGCACATGCTGCATATAGCTGTATGTAGACACATTATTTCAAAAATACATAATTCTGATAACAGGGCATTCCCTCGATAGAAGGGGAGGCATTTAAATAAATAATTACCCAAATATTTAGTTTTTTTATTAATAATTTCCAAATATTTCATTTTTTATGCATATTAAATATACTGTTCCATTTAATATACATCATTAGTAAAAAATGACTATCCTGCTTATATTAATTATTCACTGGGGCACACACATTAATGGCTATTTACAAGACTGGGGTGTTATGTTTATCATGACAGTTACATAAATAAAGCCCTTGGTTAGTTCATAAAAATTAACTTCACAGACTTGATCCTTTCATTACAGACCTCTGTCGACAAAGTACCATTTGGGTTTCTAGCAGGAATGCTTATCACTACTACAACAGCTGTACTTTTAGTGGGGCTTGTATTTATCAAATTTTTGATGAAAAGGAATGACAAACACACATGAGATTCATGTAAAAAGCCATTCAAGAGAAAAAGACAAACTCCTTCCTCTTTAAGATTTTATTTTTATGTTTGGATAGAAATCTGCACAATGAAAAGAACAGAGAACAAATCATAGCAATTCCAATTCCAATTTCCATTCCCTGGTATCTTAAATAATTCCCAAGCATGCTAACTGAAAGACAGACTTATGGAACTTCTTTTCAGTTCAATTTGTTCTTTGTAAATATATTTGCCACTTGTTTTGCTTATTGTTAACACAGGAACAGTTGCTAGTTAGCATTTTGTAGAGGCAGTTTTTATAATTAAATGAATTTTGGGTGATAGTAAGCTCCAAGCTGGTAAAAGTTTGATGTTCTAGCTTTTATCTAAAATTACCTTCATTTTGGTTTCGTCATGATAAAATTATGTTTGGAGTAGAATAAGAGAAACTGTAACATTTTTTGTAAGTATTACAGACTAAATTAAATATTTATATAACTTACGAAAATAGTTCGGAAAAATGGATGATTGCTGATAGTTTTATGCTGAGTATTTTTTCTAATTATTTTTACCTATTTATATTACACGATGCTATGTAATAAAATGTTCACGAATAACATGAAAATACCTATGTATAGTCACACTGGCACCTGCCTTTATGGGAAGAATATAATGATTTCTATTATTCTTATTATCATTGCTGCACACTTACGGAATTTGAAAACTAGAAGTGTCCTGAAAGATCATCTCATCTGGACTAGAAAATTGAGGTTCACAGAAGTTAAGTGGCTCATCCTTCACCACCAATTTAGTGGCTGAACCACAATTAGGGCTCATTTCTTCTAACATCTGCTGTCATGCATGTCCCTCTACAGACACCATTATCTCCATGGTCAAACGTGGAGGTCATCTACGTGGATGGTGCATTCTGGAGTTGGGCAGTGCACAATCCAGCAGCCTTGTCCCTGTTCTTTCCAGGGCCTTTATTTTAAAGCAGGCAACACTATAAAATGATGGCTATAACATACAGTAGGCATAAGTATTATGTAATGAATTGGCTCTACTGCATATTTTACAAGTTTCTATTACATATGTAGGTGAAGGTACAAGGGTTCAAAAGTATTATGTTTAGAGCACAGGAGGGATCAGTATCTTATTTAATCTTTCCATCAACCTTAGAAGTATTATTATTCCTATCTTAGAGGTGAAGAAACTGAGGCACAGAGAGGTTAAGAAATTTGCAAATGTCACAGTTACTAAGAGGCAGGATCTAGACTCAACAATCCAACACCCACACTCTTGACCACTGTGACAACATATGTCAACCTTTTGTGATTTACAGCCTCCCTCACTGAACTCCATTAGGAATTGTCTTAAATTGTATTGCCATTTGTGCATGACATATGATTAAGTCATTATAAATCAAAGTATCACTACTGTGATCATTAATTTTGTGTCAGTTTGACTAGGTTATGGTACCCAGTTATTTAATCAAACACTAATCAAGGTGCTGGCTGTGAGGGTATTTTGTGGATGTGAATAACATCTTCAATCAGTTGACTTCAAAGATTTTCCTCAGTGGGCCTCATCCAATCGTGGAATGGCCTTGAAACCCAAACTGTGGTTTCCCTGCGAAAGAAGAAATTCTGTCCGTGGACTGCAGTGTCAGCTTTGGCCCAAGTGTCCAGCCTAATGTCAGGTAGACTACCCTAAGGTCAGACTTGCCTAGCCAGACCTTATCATCATGTAACAAATTCCTCAAAAATCTCTCCTGCTGGTTGGTTTCTCTGGTAGAACCCTGACATGACTCAGATGTTATTTAAGATTATATTAAAAAGTTCATTTGAATATAATCAGTATTACCTGTAACATACATGTAACTTAAAATTTTTTTCCATTTAATAATTCCTGTTGTTTACCTGAAAAGAATAAGTACAATTTTTCCCACAAATTATTTCATATTTGGTTTGGGGATCAAATAATAACATGTGAATGAGTTTTGATGTCTAGTGTGTCAAAAGTGACCACAAGTACTGTTGTGTCCTGATTCTTAAAATTGTTGTATTTTACTTTTTAGGAATAAACAATGGCTTTGTTTTATAATTTTCCAGTTTTGTTTGAAAATGATTCTAAAGCATGCTTTTGGCAAACATTTCTTTGTATTTGACAAGGTAAGGTAAGAAGGTCCCCACTTCTGACTTTAAAACTCAAAGTCTTACATCCTGGGAAACCCCTCAAACCCAAGCACAATCAGGGCCTCTTTCCTGACAGATGAGTGTAATTCAAACTACACTGCAGGTTTCACATGAGATTATGGGTAATGTTAAGCACCTGACCTGCCAAATAGCAGCCACCAGCTGCATGTGGCTTCTGAGCACTTCAAATATGGCTAGTGAGACTGAGGGATTGAATTTTAAACTTAATTTTAATTAAGTTTTAAATTTTAAAAATTGGCACTTGATTCATTTTTGGGAAAAGCGTTTCAGTATGTCAGAAATATCTTGAATGTGTGCATCTTTTTCAATTTTATTATAAAATCTAAATACAGATCAGGTATTTCCAATGAAAACTTAGCATCCAAGTAGAAAAATTTACACTGAGGGTAAAATACACATCACATTTTGAACTTAATACATTTTACATGATTTTTCATAGTAAATTTATTATTTTGAAGATACTGCATTCCATAAAGTACAGTATTAATTTCTGCAGTTTCTTCGTAGTTTTTTAAAAAAGAGTGGCTACTGTAAAATTTAAAATTAGCCTCGCATTTTATTTTTAGCCGACTACGACCTAGACTGCCCGGCAAGTAGTTAAAAGCCCCCCAAATGGTGGCCGGTTATGGGTATGATAGGAATGAGACTGTTACTTCTTTGTGAAAATGAGCAGTGCTTAACAGTCAACGTCGAGAATTATCCTGATCATACAATATCGCACTTGTTTTTATAAGCCCCTCAAATTCTTTTTGCAACACGGAGGGCTAGGAAATAATAGTGCTGATAAAGGAATGGAGGTAGCAGCTGGATTGTAAGATGTTTTAGAATTGACACTTCGAGTTTGGTGCCGGGCCCAGAAAACGGACACAGTCCCGTTTCCAGACCCTCTACATCAGTACGTGCCCCGTGGCAGCTCCCAAGACCTGCGGCTGACCTCGCTGCCCAAACGTGTGGCCTTTCCGGAAGCTTTTCAGTTTCTCCCCAGAGAACGGCCTCAAGTCCGCTAGGCTCCGACACCTCCGGAACTCTGCGCACCGGGTGCCCAGTCCAGTCCCAAAGGCGGCCCGAAGAGGGCACTGGAGGAGGTGGGAGCGCCCCAGGCCGAGCAGCCAGGAGCCTGCAGAGAATGGGCAGCGAGCCACTGGGAGTGGGGCTGACGAACTCGCAGCCCGAGACGCCCGGCGCGGCGGTCCCAGGCGGGCTCCACGCCCCTTTCGAATCCCCAAGCTGGTCTGATGACGAACACAGGGCGCGACAGACGCACACGCCGCCCTGCGCTCGCGTGACGGTGAGAGCAGGGAGCGCGAGGGAGTCCCGGGCCGTCACCGGCGCGACCAGCGTTCCGCCTCCGCCCTGAGCTCCCGCCACCTCGGCAACTCGGCGCCAGCCTCCCGACCGACGCCTCCGCCGGAGCGAGGCTCTAACCCTCGCTCCTGTCTCTTTAAATGGTGGGGGCAACCGTCCGCCCCTGCAGCTGCTGCTTGGGTGGCCCCGTGCGCCGCTCTTGAGGGGCAAACCAAGATGGCGGCGGTCTTGGCTCTGTGAGGAAGACGGAAGAGGGGGCGGTAGCGGCGAAGGGAAAGGGACTTCCAATAGCTAGGAGCGCTCGTGCTCCTGGGGCTCTCGGAGTCTCCTGCGCGAGGGCGGCAGTTGCAGCAGGCGCAGGCGTCCGTCGGCTTCGGATAGTTGAAGCAGGAGAGCGGAGTGGAGCCACTGGCTGGTGGCAGGGCCAGGTATAAGGAAGGAAAACATGGCGGCGGCGGCCTGAGGAGAAGGCTGCGGAGCGGGAAGCGGCAGAGCGGGGATCATGGAGGCGGGAGCAGGACAGTGACCGGCGCCCCGAGTTCTTACCGCCGCGGAGCGGGAGGCTGCAAAGCGCTGCGCAGCTCCGTCAGGGCGGCCAGGCTCCCCGGGCCTGGACAATAGCGCCGAGAAGCCGAGGGCGAGGAAGCAGGGGCCCAGAGCTCGGGTGCGGGAGCGGGCCATGCGGGAGGCAGCGCGGCCCCGCGGCGGCCAGCGGCGACAGTGAGGCCCGGGAGTCCTCCTCTTGCGGGCGGCCTCCTGCCTTGGCTCCGTCCTCTCCCGGACCCCTTCCTGGGCGATTCCGGCCGGGCCTCTGCTTCGGCCTCCTCCGGGCGGCAAGATGACCGACACCCGGCGGCGGGTGAAGGTCTACACGCTCAATGAGGACCGGCAGTGGGACGATCGGGGCACCGGGCATGTGTCGTCCGGCTACGTGGAGCGGCTGAAGGGCATGTCCCTGCTTGTCAGGGCCGAGAGCGACGGTAAGTGGAGCCTCTCCCGGGGGGGCCCTCCCTAGTTGTGTGGGGCGAGTGGTCCTCTCCCTACGGGAACGGAGGGGAACCGGGGCTGGGGCGGGAGAGGGCGGGCCACCGGTACCCCAGCCCTCTCGGAGCTGCAGAGTTAGCGCTCAAAATGTATTTTTCAAGAGTGCCCGGTCGCACTGGCTGGTCCGAGTGGAGCCGAGCACGTTTGCGCGGTGGCGCCTGGGTTTGCAGAGAGGTCGGGGATCTGGGATCGGGAGCCCGGACTATGCTCCTCTTTTGCACTGGAGTGTCCTTGAGAAAGGCTCTGATTAATCCGATCTGCCTTTATTCACTCGTCTGTACAGCAGACTTTCTCGGGGGAAACTTTTCTCGAAGCTAAAACAGCTGTTTCACTCTTTGGAGAATGTTTTGCTGTGCTAATTTTTTTCAAAAAGGTATCTCTGTTACATCTCTGATCATATTGCAGGTTGGTAACTGGTTCATGGATCTGGCAACTCTACACTCGGCATAGGAAATGCTTTGCCGTGAGAAGATAGATTTGTGTTATCTAGTATTGTCTTTTTCCATTAGTAATGCAGAATTCTGTGTTAGCTTCTCCGTGTAAACGTCTTGAAAGTTTGGACTAATTTTATTTGAACTTTTTTATTGCTTTAAAGTATATTTATAATTTGGTTAACAGATGGGGAGATGGTGGCACATACCTTTAAAACTTTTCGAATCAGCCCTGGTGCCTATGCTTCACATTACACTGAAACAGTCCTCTAGGTTGAAAGACTTAAGTTGTTTGAATATAAGTGTTTCACATTTTAAAAGACTTATTCTCTAGGAATTGCTACTTCCCTCGGCATGTGACTTTCACTGAATATGTTCAAGAAAGGTAAAACTATTTTCAGATTGTTTCTTCTGAATTTGAAAACCTTGTCAGGTTACATTAGTCTATGATTTTACCATAGCTATTTCAGTTTATCATGATTGTAGTTGTTCAGTATCTGAATTACTACAAACTAGTTTCAAGGAATTTTAATCGGATTGTATACCCTTAATTCCAATTCCATGAAAAACGAGACTCACTCTTCTGTAATTGAAGACTCAAGAGACACTGGTTTTCAATTTTAATTGAAAAATGGTGATTTGAAGTATATTGGCCACAGGTTATCTTTATAAGACTATCCAAAATAACTTAAAACTGGAGAAAAATTATTTGGAGGTATTTAAAGGGTTTTGAACTGAATACATTGGGTATATTTTTCTGATCTTTGACTTGCCTCTAAAATACAAGTTTGAATGTCAAGTGTTAGTGTGTTCTTGTATATGACTATCACATAGAAACCAGCTACTCTATGTTTGGAATGTTTGGAAAACTATTCACATAGTGAGTTGGAAAGTATAGGCTTTGTAGATTCACTTAGCTTCTTTTGAGATGAAAGCATGTGTAGTTCTGAGATCAGTTCTTGGAAATCACATTGTCATAAGGCTCACATCATGTGTGTGTTCAGCTCATTATGCAAAGTCCTTTGTTTAAAGTATTGTTAAGTATTAAGTCTTATTGTCATACTATCGTAAGGAATCATAATCTTTTAACATAGTAATACTGGAATCTGTTTTTTTCCATTTTTATTTTTACGACTTTGTAAATAGCCCATAACCTCCATCCCTCCTTTTGGAAGGCTTGGGGCCCTATCATAAAGCGGGTTGAGTGGCAAAAAACAAAATGGCTTTAATTTTTACCTAATAGGGAAAG
Source organism: Smutsia gigantea (assembly GCA_032199065.1). Lineage (NCBI taxonomy): Eukaryota > Metazoa > Chordata > Mammalia > Pholidota > Manidae > Smutsia > Smutsia gigantea. Next base: position 27,574 of record JAVSCE010002577.1, on the reverse strand, counting down.
AGAGCTGAAATAAATTAACTAAAGTGCCCTTGTTAAATTTTAAGTTGTAAGGAAAACCAACCCAAAGAGTGGATTTAGAAAATTCCAAGAAACTTCTATGAAGTATTATTGTAAATAATCTTCAGTTTGGTGATTTCCTTTTTCCAACAGGAAAACTCCAATAGGAATAATAATCAAAATTTATTGAGTGCCTACTAGGTCCCAGAGACTCTACTTTTATCTTTTGGTGTAGGTACTATTATTAGCCATATTTTACAGGTGGGGAAACAGAGACTAAATAACCTAAGATGACACAGCTAGGTTAAGAAGCAAGGTCACTGTTTAAACTGGGGTAGGGAGAAGTGTCTGGGTTTGAGTGAGACATCTAGCCTATGGCTTGAAATTCTATTACCAGTTTTTTAATTGTTATCATTAATGGTTTGAATGTGTTTTAAACTACCTGTTTTGCTGCTTTATAAAAGGTTTATTTCAAAGAAAATGAAAACAATTTTTAGCCTAATGATGCTTAAAACTATAGTTTATCTTCAAGCCAGACACAAGTTTTTGTATTGACTGCTAGTTTGGTCATCCAGTATTGTGTGCCTTCCTCAGTCTCCATTATGGGATAGCTAAGAATTTTCTTTTTATTGTAATGTGTGATATATTTGTGATTTTCCATAAAATGAGCCATTTATCTTGTTAGAGGAGTTTATATGCTTACCCTGCCAATCAGGAAGGCAGTTTCTGAGTGGACGTACTCGCGGCCTCCCTGTTACAGGCACATCTGTCTGGGTAAATATGCCCTTCTCTTCTGAAACTGAGTGGGTTGGCACATCTGTAGCCTACCTTGCCTTGGAGGAAAGAAATGTCTCACCAAGCTACTGAGCCCATTTTCTGGATTGCATCCTGTTCAGTAGGTTCTACTGGCAAAATAGGGCACAGGAACATATTCTTTCTTTAGTGAACATAGGTTACCTCATTTCTCAGGTTTTATCTTACTGATGTACCTTCAAAAGAAGACAAATAAACCTAAAAACTCAATTTCCCAGAAAAGATTACTTAGCATTGTTTTTTCTTCTTTCTGTTTCTCCCATACCTGGTAAGTTACTTGAAGTGAGGATAGTAATGTCATTCTTTACTTGACTTCTCACTTATGTTCAGATCATTCTGCTTCTCTCCATTGCAGTTTTTTTTACCAGCTCTACGTGCCAGTTTTGGAATTGATAAAGAATTTGGTATTTCTTCACATGCTGAAGAATGTCTTTGGACATAAAATCATATCCATGCTCTTTATTCTGAATTATTTGCCATGCGTCAAGAATAATGTTCTTATATTTGGTTTTTGCCTTAAGTTTTAGTATGTTTTATATTTCAGAATAGCTTTGTTTATCATTTGACTTGCCTATTTCAGAGTTGAAAAGGTTCAGTTCTCACTATGATGTGAAGCATGAAGAAAATGAGACATGGGGAAATGTTTTGTACAAGGTACCGCTGCTGGCTAATGGTAAAAACTGGAATCCTGTGCTGCTACCTCTTGATAGAATATGGTTGTAGGCAGATCTGCTTCTACCCCTACTATAATTAGAAAAGGAGGTCAGAACACTTTGGGTGGAAAGACTTTGTTTTGTTTTGGCTGCTGTGATAAACAGATTGCCTCAGCATTTTTTAATGGTATTCTTTTTTTTTCCTGCAATAATACAACTATTTTATTAAACATATGAATGTACTTATTTTGTACAAAATACAAATTAACATTTCTTCCTCTCCTGTTTCATGAGGCCACCACTCTAGAACTTCGTGTTCACAAAAACTTTGGCAGTGGTCATGACAACGTGAAGGAAAGTGCAATTCTGAAAGAAACACCATATAACAAAGTGGGGAACAAAGGCAGAGGTTAGCAGGCATCTCAGCTAGCTCCCTGCTGAAAGGCCCTAGTCCTGCTCATCTCTCAACAGGAAACATGTAAGGAATAGAAACTCCTGCATGTTATTTAATACTGTCCAACTCTCTTGGTAGTATCCCTCTTCCAACTCCAGCTACCCTGATGTTGTAAATACCTTATCTGTTAACTTCATTAAGAAATTCTGCCTGAGTTTACATGGCTGTCGAGTACCCAAAATTGAGCTTCAAAAAAAAAAACTAAAGAACAGTAAGTTTCAAAGGATGTCAAATGAGACCTTTTATAGATGAAACCTATTTCGTAGAAGCCAACCGGCCAAACATAAACAAGCTGGAGACAGACTTTGAAAACAGGTCCAGCTGGAAAATATCTCAGGTATCCAATTAGATCCAATTATTCTGCATCTGTGGATTTAAAATGATCATCCACAGTAGAGTAGATGTGCCCCTCATTGCTAAGAAAATCCACAGCGTGCTTTATTGAGGCTACAGTCATGCGTTGGAGCTGGTTCTTGAGATCTTGAAAGTTTAATCCTTCAGGTCTTGGGCAAGCCTTAATCAAACTCAGCACCTGGTTTTGGGCCCCAGTGAGGCCATTTGTTGGCAAAAGCTAGTCCCACCAAAGTTCCCTGCTTCACCCATTCCTGGTTTGCTGATAGATGCTCTCCCTGCTGAGGGCTGAAAAGATCTCAGATGGCCAGCCACTTTAACATATGTTTCTGGAGGAACCACTGTGTTTTCACCACTGGCATCATCTGTGTCGACCCACTGACGAACATCCATGGGAGCAGCTGTCATGTCATCTATTTTGTAAACAATGTTGGTTGGAGCCTTCTCCGCATGTCTCATTATACCCACAATAGTGACCTGTGAAATCTCAACATTTCCAATTTTGAATATTTCATCAACAAGAGTAGCAGAAAGCAGCTGAGATATGGTACAGGGTACAATGTACTGGGCTCGGGCTCTTGATTTCTTTTCAGCCTGAGAAGGTGTCGGCGATCCAAAGCCCCCAGGAGACTGTGTGTAGCTGCCCGCTCTGCCAAAGGCAGAGCCGCCATAGCTTTCAAATCGGCTATTGCACATCTTGGACACGGGTCCCTCAGGAACGAGGCCCAGACGGTGGCAGTCTGGTGGGCTCTCGGAACACCTCAGAAGCCCTGTTGCGATGGCAGCGCTCTCTCTACTGTCCGCTAGAGCCACCTTTTAATGGTATTCTTTATGAATCAGTAAGTAGTATAGAATCAGTAATCATTCCAGATTTAGATACCAAGAAGGGCTCAGTGTCAGTACTAGAGAAATAATTCACTTGGAAAAGTTTATTTAAACACCTTTTTTTCTTGTGTAGACCTACTTTGTGGAAAATTAATAGGCTTAGGGTACAAACCCTTGTTTATCATCTGTTGCATGGGATAACTTCTGAAAGTTCCAGGGCCATCAGCTACATTGGGTATAGTGAGTGTAATAAAGGCTTGAACCTTTTCATGTAATACCACCAATTTTTTTTCCTCAAAGACTTCACTCCAGTTTTTAAATGCCATGTGTAATCTGTGGACCACAAAATGAGGGGAGAGGGACTTGGAACACAGGCCTGCTATAGGTTTAAAGCATACACTATTCTCCAATCAAGATGAGATTTTGGACTTTGTTCAACTCATTTTTTTATGGCATTGTCTTCCTACTAATGAAGCATAGTGTGTATAAGCCCCTGCTCTTAAGCTTTGAGCATTAAAAAGGACAATATACTGGGGAAGCCTAGAGGTTGAACTGCTCACTGAGGTGTGACAGCTAGAGTGATTTATTCTGAATTCCTTAAGTATTTACCCATATTTAAACTAGGCCAGGACCTAGGTGTCTTAACCCCAAAACAAATACTTCCATACTTCCTGAATCTGATTGGTTGCTTGGTTGATACAAAAAAAAAGAACCATGAAAGTTACAGAAACACTGTAATATCTCACTTTTCCTGTGAAAGGACATGGTGTTTTCTAAACAAGAGGGAATTTCCCAGCTAAATAAAACTGTGTACCAGAAGATTAAAAACCCTGACAATTTTCATGCAATGTTTTCTAAATATTTCATACAAGAATGTTTTTCTTAAGCAGTATAAAGAACCTGTGCAGATTTACCTTTTATTTGTAATATGTTTCTGGATCATTGTTGTCAGTACTAAATTTTATACTATTCAACAATACCCTTATACCAGGAAAATGATATTCAGATAATGCCCTAAAATAGCAAGTATTGGTTATGTACTAAATACTGAGGAGGTAGGCGTTTTAATACAAATTTTTAGTTAATAACTCAGAGCATCCCATGGAGGTAGTATTTTTTCTAACCCTCAGTCCTGCTGTATTGATTCTTTGATTGAGTAGTTCTCGTTTTGTGATCTTTTCTTCCAGACCCTAGAAATTCAGATTTTTTTTTAATGTAAAATCTTTCCATTTAAAAATATTTGCATGAGTTCAGTTTATGTGTTAGGCTAGGAGTTAAGCTCTTCGCTGGCTCCATCCAGGCTCTAGACGCTAGTTTTGAGTTCTCTGATTTAAACTCTTGTCGAACAAGCCTCACCTCACTCCCTGGAGGTGTTTGTTTTATTTTGATAGGTGTGTGTTGGAGGTTGGCAAACAGGACACAAGGAAAGCTCTCACATTTCACATGAAGGAGGAACCGAGATGTCATGAAGCAGGGAGGGAATATCTTTTAGTGACCTAATTATTTATACTGTACTATTTGTTTCATTGTCCCTTTTTCTTGCTATCAGTGTATGACAGCTCCGACTGCAGTGGTCTTGGTGATGTTCAGAGTGGCATTTCCCCTCCTGTACCATTGTTCCCCCATTTCCTGAGTGTATGGACCTCCTTTTTGTCAATATATTTGTGGCATCTAAAAGTAACATAGTATTCCACTGTATATATTTAATTCACACAGTATACTGTTGGCACAAGTACATTTCTCAAACTTCTTTCCTCAGGATACCTTTATACTCTCAAAATTGGGGATCCCCATAAGCTTTTGTTTATGTAGGTTGTATCTATTGATATGTATCATATTAGAACTTTATGATAAGACTTGAAAGCTTTTCTAACAAGAATTTAGTGAGAAGAGTGTCATTGTTTTACATATTTACAAGTCTCTTTAACATCTGGTTTAATTCTTTTTTAAAGGAGTCATCTGCTTCTGAATTCACTTTGTTGAAATATCAGTGTAGACATTGTGAGAAACGACTGAAAAAGGCAAATAATTATTAGTTATTAATGATAAAATACTAAATAATATTATTTATAACTCTTGGTACTATTACGAAAATAGTTTTGATTTTCCAGACCCCTTAAGGTCACCACACTTTGAGAACAGTTAGCATAGAGATTATTTTAGTTTTTTACCAGCACAGACACTGCTAGTTACATCTTTATTCATGCACCTCTGTAAGGATGTAGGATGATATTCTAGAAGAATTGTTGGACCAAAGAGTAGTAAGTGTTTAAAAACTTAGTAGATAAAGATAAATGACCTTCCCCAAAAAGTTGTGCTGATTGTCAGTCTTAGTAATAGTAAATAAGAATTTAGACCCTCTTTTTATTGTTTGAAGTATATGTGCAAATATGGACTTGTAGGACTATCAGAGCTCATTTGACATGGATGCTCATGAGCATTTGTGTGCAGAAGTACTCTTTAGATCACCTGAAGGTAGCTGATTTTGCTAGCAGTGACCAATTTAATTACATCTATTGATGCATTCACTTTAGCTTGATCACTCTCCTGGGGCGGGGGTGTGTGTGTGTGTGCATGGGTCTGTCCGTCCATCCATATTTTCTTCCCAATCATTCAGAAGCTTTGTCAAGTATTGATACTGGGGTTTGCGGTGTAGGCTTGTCTTTCTCTGGTCTGTGTGACAGTGTCTTTCTCAGATGTGTGAGCAGGTGTCACGGGAAGGGTGAGTGAATTCCTCTTGGGGGATAGTCATCTGTTTCATTGGAGAGGATGGATGTGTTTCTCAGTTAAGTTGGGGTGGGTGCTGTCTTGTATATGTGCTTCTTGTTAAGATATACCAGATCCTCCTGTTACAAAAAACATGTGTTCCCCTTAGTGAGAACCATCTCTACCACCTTGATGTTGCTTAAGGCCTCCTATCATCTTCCTTCCATCTCCCCTGTTGCTCTGCTACCATGATAAATGCTGCTCACCTACATTTGAACTCTACATCCCCATCATCCCATGTATTACTAGGATGGAATTACTGTTCCCAGTACTGTAGCTATAGCAACTGATACAAATAAACTTGTTGTGAGGAAGGATTGTGTTAATGCATATTAACACTCAACTGTATCTTTTTCAGTTGATTGGAGAAGTACTCATAACTTGATCCAATAGATACTAAGACGGGGGTGGGGAGCTCAGTAGATGGACTTAAAGTAGCAACGTGTCTTTTCATTGTCTTACTTAGCCTCCAGACTAAAAGGCAGTTTCCCATGTTCCAGCCACTATAGCCTACTGATTTCTTAGGGAATATGGGATTTGGGGACTAGAGCTGGACTTCCTAAGTGGTGTTTTAGAGCAAAGCAATGGAATATGGCTGAAACATGTTTTAGGAACAATGCTTTCCCCTAATATCTTAATATCCTAAAATTTGCCAACACCAGAAACTTCTAGTATGTGCTTATTCTTGTTTTAACTACAGCTCTGAGCAGGAACACTTCAAACTTTCAACTTGTGATTTTTTTTCATTTCTAATTGCTCTGACCCTGTAAACTAGTGAGAGTTTTGAAGCAAATGCAAAAGGGACTTGAAAAACAGTAGTTATACCACGGCCAGTTTTTTGTTTTGTTTTGGCAGCTGCCAAGGCAGGTGTGTGTTTCTTGGAAGCATAACTTTAACTCCCTGTACCATGTGTTGTTTGCCCTCTCTTAAACATAAAAAAAAAATCTTTGAAGTATATACATTAAAGAAAATGTATATAAGTGCTTTAGCTTGAATTTTCACAAAATACAAAATAACTGGCACTCTGGAAGCCTGCTTCATGTCCCTTCTCAGTCACTTTGTCCTCTGCTTTCCCTTTCTTTCCCCACCAACTGCTAACCTAACTACTAATGACTTAGATGACTTTTTGCCACCTTTGGAACTTTATATAAATAGAATTACATGTATATACTTTTGTCTGAGGTTTCTAGGTTCTTTCATGTGTGTTTCATTCATGTATGTTGTATTCACATGTATTGGGTTCATTAACATTCCTATATGGTATTTCATTGTATGAATATTTACACTTGAACTTTTTTTAACAGCATTCATGTGCCATATAATTGACCCACTCAGAGTGTGTAATTCAGTGCTTTTTAGTATATTCACAGGGTTATGCAACCATCACCACAATCTAATTTTAGAATATTTTGTCCTCTCTAAAAGAAATCATGTACCCATTAGCAATCACTGTCCATTCACTCCCCCTTCCTCCCAGCCTTAAACAACCACTGATCTAATAATCTTTCTTTGAATTTGCATATTCTGGATGTTTCGTATAAATGCAATCATACAATACATGGTTGTTTGTGACTGGCTTCTTTCTCTTATGTTTTCAGGGTTCATCCATGTCATAGCATGTATCTGAACTTCACTTCTTTATATAGCTGAATAGTATTTCATTTTATTTATCAGTTTATCAGTATTTGGACATTTGGATTGTTTCCACTTTTTGCTATTATGAATAATGATGCTGTTGAACATATGTGTGCACATACTTGTATGGGCATATATTTTCATTTCTCTTGGATATATACTGAGGAATGGAATTGGTGGTATCTAGCTTTTTGAGGAGCTGCTAAATTGTTTCCCAAAGTGAATGCATTTTTATGTACCAAAGCAAATTGTATGAGGTTTCCAATTTTTCCACATGGTTGTCAATACTTGTTATTGTCTGTTTTTTATAATAGGTATCCTACAGGTGTGAAATGGTATATTTTTGGCTTTGATTTGCATTTCCCTAATGACTAATGATGTGAAGCATCTTTTCATACATTTATTATCTATTTATATATCTTCTTTGGAGAAATATCTGTTCAGGTGTATTGCCCATTTTTAAATTGGGTTGTCTTTTTATTATTGGTTTTGTAAGAGTCCTGGATACAGTCCCTTATCAGTTATATGATTTCCAAATGTGTTTTCCCATTTTGTGGTTTGTCTTTTCACATTGTGGATGGTACTGGGTACTGTTGGTAGCACAGAAATTTTTAATTTTGATCATGTCCAGTTATTATTTATCAGTGATGTCCAATTTTTTCTTTTGGGTAGGTTGTACTTTGGTGCAGTTTAACTTCTAATGAGGCATTACTTAGTCTGGTTCTGTTATACTGGACCTCTGGCATCTTCTGAGTATGTTACAAAGTTAATCTAATTGTTTCATTCACTCTATTTATGTAGTTTTCTAGAAATAGGATACTTTTGAGGACATAATATATTTCAAGGTATGTTTTTTGGAATGTATTTTCTCACAAAAACCATGTTTTGAGTATATTCATACACCATGACTTTAAAAAGTTTGATCCATAATGTGATTGACATACTCTCTGATTTCTTTGGGAAATAATAGAATGCAATTTTTGTTCTGGTATTCTAGTAGTTAAAATAATGAAAGAGTATTCACAAAGATAGCTGGAGACTTTTACTACTTCAAAGGCACTCTAGACATTGAGTTCATTGGTTTGCTTCTTTTTCTTATCACTAGACAACTGTCAATAATATCTATAGAGTAAAAATCCAGTAATTGTGTATAAAGAAAATCAAGGGAGCACTGCAAATTTTGTTTTGATTAATCTGACAAAAGTTGGAAAAAGAGAATATTCAACAATTTCCTCTAGAATGTGAAAATACTTGTTGAACCTCAGTGAGCCAAAAATAATAAAAAGAAAGAGCCTAAAGAAATGGGGGGAACAGGTGGGAAAAATACAGGGTCTGTTTAGTTACCTTTAGTATAAAAAGGGTAAGAAGGATTTTGGGTTAAGCAGTTAGCTGTTCTAGACACAGTGGGAGAATGTGAGTGAAGTGGGAAGTTCTTGTGCACAAGGTGTTCACAAATTGAGTAGTGAATGGTCAGTAAATCACTAACATGGGACAGTACCATAACATAAGTAAGAGAATTTTAACAGAATAAACTAAATTTGGAAATGTTAAGAGTACCGTTTTCTTAACCACTCATCCACTATTTGGAATAGGTAAAATAACTTAACTGTTAAGTATACTTTGAGGAAAAATGAAAGCTTTGGATTAGAGAAAGCTGCAGAAAAACAGCTGCTTCTTTCCAAGCATTTTTGGGCCAGAACTTGTCTTTAGATAGCGCATTGGGGGTAAACTGGAGCTGGTTGATGAGGTAAGAGGTGTAAGTTTAGTCTTAAAATTTGCTATTTGTCACAAAGCAGTAGTTATTTTCCAGATATCATTTTTATGAACCTGCTAGGGAAAAACACAGGAGTGTGCAAATTAACTTACTGTGAGAAAGAAATTGATTATTTGAAGATGGAGAAGTGTGGTAATTCCTGTATTATGAGGAACAGAAGTAGACTTTCTGAAGGTGAAGTGAATTTAGGCATGTACTGAAGGCAGTGGATCAAACCTTTGTATTTTCAAACTTTTGCAAATGAATTCTCATTTTATTTTTAGTCTTGAGAGATCAGATTTTATTATAATGCTTATTTGCATGTTTTAAAGTATTTCTCTAAGTTATTCTGTATATCAGATGTAATCCAACATCTTATGGCTTTATGCTCTGCTGTTTTACTGCTCTGTGCTGCCAGTAAGTAGTTAGATTTTTATTACCATCTAGTCCTTCCTCTTCAGATTATTGTATCTTTCTTGTTAAAACCAAGCATGTATAAAGCAATCATTTCTTAGGTTACAAGTTGTTACATTTAAACTTGTATTGTTTTAAAAGAAATATTCCTTTGTTGTATGTGTATCAAATGTTTAGAAAAGGAAATAGGTGTGTATTTAAGAATATAATTTTGCTGCTTGGCAGTTACATAATGGAATGTCTTTAATTTTTTTTTCTGTTTCCTAGGTTCTCTACTTTTAGAGTCCAAAATAAATCCTAACACTGCATACCAGAAACAACAGGTAAAATTTTGAAGATGTGTTTTATCTTGCATTTTATCCTCTCAGTTTAGTGATTAAATGAAAATCTACCATCTGATTTCTTAGTGAAAAATTCAGAAGAAATTATAACATACTAGCCAGCCTAATTCTAAATGTAATTTCTACCAATCTCTACAGTGTATAAAAGCAGTCATTTTAAATAAAAAAAAAACTTGCTTCAAATAAAGCTAAGTGTAAGTTCCAAATACTGTAGCAGCCAAGCCTTAATTCTCAAAAGGTAAAACTAAAACAGTAGTTTTCTTGTTTCTGCCTACAGAAAACAGAAAGGGCCACTGATAAAATAATCAGCTACTAAGACAACTGCATGGCAAAAACACCTTCCTTTGCTATTGCAGATTCTAGTGCAGAAAGAACATTCATATCCCTGTAGAGCAACTCGGTATAGATAAGAATCTGATTTCCATATAGCCTAAATAGGGCCTTGAAAGGATGTTACAGTTTTTTAAAGCAGCTTTCAATTTGAGTACTCCCTCTTGTACCCTTCTAATGTGTGAGAGAGATCTGAAAATAAATCTTTCTCTCACACAGTGCCTATCAAATGGTATTTCTTCAGAACACAGACATAGATGTGTACTGAGTGCTGTACAAAGCCAGTGAATACCAGCTCCCCCATTGTCCTGAAAGTGCAGCTGTGAAATAATTTAGAATAGAGAACATTAATATTCATATATATATATAAATATATTACTTTATAAGTAAATTGTAAAGAGCTTTGCTTCTTCATTGACCATTGAAATACTAGAAAAAAGCTAGTTTTAGCTTTATTTTACACATTAAGTGATGTCTAAAGATCGTGACTTGGTTGAAGTCACACAGATAGTAGTACATAGGAAAGCTGGTATTAAGACTTAAATTTATTTAAATGGTGATTTATTTGTCCAGAAAATATTGATACAATATGAAACACTTTCTTGATAGTTTAATGGTCTCTTAACACTGTTGTATTTAGTGTTCTTAAGAAAACTTTTAGGGTTGATTGGAATAACTGGAGACTAGAATATTTGGTTTTGTTGTTTTTACTTAAGTAAATTAATGAATGTTTTGAGGTTTCAGTCAATTGAAGAGTAAAACCAGATCCTAAAAAAGAGAAAGATTGAGTCTACTTTGAGGGTGAAGGAAGAAGTCTTATATCTTAACCTATAGGTCATTGGATGATAAGCATGATTGAGTTGGTGAAAATTAAGCTCTTAAAACAGAAAAGCAATTCCTGAAAAGTTTCAAACTTTAAATTTGTCAAGTGGATAATTAAGAGCATGTCTAACAGTGCCCTGATTTAAGCCTCCAAAAGTGATTCTGAGTATGCACTGTAGCAGTTAATTCTTTCTTATAACTAGTGTGATACTGTGATTAGGCTTGTTCCAGTTGGTCTTATAACCCGTTTTCCTAACTGTGTATAATGCCCATATTAAAGATGAAGAAACTGAGGCTTAGGGAGGTAGCCCAACTGACTGATTTCTGGAATGCTGATCTTAGTGTTAAGTTATTTTGAGTTTAACACTTTGCAGGTACTGTGTTTTTTTACAAACTGAAGGTTTGGGGTCACCCTGCATCAAGCAGGTCTGTCAGCACCATTTTTCCAACAGCATGTGCTCAGTGTGTATCTGTTTCACATTTTGGTAATTCCTACAATACTTCAGACTTTTTCATTATTACTATATTTGTTATAATGATCAATGATTACGTCTCGCTGAATGCTCAGTAAGTGTGGAACAGATTGTCTGCCTCAGGTCTGTGATCTCTGAAAGTACTTGAAGATAGTAAAAAGGGGTCTTTGAGCTCTTTTTAAAACTTCTGAACAAGAATTGTGGATTTATCTTATTATCATTTGTTTATGTCTGGCTGGCATCACTTTAGTTCAATGAGAAATTACTGGTTTTATTGACATTTATATAATTGAACAGAATTAATATGCAGTTTATCAGACAAATTTTTAAATAAGATCCATTTGTGTCTTTGGTAGTGAAACATTAGAAACTGCTGCAGTAGAAACATAGGTCCTTTATAATATCTTAAAAATAGCTAGGCATGTTTCCTCCTCAATACAGGAACCCTTATCATCCCAATAGATGCTCAGGCAGCCTTTGCTTGGCTCCTTTCAGTTACTTATTAGCCAGATTGAATTAACTTTTTCTTTATATTGTACAAACCCTTCTCATTGTAACTTCTGATTTTTCTTGTTGCACCAGCCTGAAAAAATGCTACAAAATAGCTGTTAGGTTAAGCTTTTTAAAATACATCTCTGTCTGTACCATTCGGCATTTCATATGTAGGCATACCTCAGATTGTGGGTTCTGTTCCAGACCACTACAATAAAGTGAGTCAAACTCATTTTTGGTTTCCCAGTGCATGTAAAAGTTATGTTTATACCATACTGTAGTCTGTTAAGTGTGCAATAGCATTATGTCTAAAAAAAAATGCATACCTTAATTAAATGCTTTATTGCTATAAAATGCTAACCCATCATCTTAAGTTTTCAGATAAAATACAATAATGAAAAGCTTTGAAGTATTGTGGGAATTAGGAAAACGTGATGGGGGAAACACACAGTGAGCACATGCTGTTGGAAAACAGTTCTGATGGACCTGCTTGACTCAGGGTTGCCACAGACCTTCAGTTTGTAAAAAAACACAGTATCTGCGAAGTACAATAAAGCGAAGTACAGCATGCCTCTATTAGTTGAATTGTAGACCTCTTTTTATGAGAAGACCCTTTTTTGAAATGGCTGATTACTATGAAATACTGTATATATTCATTTACAGTCAGCAAGTTTGTAAAGATACCTTGGACCCTATAAATATTTTTATTATACCATGTTTACTGTAGAATACAGACTAATTGGATTACAAGGAATATAAAATGGTCTCTGTAGAGTTGTTGAGATTACATTTTAATAAAAACTTGTATTATTAAACTATCATTTAGAAAACAGTCTGAGTAGAAGAAAGAGGTGATAGGAGCATCTTGCTTCTTGAACCACAGCACTTTGGTGAAAGTTAAAAACCTCTGTTCACAAAAATGCTCACATATTACAATTTTAGTCAATAATTTCGTGGGCCTGAACACTGGATGTTGACAGTAGAAGAGAGAAGAAGGAGCTGTGTTTATTCATTCCCTCCTCCTAACATGCCCTGGTTATTTATGGAATGCTCAGACTTCCTTTTTGGGCATTTTGACTAGAGCATAAAATGTAACTTAGTGTGCAAACATAGGATTTAGTTTGTATCTTTTAGGACACTGAAATTGTTTGCTCATTTTGTAGTGTTTTTCATATACATGTTGGTTAAGCTTTTCCTTAAGACAAACACTGTTTTCATTTTGATTGAACAAAATGAAGTGGGAAAAGGCATTGGTTATTTCCAGCATCAGTGTTGCTGAGTACTGTTCTCAGTTCCTTGTTGCTGTGTTCATTTGTCTTATACCTTGAAATAGTTTATGATAATGTACATTAATCATTCAGACTTCTTTTCTTCCTTTCAAGGACACTTTGATTGTGTGGTCTGAAGCAGAAAATTATGACTTGGCCCTTAGCTTTCAAGAAAAAGCTGGATGTGATGAAATTTGGGAGAAAATATGTCAGGTAATTTTAAAAATAAGAAAATCAACATGCTGTCTTTAAATATTTTGTTTTATGGTGTGCTTTTCAGCTAATGCCCAAGATTTTAAATAAACAGATGAGCATTTCATATAGATCTCTTAAATTCACTGCTGTCTGCTTGATTTGTAGAAAAGTGTGATTTATTGACACCAAACTATGCAGCCCAGACTTTTATATCCAGCTGTGTTTGAGAACTCCATGAGTGTTCATTAGCATCTCAAATTTAATAGTCCAAAACCGAACCCAGGCTCACCTAGATTGGTTAATGCTCCCTTCTCCCTCATCTCAGTAAATGCTATCCAGTTGTAGAAACCAAAAACTTGAGGGTCGTGTTTAACCTGCCTTCATCCCTTATATATTCAGGCCCTCAATTATAAATCTTAAATCCATTCACTTCATTTTCACTTCTATCACAGTGTACTAAGCCACCATCATTTCTTGCCTGGTTTATTACTTTAATCTTGATTGGTCTTCTCAAATCCATAACACAGCTAGAGATCTTTTTTAAAATGCAAGTCTGATCATACTGCTTTTCAGGAACTTCTTGTGGCTCTTGACTATCCTTTCAACCTCGTCTTGCATGTTCTTATTTGATCCTAGAATTGCCTACTGACTAGTACTCCATCTTGTGGCATAATCTCCACAGTCTTCTGTGAACATGTGCTTATTTCATGCTCTAGTGGCTAAAGCCATTGGCTTATAATGGACTCATGTAGACCATTGCATCTTAAGGACAGTTTTCTGTCTCCATATAAATCTTTAATTGGAGAATAATCTTCAACAGATTGCTTAATTCATTGGTCGTTAAAAAAGTGTGGTCTTCAGACCAGCAGCATGACCTGTGAACTGACAGAAATGGAAACTGTGAGATACCTCCCCATCCCAGATCTTCTGTATCAGAAACTCGAGTACGTCCCAGTAATTATATTTGAACAAGCCCTTTAGGTCAGTTTTCTAAAGGGCAAGAATAGTAAATATTTTAGGATTTGTGGGCCATACAGTTTAATAACTATTCATCTTTGCTGTTGTAGTACAAAAGTAGCCACAGATAACACATAAGTGGGCAATGTTCTCTTCCAGTAAAATTGTGATCACAGAAAACAGATGGTAGACTAGATTTGGAAGTAGCTTGTTGTTGACCCTCCTCTAGACAATTCTGATGCACCCTGAAGTTTAGAGCCACTGCCTTAATAGAAGTTAGTGTCCTTGAGACAGTTTTTCCTTAATCTGCAGAATTTATTTCTGCAATATATTCTACTTAACTATGTTTTTTCATAAACTAATCTGCCTATTAAACTGTCCTCTTTAACATGTGAAAGCCTAATCTTTATATCTGAATGCCTTCTTTCTTCATACTTTTTCTTTGCTTTCTGTCCTATGTAGTTACGTTTATAGCATATACCTCTAGATTTTGTCCTATGGAGTTATCCCATAGAAAGACAGAAGAGAAGTGAGCTCGGGCTGTGCTGCAAGTACCCATTATTCAGACAAATCTTGCTCGCCCTCACCTTTCTGAGTTGAACAGTCCCACTCTGGGCACAATCTTCTGTTCGGGCAATATTTAACTCAGACCTGGGCTCAATCTGTGGTTATCATGCCTGGCTCTTCTTTAATACTGTTGGATCTTTCTACACTTTACCTTAATCTGTAATACTGTACATTTTTCAGTTTCTTCACTTGGGTCACAGGTAGTTGTACGTGTATGCTTTCTCTACAACAGCTTTCCTAAGAATCACTGGCTAGTTTATATAATTCTTTTCTCATCTTTTTCTTTAATGTTTACATAGTTCATGTTAAAGGTGTTGTTTCTCATTCATTCTTTTATGATCCTGTGTATGCATCAATTTCTGGATTCTGGTTTTAGACATTTTGCTCTCTTGAGATACTATGTGTTTTTTAATTTCTTTGACCCTGTTTACCATTTTTTGATCTATTAACAGCTAAAAATCTCCCCATTTCCTAGTATCCTCTTTGATGGCAGTTATTATGCCTGGGTGTATCTTTTTCCTTTTAGATATTTCATGGCCTTTACATTCTTATTTTCTTTGTATCTGTTCAGACTGATTTCTGAGATTTATCCTTTCTATTAAGGAAGGCTCTCTTCTAGTTTAGTCTTACCTTTGTTTTTTTTCTATTTTTACATTGCTTCCCTTCCACTTCAGTCTTTGACTGCTTCTATTTGTCAAGTCATTACAATTCTACCTTGATTCCCTGAGGAGATCAGATTCTAAGAGTATCCTAACATAGGCCTTTTTGATTACCTTCTTAGCCTTCATATTTGCAAATAAAATCAAGAAGATAGCATTTTCATTACAGTAAGGGCTTTTGTCTCTCTTCATTTGTTTTTTTAATAAAGTGCTACCGTTTTTGTACAGGTAAAGCCATATCTAAAGTATTAGGAATCCAAAGCTATAATGAGAACTTCTGTAATTAACAAATCCAGAGTCAACTTGAGAACATGCTAGGTACAAGCTGAATGTGCCTAGCCCCCTTTCAATGATGCTGCCCATTGGGTTAAGGTCAAGACAGTATCGCCTTGCAGCATGTTTCAAGAAATGATCCAGGCTTCTTCCCTTCTAGCAACGCTCTGTTAACCATGCTAAGCAACTTAAGTTTCTTGGCCATTTCATATATGGTCTAATTTTTCCATTCCTTTACATTCAACTTGGCCTCTTCAGTGGCTGTAGTGGCAGTGTCTAAGTTACAAGACCAAGGTAACAGAACTTGTTCATTTCAGCATACGTCCTTGACCTTTTGTAAAAATACTCTTTCACCTTAAAATGTGTTTAATTGCAAAGACTACTAAGTCATCTTCTTATAATTAGTGCCTCTACACTAACATAAAATTGGGGTTTATGAGAGACTTCAAGGCTTCTGGATCATGGAAAGTTACAAGTTTGGGTAGAAAGGGAAACTTTCCATTGGCTGTAGCAGATTGTCTTGGGGGATAGCTCTGCTACATATAGGTTACGGTTACTTTTTATGAGGTTTCATTTTTGTCTGTGTGTACTTGTCCCCCACCCAGTTTTTCTTGATAATATTTTTGGGCTACCAACCAGCATTTAGCAAATCAATGACTCACTTTGGTCCAAAGCCAGTTTTTACCTGCTCTTTGGCCCTTTGTTTCTAGAACTGACATTAAACATTTTCCATTTTGTTTAAATTTATATATACTTTGTTATGATTACATCATTATTTGCTTCTTGAATTTTATTTAAACTTTGAAGAGTTTGGTGGTGGCCATCTTGGAACAAAGTGCTAGGAATGTTTTTGAGATTTGCCCTGGTCTGTTGGAAAAGGAGGCTTTGGGTAGCAGATGTGAGTGGATGTTTTAGATCAGGCCTCTACACTGCAGGTCTGCAGGGCCCTCTTTCATCAGTCTGAGTTTAGCATATCTGAGAATGTTTCTGTTTCTGGTATACCTGTACTTATGAGGAAGCTCATTCCATCTTTGAACTTTGAACTTCCTTCCTTGAAACTGAAAGTACGTTATTTGTAGAGGTGTAATTTCGAGAAGTAGGCAGTTATACCAAGTGTGAAGAAAGAATCTTAAACTTGAAAATTATCATTACAGTTTTCTTAACAACATTTCTCGTAGTCATCTAAAAGTATTATTCAGATTTGCTTGATTATATTTTGTTGGCTATCATAAATCTTACTTACTAGGTTCAAGGAAAGGACCCTTCAGTGGACATCACTCAGGACCTTGTAGATGAATCTGAAGAGGAGCGCTTTGATGATATGTCATCGCCAGGTTTAGAATTGCCATCTTGTGAATTAAGTCGCCTTGAGGAAATTGCAGAACTTGTGGCGTCATCTTTACCTTCTCCCCTTCGTCGTGAAAAACTTGCACTAGCACTGGAAAATGAGGGTTACATTAAAAAGCTCTTAGAGCTTTTTCATGTGTGTGAGGATTTGGAAAATGTTGAAGGACTGCACCACTTATATGAAATTATCAAAGGCATCTTCCTCTTGAATCGAACTGCTCTTTTTGAAGTTATGTTCTCTGAAGAATGTATAATGGACGTCATTGGATGCTTAGAATATGATCCTGCTTTATCACAACCACGAAAACACAGGGAATTTCTAACAAAAACAGCCAAGTTTAAAGAAGTGATTCCCATCTCAGATCCTGAGCTGAAACAAAAAATTCATCAGACATACAGAGTTCAGTATATACAAGATATGGTTCTACCTACCCCTTCAGTCTTTGAAGAAAATATGTTATCAACACTTCACTCCTTTATCTTTTTCAATAAGGTAGAAATTGTTGGTATGTTACAGGTGAGTTAGATCATTCTTTTCTTCCTAATAAAAAAGATCCCTTGATTGATAACATTTAAATTGGTAATTGTCTTAGCAGGAATAATATTCAATTCTTTTTAGCTGCCTAAGTTGAGTTTTTGTCTAGAGGTATGTATTTTGGTAATACTACAAGAGATGATTGATATATAATATTATGGGACCATATGGTTGTTTTGTTTGTGTTAGGGAAGGTAATTGTGATAAGTCTAGTTTGAAGAAATTATAGGGGAATGATCTTAATGAAATGATTGGATGTAGAATTTCAGGGATATTAATCTATCAGTTATACATAGACTAGAATAGCATATTGGAAGAGGAAAGAAAAATAAAACCAGGACACCAAGAAAAATGTCCACATTAAATATAGAATATAAGTTGTATAGGATTTGTAGAATTCTCAGGTAATTATATATTAAAGTTTTAGGGTCAAGGGAGTATAGCAGATGATGGCAAAATATAGCTGCATGTCTCCCAAACTGAAGGCATGCTTTTGTAATAGGTGAGCAAATGGGGAAGTTAGATGTGAATAGTGTGTTTCAGCTCCACCTGTGTCACTTAGTAGCTATGTGACTTATGCAACTTTCTTACCCTGTTGAAGCCTGTTTCCTCATCTGAAGGATGGTGATACTAGTACCTATATTCCACATTTTCTTTTGCAGTATTCCCAGTCTCTCAGGTCTGGTGTTTTAGGGTATTTGTATCAGAATTGCCTAGGGTGCAGTTTCTTGGCAAAAGTCAGAATCAAAATCTGTGAGCTGGCCAGTAACCTGCATTTGTACGCCCCCAAAGTCAGAGAACCTCTCAGAGAACGTATCCCATAGTGTATGATTTAGTCTATTCTAACTGAAATAGAAGTTGACATAATGAAAAGTTTTTCGAGTTGCACATCTCTCGTTTTTGTTTCTGTAATGCCCATGATGATTGTAATAACAGATATATGATATGACTTGAAAGATATAAGGTAATTTCTTTATCTCACATCTACAAATAAAACAATTATTCGAAACCTGGATTTGTTAAAGAAGGAAAGAAGACAAATGTAGAGTTGTTTGGTAGCACATGTTACAAATAAAGCAGTAAGTTTAATTTTCATGTCTGTTCCTTTTTAGAAAATTGCTGTATTTTCAGTGTCCTTGCCTTTGTCACCTTTAAAAAAAGTACGAATTCAAAAAGAAAAGTCAGTTTTACCAAAACTGCTTTCCTGAACTAGTAGTAATTCCTGTTCATGTTGATTAATTTGACATGTCTTCCATTCATTTAAGACAGACATGTAAAATAATAATACAGGCAATACAGTCTGGTAAGTACAATAGTGATTCCTATACAGTGCACTGTGATTGATAAGGGAGGGGGGAGAAGGGTTGTGGTACCAATTTCCATTTGTTCTTTGATGAGGAACTAGATTTACTAGCAACCCAGCAGCTCTGTTTTGGTCCTGTTTTTATTCCTGGTTTCCTTGGGTTCTCCTGAGTGTTGCTGGTTCTTTCTCTTCAGCACAAGCTCCTCAAATTTCTGTGTTTTCTTGGTCTTCCTGTAAAATGCCAGCTTTACTCATTAAATATGAATAATTCAAGTTGTTAAATCTTTGCTTCCCTACAATATGCTCTGTAGAATACTGGTTGCCAATGCTGTGGTTCTGTTTGTCTTCGTGCTGGGCACTTACATCCAAAGTGCTACTGTGAAGGAGAGTTTTACAAATTTTTTGACAAGGGGGTGACTAAGGTAAATTTAAAGCAGGTTCTTACCCACCTTGTATACACAATCATACTCTGCCCTTACCATTGACTGTTCTCTGTAATACTAGGAAACATTGTTCTACTTCCTGTCCCCCAAATGGAGTTCAGAAAGCCTTTTTTTAATCACTTGGAATATATTATATCTAGAACGCATCTTGAAATTGGATGCCCTTTGAGGTATGGTCTATTTGTACATTTTAGGAAAAGTTACAGTGGGAATAACCAAACTAATTTAGTGTCATAGAAAACATTTCCTGAGCATCTGCAACAGTGAATATGGAGTTTATAATCTAATAGGAGATTTACATGTACACACACACATACATACTAAGTATGTATGTATCTAGACTTAGGCATGTCTGTAGGGCTGAAGTAGTATTGAATCTACTTCTACTAGCTGAGGTAGTATGGAACTAAACTATAACAAAACCTTAATTAAAAATAATGATGGAAAAAATTGAATAGGAAGGCTCTACCACCTTCTGTGATGAGGCTTTCAGTAAATTCCTAATCTCAGTTATAAAATGAGGGTAAGCTAACACTTGAGGTTCTTTCCAAGTTATGTATTCTGACCTATTTACCCAGACTAATAGCCTACAAGAGTATCTTTTGAATCCTTTTCAAAATAATTTAATGCATATTAAATTGCATATGTATGTAGATCTTCAAATAATAAATGTTTCTTTAAGCTATAAATTAAGCTTTTTAAGTAGTGGAGTAATTTTCTGTCTTGAAACATGAAGGAAGTTTTATATCTTCATTTGAGAGGCTGCAGAACCATAACTTCCAAAGTTATGAAACCCTATTGAAAAGGAGGGATTTGCAAACTGGCCCATACCTGATTTTATAAATAGTTTCATTTGAACACAGCCATGCTCATACATTTACATACTGTATCACTGCTTCTTCCTGGATCAACAGAATCGAGTAGCTTCGGTAGAGACCTTAAGGCCCACAAAGCCTAAAATATTTACAGAGGCCCTTAAATATTAGGCTTAGAAAATAGGGGCTTGCCAAATAAAAAGAACAATTTCTGTATAAATCCTCAATTTATGCTTTAGTAGTTTGGGTTTTTTCTTGTCTCTTAAAAAACATTATTGCCAATATAATTTTTTTTTCAGTCATTGCAATTTATATCTTCTTTTATAGCAACTTGAAATTATATTTTAATACATTCTTGTTATTGGCATAAATTTATCCTCTGATTTCACAGGAAGATGAAAAATTTCTGACAGATTTGTTTGCACAATTAACAGATGAAGCAACAGATGAGGAAAAAAGACAGGAACTGGTAAGAAATTTGATATTATGAAGGACATGAAGCTAAAACAACAGATTTTTATATTCACTTATCCTTTTTCCTGATTTCAGGTTAACTTTTTAAAAGAATTTTGTGCGTTTTCACAAACGCTACAACCTCAAAACAGAGATGCTTTCTTCAAGACTTTGTCAAACATGGGCATATTACCAGCTTTAGAAGTCATCCTTGTAAGTTTGTTTCTCCTCATATTTAATTACAATTTTATATATGTGTGTGTGTGTACTGTCACATTTTTGGTCCACAAATATATTCTTTGTGTAACATGCAAATATTAGATTATAGCCAATATTAGCTGTATATTACATAGTTAAAAAGCTGTAAAATTCTAGTACTAGAGAGTCATAACAGGAATTTTCCCTATTTTTAATAGTAGTTTAACTTTGCAACCTATTAGTTGCAATGTTAAATTAGAAAAGGAGATATAAATAAAAGAAAGTATAACTTACCCATAGAACAAGAGTTGTACATGTAGGAGAATTTCCTTGACCCCTCTCTTTTATTGCCAATTTTTAAGATAATTTGTTAGATTTTGGATTTATGTAGCCTAAGTTCCATACTTTTATAATTATAGGAGAAGTAAGTGCTTTTTGTCTGTAGGGCATGGATGATACACAGGTGCGAGGTGCTGCTACTGATATATTCTCATACTTGGTTGAATATAATCCATCCATGGTACGAGAGTTTGTCATGCAGGAGGCACAACAGAATGATGATGTAAGTAAGAAGTTAACAGAGCAAAAAATAAACAACAAGGTAAATATTATTTGCATTAACAGTAAGTATTTATACATGGGGAGCTATAACTATATTTATTACTCATTTTTTTAAGATATAAAAGTCTTGTTTGGGAAAAGTGTAGCCTTAATATCAAATGGTTTATTCTTCCCTTAAATTGGCTCCTGTCTCAGTTTATCAATTGTGTCTTAGAGCATTTATTTGTTAATGCTCAGTTAAATTTCCTTTTTTATTTTTGAGATCAGGTTTCTAAATTCTGAAGTTAAGTTGCTATGTTGTCTTGTTTAAATCATTTAATCAGTAAGTTCTTCTATATGTGGAATTAGGAGTAACTTCCTAGGAAAACACTGACTTTGCTAGGGATAGATTCTCAAAATCTATCAAGAATGAGGAATTGAAGCACAGTCCCTTGGAAGTTTCTTAGGGTGATTTCTTTAGATTGCCTAACCATAGGGACCCTATTCATATAAACACATCAATTTTAAAGCAAGTGGGAGAATATATCCTGGTAATGAGACGGGCACTCCCAGAGTATATGGTCCATGGCATATATGGCAGCCCTAATGTGTGTGCTCTTTTGTTGTATTTTCAGATAATTAAACCAATGATTCTGATATTTTTCTCTCCTTCCCCCATAAAATCTCTGAAGTAACTTTTTATTTAAGAATAAAATATTCTCCCAACTCCCCAACCCCTTGGGTGAGGGGAAGGTATCTTAGAAAAAGAAATCTGTGTAGAATTCCAGCTATTGTATTTATACAAAATGAAAAAATAGACTTTTACTTTTTCTGAAGATCCTAATTAATATGTTGTGATGTCAAAATGAAGTGAAATGCCTAGTAACTTCTGTACTTGAGGTGTTTTTTTTTTTAATTGTAGTGCCACGGTATGTAGAAAGTGCCAGTTTGAACTGTTGAATATTATGTCACTTTTTTTCCTTTATAAAATGTCCTATCTGGAAAATCAGAATATCTGTATTCTTAAAAATAAAGGTTATTCTTGCTGGTCTTGTAACCCGCTAGTTGGACATGCCTTGATGTACTTCGGTCACATGCAATAGGCCTTCTGATTCCCAATCTTGATCATTATTTCCATATACCGTGTGCATTTCTCTTTGTTCATCCTAACATTGCACATATAGATAAGAGTAGGGATTTTCTCATTGAATGCCTCTCAGTTTTTATTTACTTTTTGGGTCAGGAATACCAGTCATAGTAGAGCCTCAAGAAAATTAGCAATTTTCTATGACATATGGAATCTATATGATTCATTTGTTCTCCTGTGTGCTAAGTACCACAATCTTGTCTCCCCCAATTTCAGACATTCAGGTACCAACTAATTTATTCTTAAGTTTTAAATGGAAGCTTTTTATATCATTTCCATAAATGGAGGACAGGTAACAGATATCATCCATGAATAGAAATCCATAAAAATGTAGTGAAAGAACAATTACAAATTCTAGCTAAATTTTCTTACTGTTGAAGCTGTGAACCTCAGACCTTTCCTCAAAAGGGGAGATTTCATTATCAAGAGAGAGAAAGATCTATTAGCACCAGACTGAAATTTTGTTTTTGCTTTAATCAGAAGGCTTTAAAGATATAGAAACTTTTTTCTTTTCAGTATTATTTAGTGTAATGTGCCTCTACCACACTTCAGGGAAACAATGCCATATGTCCTCTTACAGAAGTCAGTCAGTCATTTCATTTTGTTAGCAGTTAATAAGACAGCTAGAGCTAAGTATAATGCTGTAGAGTTATGTCATAATATGTGCTTTTTCCATTCTCTCCCATAATAAGTGAATCCTTATTATGTGTATTTTTTCTCACCAGGATATTTTGTTGATCAACCTCATTATAGAACATATGATTTGTGATACAGACCCTGAACTTGGAGGAGCAGTCCAACTTATGGGCCTGCTTCGAACTTTAGTTGACCCAGAGAACATGTTAGCTACTGCTAATGTAAGCCATGAGCATTTTTGTCTTTTTCATCTTAGTATATTGTTTATTGCTGGTAGGAACCAATGCAGTCAAAGTTCATGGAAGTGTTTTTGACTTTTCTTAGAAAACAGAAAAGACTGAATTTCTGGGTTTCTTCTATAAGCACTGTATGCATGTCCTCACTGCTCCCTTACTGGCAAATACAACAGAAGACAAACCTAGCAAAGGTAAGATAATACAGGTTGGTAGTTAAGCTCTCTGTTCTTGAATTCTGAAACTCAGAGTTGGTGGTGTTTAACATTGTTTAAAAGTTCAGAAACATTGATTAACATAGAGGTGTGGTATATTTTCAGAAGTGGGGTTCAAGGTAAAATTTCTCTCAAAAGTACTATAATCAGAAATAATAGAAACGTAAAAAGATACAAGATAATTGCTATACTTTAAACAATTTTAAATCAAATTTTAAAACAATTTTTAAAGCAGTGTTTTATTTTTATTTACATAGGCAAAATAAAAGGAAATAGATATGAAAAAAACCATTGTAAGTTACTTGTACTCCAGATGTGTAGACAAAGCTTATGTTCTGTTATTTTTGCATTGAGGATTATTCAAATGTTAGGATTATTATTTCTGCATTTGTTCCTTTAGCTTTAGCTTGTGTGTGTGAGAAATTCCTTATTGAAACTTTGAGAGAAAATAAGTTATTTTGTCATGTGAATTATCAATACAGTATATTTAATTTACCACACAAAAAATAAATGTTAAAGTTTACCTTTTCTTGTAACTCTAGAATCAAGTCTTGGAAACCTGATTCTCATTTTTCTTACTTCCTTTATTTATATTAGGTAAAACTTGAGGTTTCTTTTTCAAACTCACATATTTAATTCAAGTACTGAGTATCCACTGTGTGGAAGGCTCTGTACTGTAATGTTTAGGGGCTAAATGGGACAGAGGGAAAAATTGAGTAAAATATTTTCAGAGGCTTATTGTCTGGTGAGGAAAAAAGATAAGACAATAATCATAATTCATTGTGGACTCGTGTAACAAAGGAGGAATAAAACACCCTGGAATCATAGGAGCAGAGAGTAATTCCACCAAAGCCATATGACATCTGGCCGGCCCCCCATGCTATATACATCTGTTGAGGGACCTGTTTCGACATGGTAGAACATTCTTGGACTTTTGCATAAAGCAGATCTAATAGATTTGTATCCCATCTCTGCCTTATTCTTCAGACTTGTGTCTTGTGAAACTAACATGGAGTTATTTAAATTAGATAAGAAAAATGTGAGCCCAGGTCTTGGCACATGGTAGGCATCAGCAAATGTTCCATTTTCCTGAACTTTAACATATTTGGGTTAATAGAAGGGATTTTTCTTGATTAGAATTTGGATTCTTATATTTGGGAAGGAAAAGAATATTGGCCATTAAATGTAATTGTTTTGTTTATTTTAGATGATTTTCAAACTGCCCAGTTGTTGGCACTTGTGTTGGAATTGTTAACATTTTGTGTGGAGCACCATACCTACCACATAAAGAACTACATTATTAATAAGGATATCCTCCGGAGAGTGCTAGTTCTTATGGCCTCGAAGCATGCTTTCTTGGCATTATGTAAGTGTTGCTTTTGGTAGAATTATTATCTATGTGTTATCATGTTGGTATCTTTAGGTCCAATTGCCTGAGAAGATCACTGATTTCTGGTCAGGAGACCTAGCTTCTAATACTCAAATGCAATGATTATGTAGTTTTGCCACATTTTAAGCAGATGATTTTCCTGATTCCTTTTTTTTTTCTAATTAAATATACAGCAGAGGGGTTGTTATGTGTATCTATAAAACATATTAAAATATTCTATTAAGATACCACCTTAAATCATTTTACCTCATTAGTTTTTTTCTTCGAGTACAGCATTACTAATTACAAATTAGGCATTCTTGTGAGACTAAAGTCTCACACTAACTCAGAAGAAGAACATTTTTGTAATTTGGAAACTTTACATCTAATAGCACGGAGTTCCCAAAACACTTTCTAAGTTAAAGAGTGCCTAGCACAAATGTCGGTGGATGGTCCATTCATTAATTACACAAATATTTTTTCCTCAGCTTTACTGATACATTTGAAATAGAACATTGTATTACCTCAGATATTTTAGATCAGGGATGTCAAACTATAGACGTGGCCAAATCCAACCTGTGGTCCATTTTTGAACAGCCTGCCAGCGAAAACTGGTTTTTATGTTTTTAAAGTGTTAAAAAATAAAATACAGAAACCACATGTGGCCCACAAAGTCTAAAATATGTACTATGTAGACCTTTATGGGGAAAGTCTGTCAGCTCTTTTACAGCGATAGAGCGTTCTTAATTATGCATGATTTTCCAAATTTGACTTTTGCTGTATTCTCAAGACCCTAGCTTGTTGAAATAACATGTTTCTGAATTAGATTAATCCAGACTATTCTTGATCATGTAGCAGCCAGCTTTCTTTGGTTAAGCTGACAGACCAAGTTGAGGGGTAACCTCAAGGCTCAGTAAAGAGATGTCTGCTGGTAACTAACTTTTGCCATTGGGTTTTTATATATAGAAGTTTGGTGTTGTTATTGTTTAAAGGTATTATGACCACCTACTAATTATAGGCCTGAACACAGGCATCCGTTTCTGCTCTATTTCATTAAAAATTTTTTTGCTTGATTTAAAAAATCCTTAAATTATGAAAACCTTGCTTATAGAGATATTTCTGATGTTGATTTGCTCTGTCAACATTTTAAAACAGTATTAAATGAACTTCAGTCTAAAAATTCATTAAACTTTCTGTAACAGTTGTAGTTGACATAGTTTTAGACTAGTGTGTACATACTGCAGTTTGTGCTAAGAACACAGAATATATCTCCATTTTCCAACTTTCAGATATTTTGTATGGGTAGTTTTTGCTGATTATCCACGACTTTCAATGTTACCTTAGTAACCTTTTTCAGTCATACGTAATAGGTAGCATCTATGGCATTAAGTTAGACTGCTAAGGACAGTAAAAAATATTTTGGTTCTACCCTATTAATATCCACAAGCTTATTAGCATATGTGAAAGAAGGGCTCTTAAACTCATATTCATTTTCCTTAGATACCTATCACAGCAAAAGTGAGAGCCCCCAGACCTAGTGGAGAGGGAGTTCATGAACAAGCACTACTTTGAATTGTTCTTTCATGTCCACATAGAGGTTTTGTTTTGAGTGTATGAAAGGGAGTTTATGAGCAGGTGGGATAGAGTAAAAAAACTAAGTTAATAAATTTATTGAAATAAAACTGTTTATTTAATACCTACTACCATGTTTAATTGAATTTTAAGCTGTGCATTTTCATACATCGTCTCTCAAATCAAGGTGAGTCTTACGATTAATGGCCTGTCATTATGATCGGTAGCTCCTTTTGTTTTGTTGATTTTGTTCTCTTAGTAGAAAAGATAAACGTTTTTGCAATCAGTGGCATCTTAGATTTGATGAAATACAGTATATACCTGCTACTAGGAAAACAAAGATTATTTAAGACCTCCACTCAGCTGTCAAGGGTATCAGAGTTCAGTTAGGAGATAGTCATGTAAAAATCAAAATACATCATAAGCCCACTATTTTGAGGCATTTGGAAGCATAGTGGAAATGTATTCTGCATCAGTGAGGCAGATGAGGAAAACTTTACAGAAGAGGTAAATTGAGTTCTTTGTTGTGGGAGATTTGTTTGACATTCGTGGTTGAATATAGCTGAGATATGCAAATGTGAAACTGGCATGTTGGCATTTTGGTATAAGTAGACATGAGGTCAGTGGGAGAGTAGCAGGAAAAGCCTATATTCAGTTCATTTTGTTATTTTGCTTGCAGTACTGTAAAGAAAGTTTCTCATAATTTAATGAGACTATGAAGAGAACCACT
>JAVSCE010002576.1:0-33715 GCA_032199065.1 Smutsia gigantea | reverse complement strand
TTCAAGTACACGCCAAAATTGGTCTATTTTCCCAGGACATACACCATGCCACTTTTATAGGAATGAGGAAGTTTCTTTTCCAGTCTTAGGTCGTCTGCACATCCCTGCCAATATGTGAGGACAACTAGGCAATCAGAAGAGGCTACTTATAGGCCCATGGCATCCTACATGTTGGCAAAAAAATGATTGAGAAAGACACAGCATTTCTATATGTGCTTTTGGTTGCGTGGACCTCATACATCCAAATCACCTTGATGGGCTTACAAAACATAATCATTCTTGGGCATCTAAACAAACTTACTGAGGGGTGGAATCCAGGGACAATTTTAAATAAGTGTCCCAGGTGCTTCTTGTACATGCTAAAGTGTGAAAAACACTGCTTTATATTTTCACAAAACTTCTCCAAAGGGACTGCTGTGGATAATCGTTAGCTTATTTGTAGCTAGAACTAAATACATCATGGCTGTGCCAGGTTTTCCCTCCTTGCACTGTAGTGTCACGGAAATACAGCTTATACAAGAGTCCTGCTGCATTTTCACAGGTCCTTATTGTTTCATCCATGGAGTGATGCATGATCCATGAAGCTTTCCTCACATGGAGCCCTTGGCTCCAGGCAGCTAGACCGGAACAGAGGGGCTGAGTAATCATAGAGAACTCTTGCTCTAGGAGGCTGTGCTGGAGACACCAAAGTCTCACCTGGTCCCAGCAAATTTTTCTGGGAAGATGGGAGAATATCTGGTGTTGGCAAAAGGATGGTTTGAGACCATAGAGGGCTGGCCATGTTGATCCAGGGGTTCAGCCTAAGGGATGGGAGCAGTAAGCAAAAGACAAAGGGGGTAGTCTGGCTAGGAAAATGACAAAATACAGCCATCTAATGTATGTCTAAACCTGATGTCTTTACCATAAAATAATTAGATAAATGACAAAAGATGTCCCATCTTACCTGGGATACTCTGGCTTAGGCACCTTGTCTCAGTGCAATCATTAATGCATCCCTTGCACTCTCAAAGATGTTCAGTGTGTATAAAAATGTTATTCATGTACAATAATTTCTATTCTGCCCAGTACCTTTGCTGGTCTTAACAAGAGGCCACCTGTCCAAGTTCTATTATTAAAAGATTACTAGCACCTTTAAGGCTTTATCATTGCCCAAACTTAGAGCAACTTTTAATAAGGTGAGAGAAATAACAGGTCTCACTGGTATTAGGCATGGAGTCGGGGAATGGTGGCATCCAAGAAAATGGTCTGGAATAGGATGAGGGAAGACAAATTCGCTTAGGGCCATCTCTGGTACTAGAAAAAAACCCTGTAACTTCTGATAGCTATTCTTTTTTCTTTTTTTTTTTTTAAGTTATGTTTGTAACTCAGAGCACACAAAATGTTTAGAAATTATCTTTTTATCAAACCACTGACTCATTTTTATAACTTTTCTTGATTATTCAGTAATAATATTGAATATTAAATAATATTTGAAAATCATGCTTTTTACTCTGATTTACCTAGTAATAACATTTCTAGCAACTGTTCCCTGCTTTTTTTCCCATTATCCTTCATAATAGTCTAAATATTATTAGTGACATATTAAAAAAATATCCTATCTTTCCAGGAGGTATTGTTATTCTAGAAAACTGGACATCTCTATTTAAAGAAAGTAATGGTCACAGGTTCAATTAGGCCTTAGAGTCAGAGAAGAAAGCTAAACAAACAGAAGGCTAATATTTAGTATTTTCAAATTTGGAGGAAAGAAAGACACTCACAGCACTAAGTTTCGTTGTCACTGCCTGAAAGTGTCTCTGAGAAAATAAACATATATATCCCTTCCAAAAAAGAAAGTGAGAGCAGGGTTCTTTTCCCTCTTAATTTGCTCTTTGTTTCTAAAAAAAAATCCACCCACGAACAGGTCACTTGGAATTCATTTTGTCTACATCCTGGAGTGCACGTAGGGAGACCAAAAAAAAAAACCCAAAAATGCTTGGGATCTCAAAAGAGGAATGTGGTAGGGCATGGGAATTGCAATGTCGTGGTGGCCAGCAGAGCATATTTTGGCTTGTCTTAAAACAAGCAAGCACCGTTGGACCTTTGGAATAGTAGCAAATTAGTCCCACTATCATGCTACCTATCAGAGGCTGGCTGCCTGAGAAATAGTGTGTGGGTTTGTAGCTACAGCCCAAGGCGTTGGCAGGCCGTCTGTCAGCCCCTGACTGCTCTCTGAGCTTTCTGACTTCCTGTACTGCTCAGTGACCTCTGCCCCCGCACGGTGCACTGTTACAGTTCATTTTAATAATTAAACAGTTTGGGGATGACAAGACTTTCGTGCTGTCAAGAGAAAATCAGGACAGTGGCTTTTTCTTAATACTGAAATGAGGAGTGTTTGAGTTTGATTATATTAGCTAGTACCTGTTCATTAATTTCCCCTGACATAGGAAGACATGTTTGCCAGAAAGATTGGCAATGGGTTAAAGTGGCTATTGAGGCAGGGCATCTCAAAGGAAAGGGACCCGAACTGTGACAAAATCAGATGTCTGAAATTTCAGTCAAGCACCCTGGGTTTCAATGGCAACTTCACTCTCTGAAATAAGACAGCTTCTCTCCCATCTGGAATCCCCAGTCACTCAGGGAACTGGACTGTCGTTGGGTGCCAGCTCCAAATACGCTGATTTCTCAGTGCCAGAAAAACAAACTGCTCCCTTCAAACTCCAAGTAATTGGTTGATGTACCACTTTTGAAAAGTCTTACATCCTCACTATTGCTCAGTGAAGCTTTACCACCTCTCCAGTTCAGGGGGAAAAAATGCAAAATAATGTACTTAGTGAAACCAGCAAATTTGCCATTTTTGCTATTTTAGCAAAAATGTTAATACTTCAACTTTTTGTTAGGGATGTCTTGGAAAGTTTGCTTATTTTTTTCCCCTTTGGACAGTTTAATGTGTACCTTAATGCCCCCTTTCATTATTGGCCTGGCCTTCTTCCCAGCTCTTCCCTGCTGACTCCAGACCTATGCTGGTGGTGGTGGCTGGCTCTTGGTTATTCAGACATGTTTGTGGCTTATAAGTGCATCAAATTAGATGCTACAGTGTGCTAGGTCTCTTCTCTATAGCCTGACAAAATTTGTCTTGCTCACAAATCTACAAATCTTCACTGGCCTCTCCCTCTCTCTCTCTCTCTCTCTCTCTCTCTCTCTCTCTCTATATATATATATAAAATAATCTATCTCCTTTGTGAGCCTGAGAAATACCCAATGCCTGTCTCTACTCACAATGCAAATAGCCGAATCATAATAATTCAAAGGTGTCCTACTAGCCCTTTTTAACCCTTGAGGATATAGTCCACCAATGAAAAGCTTGATGTTTAAGCTTGCAACCAGGCATATTAATTATACTGAGGCTTTAGAGAAGGAAGCAATGGCTGTAATAACTCTATATTCTTCCCCATTTCAGTTGAAGAGCTATATTTCTTTCCTGACTAGCTGAAATTCAAGTAGAGAGGACCATTAGAATCTGTGTAATATCTCTCATAGTTAGTTCTTCAGGATTTTATTTAGTTTCGCTTGAACTCCTGTGGGCTCTTAAGAGCTATGAAACAGTTAAGAAAATGGGTTTTGGAGCTCCATACTCTGGGCTCAAATCCTAATCCTGTCTCTTTTTATCTGTAGAAACTTGGGCAAGTTACTTACAGTATCTCACCTTTTTCTCATATGTAAAATGGACTGGATAATTGTATCCACCATAAAGCATTGTTTGGAAGGATTAAATGAATAATACTTTTCTAGAACAGTGTCTGTCACAAGGTAATAAATGTCAGTTCTTACAATACCATGAGCTAGTTTCTATTATAGCATCTCAGACTGACTTGTACATTTTGTTTAGATGCTTGTATGCCTTTGTAAGCTCTTTCAAAATAAAAGAGCTTTTCATCTCTGTGTCCTTAGTGCAGCATCTCAGTGCTTTGTAAAGTTACTCAGCAAGTACTCATTTGTTGGATGGATGGGTGAATGGATGGACAGACGGAAACATGGACATAGAGCACTGAGGTTTGTCCTAAGCAATAATTTTAAGATTATGGGGGATGTCTGTAGTGATATCTTCTTTCTATCATTTCCTTCAACTGTTCAGATCATGTTGCCTTTCCAAGTTTGGACATGCTCCAAGCCTTATTTTTCCTCCCTTTTCCCATCACAATTTTCCTTTCTTTATCCTTCTAAGTAACTAAGTATCTAGCTTGCGCAGTAAGTGAGAGGGGCTTTATGTGCCATGACTTGAAGAAAGTATTTTATCAGATATATATTTTTTTCTCACTGCTTCATTCCCCGGAAGTGACTAAGATGGGGATTTCAGTAAGACTATTAGAAAAAGTATTTGCTGTAGGAGGCTTTAGACTTTTTAGAAAAATCATACCCTATAAACATCTGCCTTCCCTACCTGGGACTAAAACTGACCCAGAAAAGACCTTTGTCCCAATTTATGAACAGCTAAATAATCTCATTTTGGATGAAAAGGTAGAGGGTAAATATTGAAAGATTAAGGGACGCCCCTGAGGCACATGCTGAGTTATAGTTTAGTGATGGGTTTAACACATGCAGTTGAGCCTCTCTGTCCACCCCCAGGGGGAGTGAAAATGGGTGTCAACATGAAATATGTGAGTCTCGTATTTTCCAGGTGCACATAAGCCAAATCTGGCAATGATGTTGGCGGCTTCTCAGAATTGCAAAATAATGGAGAAATTTTCAAGTGAATGATTCTCTGGCTCTCTCAAGAATATCCTTTATTCCTACATGTTCTTTCAAACTTAATATTTCAACACTAGTGGAAGGTCAAAGTGGAACTCAGACAAGTGTCACGTATCTCACTAAGGCAACAGGTATATGATGAAGACTTCTTAAAGCTAAAATTACATTGGATGAAACAAAATTCTCTGAAATGTTAGATTCACACTGTTGAGGCATTTATCAGCCTGGTTGGCAATGTATCATTACCAGTTTTGCACATGGCTGGTTAATGGCTGTTAGTTACTAAGAGCATATTCAGAGCAGTGTTGAAAGGGTCCTTAACCTATAAAGGAGGTAATGTAGGGGAAGAAGGATAGTGCTGGCATCGCTTTTTCATTGTAAGCGTCATTGTAAGCAACTCCCACTCCTTGTGGACACCTGAATGAAGATTATAAAAGATAAAGAGGAGAAAGGGGATGGGATCCTGGGCTTACTCACTCCTGGTAAAAGGATAAGGACTCAAGGGGAGGGAGAAGGCAGCAAAGGAGGTGAAGAAGGACCAGTCACAGAGGAGAGGCAAGACCTAAGAATTTAATTCTACAGATGCAAGGGAGAGAAATAATGACTGTTGGAAGATCTTACCTACAGAAAGATGGGTTGGTGTGAGACATAAGGAACACAGAGAAGATACATTTATAATTTACTGACTATATTCTGGACAGAGTTCTATTCTGGCCATGTTCTATCATACCATCAGTCCTCTAATATAGACATGTTTGGTCCCCATATCATAAAGGAATAAGTTGGGGTAAATCATTGAGGTAAAGAAGCATTTCTCACGTCAGTGTTAAGTGAAAAAAAAACAGGCCCAGGATTTGAATGCACATGGTTTGGCCCCATCTAAATTGTTTTCTGTACATTGTGCACTTTTTTTCTGAGCCTCCTACCTCTTAGTGAAGGCCTTTGATTTGGCCCTGACATGTTCCTCAGTCCCCTAGGTGAGGGTGGAAACCCCAGAGGGAGTAGTGTGGTATGGTGAAGAGGGAGCTGGTGAAGGAATGACAGCTCCCTGTGTTGTAGTGCAAGCTTTGTCACTAACTATGTGTTTTTAACCCCCAGTCTAGGCTCCTTTCTTCCTCATCTGTGAAATGAGGGGCTAGGGACTCAATGTTGTCTTAAGGTAGCTTTTGGCTCCAATATTCTGTGGTTCAACTGAATTAAATGAAAGTGAACATAACTAGCTGAGGACTGGGCTTCTAGAAATAATACATTAGTCTACTCCCTAGCAAATAAAGGTTGTTAGGGCCATTAGGAGAAATGCTTTAAATTTATATTCCAATTAGAACACTCTGGGTTGATGCAAAAGAAATTACATGAGGATATTGAACAAATATGGAATTCAGAAGACAGATATTTCAAAACTTTTTGGAAAGCATTTGAAGGGAAGAAAGAAGAGAAGTCAATAGGAGGAAGGATG
The DNA here is from genome assembly GCA_032199065.1 of Smutsia gigantea. Classification (NCBI taxonomy): domain Eukaryota; kingdom Metazoa; phylum Chordata; class Mammalia; order Pholidota; family Manidae; genus Smutsia; species Smutsia gigantea. The sequence continues at coordinate 27,534 of JAVSCE010002576.1, read as the reverse complement.
AATCAAAGCTTTTCCCCCTTTGGGGAAACAGCTGCACTGCTGATGTTCCTTTCCTCATACTAGGATTGTGTTCTTATTTCAGAGCATGGGACCACATGCAGCATTTTTTCTTCTCTCTTACCAATTCCAAAAGTAGATTATATCCCTATTTAGGTCTTCCACATTTTTTGTTTATCTTACAACTTGCTCTACGTATCAACAATTAATCTAATCTATCTTTGTATTAAATTCAGACTTAAAATAATACAAGTTATGATCTCTCTGCCTAAATCAGACCTCAAATCTCTAATATACTTAATTGATTTCTAAGTTATTTTTCATATACCAAAATCTCTCTGGATTCTTTATGCAATGGGATTGGTGTGAATCAATAAATTACAAATACATAATGAAACTGAATTTTCACCCAATCTTATGAGGATGAAGCAGATTTTATTATATTCATCTTTAGATGAAAATGTGAGGCACAGACTGGTTAACATGCATGCCTCAGTTTCCCCAGTTTTTTTTTTAATTTAGGGACCATATAACTTTATTAGAAGAAACGGTAAAATTGGGACTTAAAAAAGAAAAGAAAAAATAAGTAAATGTTTTGCAAGGCTATATTGCATTCTGCATGCCCAGCCTGGTGACCAGGGGATGCCACCCTTTGGCTGTGGGGCAGGCAGTCCAAGATCAGTTCTTACTGAAGCGCTCAGGGTGTGCTTACATTGGAGGTACTCTGCCCATCTTGGGAAGGTTGGGGAGATTGGTACCCAAACTTGGTGGCCTTGATCTACTCATTGAGGTGGTGACTCTCTAAGCATTCACACAGGTGGGCCTCACTTATCTGTGGCCAGCTGGTGCAAACCAAACTGATGCTGGTTCACTGGCTTCTCCAGGTGGGAGGCATGCACCGTGGCCTTCAGGCCGCCTCCACAATCCTTTTAGCCTGGCTTCCTGGTGTTGCGGAGGAGCAGCGGCCCCTGTGCTGGTCTGCAGCCCCCTCAGCTTCCCTGTGTGACCCCTCTCCTCTCGCCACAGGTACAGAAAGTACCGGGATGAGTGCTTCAATGCCATGTCCTCGCGGTGGAAGTACAGACCTCAGGCCTGCACAGGTAGGAGGCGGGGAGCTCCAGGTGGATGGAGCAGCTGATGATGACCTTGCAGTTGTGGTGTTAGCTATTTAGTAACAAAGATGAGTCTAGAGCCCTGGTGCACTGATTCCAGTTGAAGCCCTACTTTCTTATGACCTGCTTAATATGTTCTGTGTTGTCCTCTAAGCAGTCTTGTGGATATCACAAAACTGAAACACCAGACAGCTGATAGAGATGTGGGATAGAAGAGAATAGAATTAAAATAGTTAATACTGGGTGATGATATGAACTTCACCACTTAGGAACTTTGTCTTTGGGTCAAACTTAACCTCTCTGAACTCTGAAAACAACCTTTATGAACTCTTTCATCACCTGTAAAGTGTGGATGATTGCCCATAACTTGAAAGGCTGTTGTCCAAAAGAAACAAGATTATCTCTTTGAAAATAATTTAAAATTATGTGCTGTATAAGTATTGCCTATATGATTGTGACTATAGTGCCAGATCTTCAATTATCTATATTTGTGTCATATAGTAGCAGCATACATGGTGTCATTACTTCTGAATCTATTTAACAGTTTTATAATAAATAAAATCTATTTAAGAAAATAGTCTATTTTTAGTAATTAGAAATATAGCATGGGCATAATATCATAAGGAAAATAAACATTTAAAAATTAACCTTGTTTCTTTTCCTAGATCTTGCCTTCTTTTCTATGCTTACAGAGAATGTATAACACACTGTTTTGATCAGTGGTTCTTAAAGGGTGGTCCCCAACTTACAGCATTAGCATCCCTGGGGAATTTGATAGAAATGTGGATCCTAGGGATGCTGCCCAAACCTACTGAATCAGAAACTCTGGAGTTGAGGTCCTGTAATTTGTGTTTTAACAAGTTCTCCAGGGGATTCTGACTTCTGCTCAGGTTGGAGAACCAATTCCTGAAATGAGAACAAAGCACCATCTTAAAGTAGGTCCTGCCAAGTCCACAAATATTCATTGCATGGCTACAAAATGTTAGATGCTGGGTACACTGAATGGAGAATTAAAAGAACAAAGCACATCTTACAATTCCTTCTCTTGACATTCTACAGGTTTTAAACAGGAAGATGGAGGGGAAAGGACTATGTCAAGTAATATAAACATTAAGTTTAAAATCCAGCTCATCTGGGTTAAAAATGGCAACTAATTCAAAAATTAAACTCAGGATACAAGGATCACCCTTTTATGTAACATTTGAGACTTATCCCGCATGCCCAAAATAGGGTCTGGACAGGATGTGTTTGTAGCATCACAGATCAGGAACATGCCTCAAAACACTTGATTTCTCTTAATAAGAGAGGGAGTGGGAGAAGGAACAATATTTATTCAGTCACAAGATCTTTCTCAGGAGAGAGAGTAATACCTTTGTGTTCTGCTTAGCCCCTTCAGCAAGGGTAAACTGGAGGAGGGATGGAAGAAAGAGTGCCAACACAAAAAGGAGTTAGGAACGTTGGGACTATGTGCAAAGTCATGAGGTGGAAAAACCCTCTGAAGGCCTCCCAGGCCTGTAGCATTACTGTTGGGAGGGTCTCAATCAGCAGGAAAAAGCTGTCACTGTGCTAAGCACATTCCCAAATTCAGGTTGTCAGGAAGTGATTCAAGAATGGAGACTTTCAGCTATTTCAAAACCATAAAAACATTAGGGTGACACCCTCACAATGTCTATTTATTTGGGTGTTTATTTTTAATTTTAATAAATATCCAATTAATAAAACACAGAATTGAAAGGATAAAAGCTAATATTTGCTTCACAAAACTCACTGGGCTGCCTTGTCCATCTCACAGTGAAGTTATTAGTTTAGACTAAAGTGAAAATGTTTTAGAAGTTATCGTAGGAAAGGAAAGATGGTTCTGCTCACTATGCCTTCAAGTGTCAGTGATTCATGTAGACATGTAAAGACTACAGTTTTTGACGGCTAATATGTATCTGAGTATCCTCTACCCATTCAGAGTGTCATATCTGTTCCTTCCCCCTATGGATGCTTTCTCACCAGCTTCCTTCTTCTAGTGGTAGGGCAGTCACCGTGGCATGTGGAATACCCAAACTCATTTGGTTGACACAATACCCCTTGCCCCATGACTCACAAATCCACACAGTTCTGTAAACAAAACAAAACAAAATGAGCAATGTGTTTGGGGGTGTGTTTTGGAAAGGGGAGAAATTAATGGGAAAGGGTTGTGAGGACCCCAAGGCATAACTTTAAAGTATAACTTTAAATAGCAAATCAGTAAGCAGGTATTCAGGGAACACCAGAAATTACAGGAAGAAATGACTCATATTCATTTGAAAAAAAACTTGGGTTGCTTTTTGGATTAATTCTTTTGTTTCTGTTAAATGAAGTTTTATTATTGTGTGTATGTGTGTCATGGGCCAGAAATATTGAGGAGGTGGTTTTGCTGGAAGGAAAACAATAGAAGAAATATGAGCTCAGTCTGACCTAGAATAAAGAGCCAGGCAGTTTCTGTAGGCTGGGGACTTAACCTAACCATGGAGAGAGTAGAGCACACCAGTGCTGTATTTATAATCATGAAACCCAAGTCAGCAAATCAAGAGCCTTCCCCAGGTATCTGTGATACTGAATATCCTCCTTGAATAAAGAATTGCCTAAGTTTACTGCCTGATACTTATCTTAGTTTATGGGCAGAATGAAGACATTTGAATCCTTCTACTCCATTCCGCCACCTCCACCGCCCCCCCACCACCACATACCTTGTATGTACACACCTGAATTTGACATTGTCCTATTTTTTGTAATTATGTGGCCAATATCAGGATCATTAAATCTCTAAATACATCCTCCTATCTCCACTGCATGATTTCTGGGAGTATATGTAAGAAATAAAACGTGTTAGAGAAATGTACTCTTATTAGTAATTTCAGATGGACATCAATGCTCTATGTAGTCAATTCATCATGAACCAAACTTGACTATGTGTGAACCTCAAAGATTCCTTTCTTCTGTTATTAAATTAGAGGCAGAATATGCCAGACCCCATTAGTATTGTAGGAGGGAAGAGTGAGATGGGATATGACCCAATAGGCAAGCCACCCAAACGAGAACTTCCACTATAGTAGAAGTAACAGCTTCTAGCACCGTCTCCCTCTCACAGGTGAGACTAAACCCTCCTGCTGTCACCAGTACAGGTCTTGAGGAGGGAATGTGAGTAGGGAGAAAAAGGAGCAAGTGCAGAAAACATATTGCTTTCTATAGCTTACTTAAAAAAAGTAAAAGTCTGAAAAATAATTACCACTTCCAAAATCAGTCCTAAAGGACTAAATCTACATATACCTGTGGACTACAGGGTAAGCCAAACAAAAGATAAAATATTGCTTTCTACAATGATCTTGAGTTGAGGGTTAATTTTGCTATCATTACTGGACCAAGTACAGGGATATGTTCTCCACAAAATTCACATCAGAGAAGTATTTTGGGGAACTTTCTAGATTCCTGAGTTTTCACATTCTGATCCAGGATATGAAAACATTTCATCTCACTTTCTAATTCTGCTCTCTTGGTGACTTCCTGAATGTACATTGAAAATCATTCATATTCCATGAAATTTCCATGATTGAGTTGCAATATCTGCCTTTGGTATGGAAAAAGGCAGTAGAAGTGTCAAATACTTGACATTCAACAAGAATAGGAGTAGAAAGTGAAAAGAAAGGAGAATAAGAAAGGTGGCTAGATATTTGTGGTACATACAGAAAGTAAGATGAGGCAGGAATACCATATAAAGAAATGAAAGATTCCCAAGGACTGGGCAAGGCTTATGCTTTAAGATCCCATGACAAGAAATACCAGATACTTGACTTAAAACAATTTCAATATTTTGGTACCAAAAAAAATCCCTTCGCGTCTGTGCACACATAAAAGTTACTAAAAACAAGCTCAAACAAGAATGAGCTTGTGGTTCTTTGATATAGGACAAATTCAGGAAAGAGCCTTTGGAGTTCTATGAGCGAGTTTTCCCAAAGGATTATAAAAGGATGCAGGGCTGAGTGGGGGTGCATTCCTTCTCACGGTCTCCTTTACCTTTTCCCTGCTTCCTTTTCTGATGTCTCTTGTTTATGGCTGAACATTTAGGGCTTCTTCCTTTTAACGAATTCTTTAGCCTTTGACTTGCCTGTCACCACTGAGTTTTATGCTTTTGTTATAAGGCAGTGAGCTTGCTCCACACACAGTCTAAATTGAGCAAAACCCCTTCAAAAGCCCCCCGAATGATGGCATTGTCCTTTTTAATGTACGCTTAGAGAAAGAAACAATCTGTTTCATTCCTTGTGTTAGAACAGCTGGAATGAAATGAATAGAGGGGGCTGAGCATTTCTGCAAAATCCTTGATAACAGAGAAGTACAAGTGTTCCCCATCAGCAGTAGGATGATAATTTCTCTGGTATGAATGATGTAACCAAGTGGTTGTATATTACTGCCCCATTCTTTCTTGTCCCAAGACACCCTTGGAAATGCAATGCTACATCTCAATGGGATTTTCCAGTACAAAGATTCTTTTCAAATAATATAATTGTGGATACACACCACTCCTTCAGAGGTAAGTACACTGAAGATGTGCCAAACATTAGGGCAGAAATATTCAGTTCCCAAGCCCTACAAGCATAAATCCAACCATTTGCAGCAATAAATATTTTTTTGTAGACTCCAAAATTATGAAGCATGTACTCACTATAAGACTCAAATTGCTTGCTTGTTTTGGAGTAAAACAACCTGATAAATGAAACAAGACAGAAAAGTACACAGGGATACAGAATATTTTGTTTCACAGCTGAAGTTGGTATATTTTTTATTGTTTTCTAACATAGGAAGCCTATAGGTGGTGAGAAATGGTATAAAGAGATAACAATTCTTTGCCCAACATTGGCCAAACTTTGAGTTCCTTGATTTTCAGGCATTATATGAACAAAACAAACAAGCAAGCAAAATAAAAACAACAGCAACAGTAAAAACATCTTCCAATCTAAGGTTCCACCAAAATGAAGTCCAGGAGAAAAAGAGTAGCATAACAAAGGAGACAAAATGGGCATAAACAGAAAATCAGTTGGGTGTCAAATCTCTGGAAATCATGTCATATGAACAGCAATTGAAAAAAACCAGCCTTTGACATGTGAAGACTATTATTTAGAATATATAATAGCCATAATTCGGATGGCCCCTGGGGGAAAAATTAGAACCAATGGATAAATCAAGGAGGGGAAGATCACAATTCAAGTTAAGAAAGAAAACTTTAACTACAAATACGCAACAGAAATAATGCCCACTATTATTGGGAGTTCTCCAGCCGAGGTTATAGTTGAGAGGACCAAAGGACTCCCTGCCATCGTTACTGAATTCCCCAGGCTATGATATGCAAGCTGTTATGCTACAGTCTGTAGTTGAGAAAGTGTGTTCACTTAGGAGCACCATGAGAAATGAAATATAAGATTCCCTTCTGTTACCGAGAGATAAGGTAGGGTCTGACCCCCAGATCACTGTCTAGAACCATAGTATTGTGGACATTTATTCGATCTAGCATTCCTTTTTCTTCATGTTTTTGGCTAAAATCACCCTGATTTTCCTAGGAAAACCAACTGATGATGTGCCACATGTTCTACAGGAAATATTGACATGGATTTGCTCTATAAAATCATTCCATCCACAATAAAAACGCATGGCCACAGTGACTGGTTGAGCAATGAGTGTGTGATTCACTAGCAGCCAACTCAGGCTAAAGAAACCTCACTAGAGATCTCTGTGCTAGCTGTTGAGAGTCACATGCAAAACCTAGAGCTTCTGGAAGTCATCTCATCCTCTTCCATCATGATGGTAGAGGATATGTGAAAATACAGTCACCTCAGTATAAAACAGAGCTGAAATAGTGGGCAGAGTAAAAAGGAGTAGAAATTCATGGAATCTCTCAAAACCAGTCATGCTTAAAACTAACTCTGCCCCAAGACTGGTCATTCTTTGAGGCCTCCCTTCACAAATAATTGTTTTACTTAAGCTTATTTGAGTTGGTTTTCTGTCACGTGTAAGTAACCAAAGTGTTCTGATTACTACATGGATGTACAGTGAGAACCATACTAGGAAATCCCTGGACCATTAACAGTTACCAATGGCAGGAGAAGAGCAGAGGCAAACATGGCCTCCTCGTGATTTTGTCAAGGAGCTGGCCCTGAATATCTTACATTACTAAACTTAAGCAGATTCTCTCTTTATATCATTGATTGAATCTCACATTTTGTTTTTGTCTCTCAACCTCTGCTGAATACTCTGGTTTCCTCATAAGTTTTTCAGACCAGTCACATTTGATTTCAGTTATTCTAGACTTAAGGATATTTTACTTTTTACAGGCTCAAATGCATGGTTATAATTAGGTAAAATGGAAGAAGTTGTTGATTGAATTGACTGAAAATGCTCACCTGTTTTTGTCTTACTGGACTCCACCATTCTCTATTTCTTTACTCTTATGCTGGGCTATTTATTATTATTACTGAGTTATGTATTATCTTGTGTTTCATTTTAATATTCGAGAGAGAGAGAATTAAGAATGCTTAGAATGATGTAGTATTTATATAGCTATTTTATCTCTATTTTGATCATTTATTTGTAAATTTAAAAATTCTTAAATATTTCAGTCAGGCTTCTGGTACATACTGTTTTTATTTGCAAAGGAATTTAATACAATTTGATTAGACAGCCTTTTTGGTATATCATGAACCCTTAAACAGTTGCTTTTCTATTTTTTTCTGATACAGTGTGCCTTGCAATGACAGAAGATAGCATGGTTAGAAGTTAAAGAAGTAAGAAAATCAGAATTTAAGATGCCAACATCCTAAAGTAGGAAAAAGCTATAGGTTTTTCAATTTCTCATTTTTTTGGTTTGTTGAGGAAAAGCTGAGAAACTCTACCTTTTTGAAATAGTAAAGAAAAGAAACCAGTATCTTTCTTTTTTCCTGATTGCAGAGCTTCTTGATTCTTTAAATAGTAAGCCACGGATAGAAAATAAGCATACTTCTTCTGCATACTGAGGTTAAAAGACAAGATTGCTAAATGAGAGGTGATGAGCTGGGGTTCCAGCTCCTCTTGTTTTATCTGACTAGTCTTAGGGCAGAAGGAAGCAATATTCTGGGGTTACCTGTAACTTAAAACCATCACCAAAGCTAGTTATTCTGAAGCTTGGTCACTTTTTAGAACAAACACATGGCTCCAAGGGGAACAGAATGGTTGCTTATTTTTCTACTCAAATTCATTTCAAAACATTTGAATACATTGTGAGAGAGAAAGAACATCATTTTAGTTCTTGGGAACTGCTTGCTGACATAAGGATAAGTTTATTCATATGGAATTATCTCCTTTAGTCATTTTTTTTCCTTTTAAGGATATCTACACCATAAACTTCAATAGTTCAGAATTGTTTACAGAGGGCTTGAAACATAAGTCTTTTCTTGACTTAATGTAGTCTCTTGTCAAATACAAATGCAGCAACTAGGACCTCTGCCTTTCTGTAGTAATGCACCAAACCTCAGAAGTTCTGGTCTGTTTTATTGTGATGCCCAGAATAGTGTACAGGTGCTGCTTTTATTGAAGGAATCGTACAGATTATACAAGGAAAAGCTATGAACATTTTTTCTTTTATGATGTCATCTGAGGTCTTTTCCCTGCCTTCTGAGAGTAACACTACAAAACCAAAGGGCCCACATAAAAGTCAAATTGTGGTTTAGGAACTAGAATTATTTATATTTGTGAAGTTAAATGAGGTCCGATTCAGAATTCAGGGCCTGTGCCTCTATATTCTCTGCCAATAGCCAGTTGAGACCAGTGCTTCTCAGACTTGACTATTGGAATCATTGTTGAGCTTATTAAAAATACAGATTACTGAGTGGCCCCAACTCCATGAGATTCTGATTTAGCAGGCCTGGGGCGGGGGCCATTCATTTGCATTCGGGTGAGTAGGAGAAATCACTGGTCTAGACCTCAGTTTTTCTCATCTTCGTAGTGCAGGGATCCACTTAAGCCTATGAATTATAGCCCTAAAAAGTAATAGAAAACAACAACGTCCACTGTTCAAAGGGAAAAATATTTCAGTGTAGAATTTGATTTTTTCAAATATTAATAAAAGTTCAGTTGACTCTCACAAACACCTTGTGAGAAATACAGAATGAACATTGGCACCATTCTTCAGAAATGAAAATAGAAAGCTGGATAGTAAGAGAGTTAAAACTAATCTTGTCTCTCAATTCAGAGTCCAATTTTCTTTTGTTTCTACTTCACAGCTTTTTCTAAGTGAACAATAACCCCTTTACAGCCTGTAATCATGTGTGGTATTTAGGAGGGGGGTTTTGTCTTCTTTGGGTCCCATGGGTCCCTTGAACACAGCCTTGTGGCAGAGGCAGGTGATGGTGAAGAAGAGGAAGCAGAAGAAGCAGGAGAGAGAGGAGCCAGGAGGAGGAGGAGGGAAGGAGGAATAGAAGAGGGAGGAAGGAGAGGGGCAGGAAAGCACAAAAGGAGCATTTCCTGGAAGAAGCCACTTGTCATCTTTGAAGCTATCAACGGTCCTAACCAGAGAGCCCCAGTCCGGACTCCTCTGCAGAAACTGTAACCCTATCCACTCTTGGCAGTGTAATAGATATGTATTTTTTCATTAACTGAGATGAGCCACCAGCTATGAACAGATTTCGCTAACACTGCAGTTCTGCACCTTCTGTCTGAACCTAATTACCGTCCCACACCAACAAATGTTTGCTCTTACCTCACCTTCGGTATCTCAGCTGCTGGAAAGTAAATCCCCAAACATTCCTTGATTAAGTTCTTGTTTCCTGCTTGTAAGTTAATATTGAGATGCCAAGCCAGAAGGTGGAGGCATTGTCAGTGACAACTAAAATTAAAACCAAAGTGAGAATTAATTTGTTTCTAGAGCTGTCCGTGGGAACTCCTCTGAGGGAATGCCAGTGTGTAACTCCAGTCGTGGTATTGTGCTAACAGGGATTGCTTCAGATTGCACATAGTCAGTAAACACCCACCGTTTGGCATATAATAGAATTTCAGGCCATCCAACAAATTGGGTCTCATGATATCTTTAGTTTATTTTTGTTCCCAGATATATGTTTATAGACACTTTCACACAATAGCTTTGCTATTCTTAAATATTAAAGTGACCTCAAGTGATAATTTGACTTCCATTCTTTTGTTTGTTGCATCTTTTAGCCCATTCTTTAAATTTTTGAGTTTGGAAAATTAATTTTGAAATATATTTCTTAAAGTTATAAAAGGCCAAATAAATGACAATATTCACTGTGAAAGGTGGTTCTCTGACTTGCATTTTCTACACCAGGAAAATTAAATAAAAATAAAGACTGAGAGTTAGCAACTTTCTATTTAATAAAAAGAGCATTGAAAATATAATATGCCCTATTATAATTCTTTCATATGAGTATGAACTTTTGAAATATAAGAAAGTAGAAAAAATATGTCAACATTAAAAAAAATTAATCCTGTGAAAAATACAGTGTCTTTAATGTTTTCTGCACAAGATATATCCCTGAAAGCTTTGTTGACAATGTAGAAATACCAGAAGCCACTGTTCCAGGGAGAAGGGGTTAGTTATCTGCTCAGCTGAGGAGGGGAGGGGGGCATGCGATGAGCATGCTGAAATGGTGATTTTTTAACTAGGCAAGCGGTACTTATGAGAACTTAGAAAAAAGTGATCTGCTCAATGACTAAGTCTACTTGAAACTGCAATGCCTCCCTTGATACTGACTTGTGTATGTGGGTCTGTCTGGCCAATAGCTCTGTCTTTTCCTCATCAAATCTTGAAAGGCTTGTAAATATTTTATCACCATGAGTATTTTGAGGCTTTCATGCCCCATGTATTATCACGATATCAGTAGACCAAGAAGATTTGCTTTTAAAAATTACTTTGCTATAAATGGTTGTTCATATGCTGTCATATGAAATGGCTGTTCTGTCACTTCAGAAGAAAAGATGGCATATTTTTTATTATGATGGATCTGGGCATATGAAGTTCTGTAATCTGGTGGAACCCTATGGGTACAGTTCAGCACAGATTGGTGGGCCTCTATCTGGTCAGGACTAGAAGAGCTGGACTGCCTGGCCTGTGGCCCCCAGGCTGTATGTCTTTGGTCTTAAGCAGACATGTCAAGCTGGGTCTGATAGTGAAAGCCTGCTGGTGGTGAGCAGGATGAGTCACACCCAGTGTTTGCTACACTGCTATGTGCTTCAGACTCTGTAGGGAAAATGCTAGATAACTACATCAGTGGCCAGCTGTAAAGCATGTTGTATCCATTTTGAAAAGTCTTTTGGAACTTCAGAGTCCTTTTTCAGGTCTCCAAGGAGAAAGCTATGTAGCCGAAATTGTATCTGGGGTGAGAACTCGGTGGGTTGAATGGAAGAGATAGAGACTCTGGGTAGACAGACCTGAGGGCTTTGCCCTACACCAGTACCTTACATATACTGAATTCTTCTCTCTTATGGTGGACCAACTGTGTTCTTTTGTTGATGTCCATGCTAGCTGCATGATAGCTGCTCTGATATGTATGTTCATAAATTGTATCTTGATGAGAAAAAATTCTGTTGGATTTGAAATTATTAAAAGAAAATTCAGCATTACATTTATCAATAAGTAAAAGAGCTTTCAGATTCACTGTTTGAATTGTTGAATGCTTGTAAAAGTCATTTTAAAAATTGTATCACCTGTTTGTGGTATTTTTCATCAGTGGTGACTATTAATGGCATGGGATGTACTTGTTAACATTTTAGGTATAGATATGATATAAAAAATTATAAAAGTACTCCCTAGTACTCCTGGGCATGGGTGTAAGTTGAAGCTACCCACTGGGAAATTGGGCATCTTGTCATTTAAATCCCCTTTCAGTGTGAACAGAGACTGAGTGGAAAATTTGGACTCTCTCCCAAACTGGTAGTTATGGAGTTGTGCCTCATATTCTGCTGGAGTGGCATGAGAGGAAATCAGCAAAAATTGAAGATTTCAAAAAGATTTGGAGTTTTATAATGATACCCAGAAAGACCAGATTGAGTAGAAAATAACTAGTCCTACCAAGGACCAAATTTCAACTAGAATGAAAAAAATCTATAGATACCAAAACCAAGAAAACAGAGATGTTAGAGTTTCTGACCATGATTTTTAAGTGGTCATTATAAAAATGCTTCAATGACCAATTACAAACACAATTGAAATAATTCTTCTAAAGTCTCAGCAAGGTAGGAATTTTTAGCATATCAATAGAACATAAAGGAAAACCAAAGGGAAATTTAGAGTTGAAAAATTTAAGTAAATTAAAAACTCAGTGAATGGGCTCAACGGCAGAATGGAGGGGATAGAAGAATGAGTGAAGTTGAATATGGACAACAAAAAATTCCCAGTCTGAATGATGGAGAGGAAATAGACTGGAAAAAACAATTAACAGAGACTTGAGGACCTCTGGGACTATATCTAAAGATACTGCATTCATGTCATCAGAGTCCTGGACAGGGGAAATAGCCCTGAGCTGACTGTATACCAACCATACTCTGGGCCAGAAAACAAACCTCAGCAAAGTGAAAAGAATTGAAATAATATAAAATGTATTCTCTGACCAAAATGAAATCAACGAGGAAGTCAGGAACAAAAAAATAATAATAAAAATGTCTCCAAATACTTGGAAACTAAATAGCAGAATTCTAATTATGGGTCAAAGAGAAAGTCTCAAGTAAAGTAAAAAAATATATTGAATGAATGAAAATGGTAGTATACCAAAATCTGTGTGACATAGCTAAAACGTTACTGAGAAGGAAATTTATAGCACTGAATACTTACATGAGGAAATCTCAAATCAAATGAAATAGATACTTTGAATAGTCCTATAGCTACTAAGAAAAATTGAATTCATAATTTAAAAACATTGAAGAGAAATTTCCAGGCTCAAGTCATTTCACTGGGAAATTCCACTGAACTTTTGAAAAAGAATTAACACAAATTACACAAAATCTCTCTCCCAGGAAAGAAAAGGCAAAGAAATACATCCAATTCATTTTATGAGGATAGCATTACACTAATAACAAAACTAGATAAAGACAGTAGAGAAAAAGAAAACTACAGTCTAACATCCCTCATGATATTAGACACATATTTAACATAATATTTGCAAATAGAGTTAGGAAATGTATAAAAAAGAATGATATGCCATGACCAAGTGGGGTTTATCACAGTGATGCAAGATTGGTTCAATATTCAAAAACTATTAATATAGTCCACTGTATTAACAGGCTGATGAAGAAAAATGATACTGTCATATCAACTGATACAGAGAAAGCATTTGAAAAAATTCAATACCTATTCATTACAAAAGCTCTCAGAAAAATAGAATAGAGAGAAACTTCCTCCTTTTGGCAAAGAACATCTATAAAAAGTTGACAGCCAATACTTAATGGTAAAGAATTTGAATACCTTCTCCCTACAGTTGGGAACAAAGCAAGAAAGTATGCTCTCATTACTATTATTCAGCATAATGTGGGAAGTCCTGGCCAATGCAAAAAACATTAGCAAAAAGAATAAGTGTCATACATATTGGGAAGAAGAAATAAAACTTCCTATTTGCAAGTGACATGATTCTTTACATAGAAAATCCCAAGGAGTCTACTGAAAATACTCCTAGAAAATAAGTGAGTTCAACAGGTTGGCAGGATAAAAGGTTAATATTCAAAAATTAATTGTTTTTCTATATGATCACAGTGAACACAGGGACATCAAAATTCAAAAAAAATATCCACAGTCCACTTACAGTTAGTTGTTCAAGAAAATAGGAAGATACAGATGTAAAACTGAAACAAAATGTACAGGATTTATATGCTTAAAAATACAACATGCTGATGAAAGAAATCAAAGAATATCTAAATGAATAGATATACTATATTCATGGATTGGAAGACTCAACACTGTAAAAGATTTCAACTGTCACCAAACTGATGTATAGGTGTAATGCAATGCTTATTGAAATTCCAACAAAAATTGTTTTATGTATAGAGAGAAGATGATTGTAAAGTTTATATGGAAAGCAAACTAGAATAATTAACAATTTTTAAAAAGAGAAATGAAAAGGGAGGAATCAGTCCACTCAATTTCAAAATTTATATGGCTAAAGCATTCAAGACTGCATGGCATTGGTAGAGATACATATAGATCAGTGTAACATAATATAGAGCCCAGAATTAGATCCACATAAATATGCTCAAGTAATTTTTACAGAAATGCACTTCAGTGAAGATATCACTACATAAAGAAACATATGATTAAATATTTTCACTAAGCTCAATATGGATGTTCAATGGTTTCATTCCAGTTTACTCCAGAATGGTTTTAAAGAAATCAAGATTTTCATCATAAGAGGAAAAAAATCCACAAGAAAATAATTTTTTAAATTACTGGTTTAATACCTCCAAAAAATCATTATGTGTGTAGTATTTATACCAAAATTTGCATGAATATTTTAATGAGGAATTTTATAATGGATGTACCAGGTTAACAACATTTGAAACAATAAGACTTCACTAAACATCAGTTTATAAAAAAAAAAATTACAAATGGCCCATTGGATATTAACTGGAGCCTGATGTGGAACAAAAGAGAACACACAGCACTAGCCATCAAGTGTTTTTGTTTCACAAATACCACCAAAAATATTAATATGAATCTATCCAGAACTCTAACTGTACACACCAGTTTTTAGGAAACCTGGAGATGAGGAAGATGTTAAGTGACAGTATAAGGAAATAATTAGTCATATCAAGAATAAGAGAAATTGAACATGAAAAATGACTCAGTTTCTTCAACAAGAAAAGGAGTAACTATTAAAGATTAAATGAAATTTAAGGCATTTTAACCAAATGAAGAGAGTAGCTCTTGTTTGTATTCTGATTTGAACATACCATTGAAGAAACAATTAAGAGAAAATTAAGTGTGGATTAGATAATGATGATATCAAGAAGTAATTGTTTAATTATTTAGATGTTTGAAGGTATTGTGAATTAAAATGGTCCTTAGGTTATAGAGATACAAACTGAACTTGTTGGTAAAATTATATGATATCTGGCATTTGCTTTAAAATACTCTACATAACACCATCAAAGACAACAAAAGTAGGAAAATAGAAATGGAAATATTGTCCAATAGTGTAATTATTGAACTTGGAGGTATATGAAAGATCATTTATATATTTTTCATATGTTTGGAAATCTTCCACTCAAAAGAATACAGACATATACATAATTTAGGTCATGCAAAAACAAGTACAGGCATTATAAATGACTGTCAGTTTTTTATAGGATATTTTAAAACAGTTAAGTGATCTATCTCTGGATTAGTATATTATTCATACTCTGGCTCAAATTATGTCAGTTGCACAAATTGAATGCCTTCTGTTTTTCCTAATAACCTTTTAAAATAACATTGGCTATTTTAAAATGCTGAGACTTTATTATACCTTAGTTTTCTCACTGTATCACCCTTGGACACTATTGTTTATCTGTCCTGTGAAGGATCCTGACTTCAGTTAATTGCTGAGGTTTAGTGGTAACACGGTTAAAGGTATTGCTGTAAAGGTTGCCATGGTCAACAAATGATAAGTAATCACAAATGGGGATAGACATTTGTTTTGGCTTTCTCCTATTTTCCTCCCTCCCTCCCTTCTTTCCTTCTTACTTAGATGCCCTTGCTATTAGTTGAGTATTATACATTAAAAAAAAAAAAGATAGTTACCCAGGGCTAATATATTTTGCACTTGATTAGGGAAACAAAACAAAACATTTTTTTTTAAATACAGTACATTATCCTGCTGAGTTGTCATGGGACCAGAAAACTATACTCTTGTTCAAACTCATGAAGTTAGAAAAAAAAACATGCAAATTAAGTGTGAAACATAAATTATTCTGAAAACAAACAAGAGCAACATTTAAAAGAACTGGGTCATCAAGGGAAATTCAAATCCAGGACACAGCTGTGTAAAACCTTAGAAGTGAAGAGTAGCAACACTCATGTAAAGAAGGAAAGGATCACATTAAAAGAGAATATTTAATAAAAAGAAATGGACCAAATCTATTTTTATTTAGAGGAGACCATTGCAAAATATGTTAATTACTGTTTAAAAATATCTTTAAGAAACAACTTCCTCTTACAGTAAAGATAACAAAATGGAATTTTATTTCAGTTCATTGAGTTTATATATAGGTTGTATACAATGAATATGCTGTTACCTAATGTGATCAAAAAAAAGATTATTCATTCAATCATTTACTAATTCAGTAATTGTTTATTGTTTCCCTGCTATGTGATGGGCATTGGTGTTTCAAAATTAAGAGGGTATAGTCCTCAATGTTCATGTGCTTAAAATCCTGTAAGGAATACTATATATTTGTACTGGGTACTGGATGCAAAATATAAACAATTATGACAGTGAAATGTGTCAATGGAAGTATACCTAGAATTCAGGGGAGAACAGAGAGGCCCCCCCAAGTCATACTGGGGCCGTACAAATTAAATTGTTTCAAAGAACTATAAGAGTTATTCTAATGGGAAAAAAAAATAGATGGTGTTGGTGGATGGGCAGAGGTAACTGGAATTCCAAGCTGAAGAACCCATGTGAGACAAAGTGATCTGCAAAAGCTTAAAGGACTCTAAAATTACAGGTGGTTAGTTTAGGTAGGGCTAGAGGGTTTATTTTGGTGGCCAGAAGAAGGTGCTGGAGGTGAACAGGGCACAGAGCACAAAGGGTCTATGTGCTAAACCATATAAAAAAGGGCCTATGTGATAGACTATATAAGCTAAAATTTATATTATAAAGCATGAGAATCAGTTGAAAGATGTTGAAATGAGATGGGTGATACAATCTGATAATGCATTTCAGAAAGATATCCCCATCTGCATGCTGAATGATGCTGGGCTTTAGAGTACAAAAGAAGTGGTAAGAAAATCAGTGAGGATTCTGTTTCTGTAATGTACTCTTGTGTCTAAAATTTATGACTAATAACAAGTTAGCATTTACGAAATTGTGCCAGTCTGTCTCATATCAATTTTGTGCCTTTCTCCTGCTCTGCTTTATAATTAAAGTGGCTGGCCCTTGCAAACCACATTTCCCAGATTCCTTTGTCCACTGGACTTCTAACAAAGTTTGGCCAATTGGACTTACTGTAGGAGACTGGAGGATAAGAAGGGGGGAGAAGTCAGGGTATTTCTCCAAACACCATTTAATTTTACTATGTTTAGGACTCAACATCCTACTTAACCAAGAATAGTTGAGTAGTGTGATAAGATACTTCCCAAAACAGCCATATATACAAGATAGAGTTTGTTAACTTTCAAAATAAAGGTATAAAATATACTAGGACTCAGGTAGGGGGTAGAAGCTACCAGCTGACAAAGAAAGAAAAAGAAAGAAACAGGTTTCATATGCTGATTTTTAAAAATTCAATCAAACCGTAATTTAATCTCTTCTAGAGGCTATAGTTTAAAGCATCTCAGAGTAATGTCCCTATTGCAGCACTGACCTTCATAAGATTCCTGGTGTCGTGGTATTTCTATCTGTATGTCTGCTATGATCCCTATTTCTGTACTTCCTGTTTTGGCCCTTATCTGATAGAAAAGGAGCTTATAGTGCAGCTGGGTGAGCAGGAACATGCAGGTGATCAGTTAGTAAGAGATGCCACCAGGGGACCTGATATTTACAAGGGGCCCAGAACTGAAGATGTGGATTGGGAGCAACATAATCATTTTGGGATCAGAAACTATTAATTAATTTCTGGATCCAGAGAATAAAATACATAAATATATTACCTAACATATGTGAACCAGGAAGCACAGGTTTCCTATTTGGCACAGAAAAGGAAGGATTTGTTTTTGGAGGTTGGATGGGAGGGTACATTAGGGAGAAATTCTTTGTTAAATTTTAGGAAGAAAGAAATCATTCTTCTGTTGAGTTTTGATTTTGTTTGCATTATGTTCGTTTATGTCACTCAGAAAGACTGTGTGGCAGCAGGGTCTAACAGGAAGAGAACCCTGACAGAGGGGCCCATAGCTACTATGTGGACAAAGAAAAAATCAACCATTTAACTGAAACAATAATGCTAGTAATAGTGAAAACACCACCTATAATAACATAACCCCTATTCTTTTAAATATTAGGAGACTCATAGTGCGTGGCATACTCAATATTAGAGCCAAGAAATATTGGCTTAATGAATGAATGTTTAAATAAATGACAAAATACATTTTTTAACAGCAGTTGGATAAAGCATAATTTTTAAGATTTGATGCTAGAAATAAAGCATTCTTTTACTTATCTTCAAATCCAAGTGGTCTCTAACATGTACAGTCAGACCAAAATTACTAGTATTATTTTTAGTGAATAAGCATTTTTCTTCTTGGTTTGAAAACTGTGGACCAACTTTTAAAGACACTCCAAAGCTGTCCAAAAACTATTTGCCCTTGAAATGCTGGACCTGAAGGGTGAACTACCAGACATGATGCAATCATATGCTGACACCTTCATTCCCTTCCTAAGGTATAAAATTAAGCCTTCTTTTATTTTAATCATGAAAATGTGGGAACTATAGTATGGAAGGGTAAATTTGAATTTTCTTAATAATGAAAAATACAAAGTATCATTGGGAAAATGACAATACGTTTCCCAAAAATGAAGCACAATAGACGGAATATTCCAATGGACAGATGTTAACTTAAAATGAGCATTGTTTAGAAAAGGAGTTAATTAACAACTTATTAATTGGATAGAAAAATCTGAAACTGTTGTACTTCTAGCAAATACATAATTTTCTTCAAGTATTATTAAAGCGTTTTTGTTGTACCTATTAAAGATTCTTGTCTCTAAGTTAATTTCATTATGCTAATAAGCTATCATCGTTACAGAACCTAAGCTTTGATCCATGTTAATTGTCGTGATCTTCAAAGACAAAGTCACCACATACTTTAAATGAATTTTACATCTTTTTAAAGAATCACACGGAAATTAGGGGAAGTAATTAATTTTTTATTATGTGTCTCAATATTTTTAAGGGAGGAAGTCAATGGTATTGGCTAGAATTCATTTTAACATTTAACTAGGGAAAACAGCATGAGGCAAAAAAAATGTTCAGATGCAAAAGATTAAAGAAAATTTGAAACTGGGACCTAATTTGTCTTGATAAACTTTGGTGTTTAATATGCTTCTTTTGTTCTCAGTGTGAAACTGCAGGGTTTTGATTTGTAAAAACTTTTTGAAGAATTAATTCTAATTTTTATTCATTTCTCTGTCTTTCTTTTACAGTAAGACAGACAAGTTGACCTTCAAACCATAACATTTTTAAATATCTATGAACTTACAAGGTTAAATCTGTTAGTGATCTGATATTAGCTATTGAACACTAACAAAAGTATGTTTCTTCTGAAGCAGATCATACCTAGCTGTTCCTATATAATAACTAGTGACTTGAACCTTAAGGGGTATAAGCAAATAATGTCATTAAATTATTTGCATTTCTCTTTCTAATGAGAAAAGATCAAGTATGGAAATATTAACTCCATTTTATGAAAGTTGTGTTCCTTTTTTTCATAAAAAACACTTCAAGAACATATCTGAAGTGGAAAATTACTGGGTTTGTCTTTCTTATAACTAGAGATATGTACAGGTTAGAGACATTCTTCAAGCCCCCCATCAAACTAGATTAAAAAAATGCATCAAAAATCAGAAAGGCAAAAACACAATAAGGTATTTTTTCTTTAAGCATTCAGAGAGAAGGCATGAACTGCCAAAATTACAATTTTGTGACCACTTGTACTGTATCAAGCCACCTGACATTCTCTTTGGAAAGATTTGGGATAAGAAAGGTATATCACAGTAAAATATATTTTTTTAAATTTACATTTGAATATATTTTAATAACAGTTTGATATATTTTATGTAATATAATAATGTAATAATACATTAAAAAAGCAGAATTCACTGCATAATGTAAATAGGTGCTCCACAGAAAATGGAAATATATCATATAGTGTGTTTAGGGAAAGTCTAGTGGCTCTAATATAATTGTCAGCCAAGAGGAACATCTCAATGCAACACACAGACTAGTGATGAGATTCTACCTCTCTGAGAAGGATGTCAGAGACCCATTGGAGAGATGATGAACACATCATAATGATTTCTGGATATGTAAACTAGTAATTCTCAATTTTTTGTGTGCAAGAAAATTACCTGGTGTTGGCAAAAATGTGAATTCCAGCATGGAATTGTTAGGTGATTTAATGCAGAGAGTTCATAG
This sequence comes from Smutsia gigantea, assembly GCA_032199065.1. Lineage (NCBI taxonomy): Eukaryota > Metazoa > Chordata > Mammalia > Pholidota > Manidae > Smutsia > Smutsia gigantea. Next base: position 7,105 of record JAVSCE010002576.1, on the reverse strand, counting down.
ACCACAAACTTTAAACATTGATAGGATTAATAACTCAAATTTTATCTGATTTAAACTTTATCTGACTTTAAAATACATTTTAATTTTTAATTCAGAAAAAATTCATACTAGCCAAGATGCTATTAACCTATTTAGAAACTATCCATATAAATTAATGTCAGTTTAATAATTGTAATATTAGTAAGATTATGTGTGTTATATTAAAATATATTAAAGTGGCTAAAGAAATACAACTACTTAATTATGTTAATTAAAGTGTGTCAAAATATTAACATTATCCTCTTCAAAACTGTGAACCTATACACCTTTTATGATAAGGTTGTGTTTTGTACTGTTTCCTTTGCATATTATAGGCACTTAATGGATGTTTGTTAAATGGAGAATTTGGATTTTAATCTTTTTTCTCAAAGCCCAGTGTATGACAATATAAATTTATCCATTTTATTTACTAAACATGGCTATTTTCAAAAAAATCATAACTGTAGACAAAGAACAAGCATTTTTCTACTCTTGAGATTATTCTAAAGACTGTGCTGGAGTCTCTGAATTTATTTACATGAGTTCTTGTGATACTTTCAGTTCTATAGTAGCATATGAACATGCATTCCATGTGCCATATTCCAGATTCTAAAGACAAAAGGCACACATTTGCATGTGTACAGAGATATCACTTCTTCCAGACCTGTTGGAGTGTCAGGAGGGTTGGTTCTACATTACCTTTGAGACCAAATTCCTCATAAATGTCATTTAGGGTGAAAAGACTTACAAAGAAAAATTATTTACATTAAAAAATGTCTAACTTCTAAGTCCCCAATAAATAAGTCTATCCTTTAACTTATCCCTAAAATAGATTTATTCACTAATAATATATGAAATCATTCTTAGATTAAAAATCGTGACAATGCTTTGCATTGAGGAAATTGGGGACATGGTAGACGTGACAACAAACTCAGAGGGTATTCCTCATAGAATTGTGTTAGGCTGAGGCTGAGGAAGGAAGAGGCATGTGATTCACATCTAGTTCTGTCCATTTCTTTCTTATGTGTCAGAGTGTTCTGATGACGATGGAAAGTAATAGTAAAATTTGTAGAGGAATTTCCACTCTTGTGACTGTAAGCAAAGAACAAGGTTTGCACTAATTTTCCTGGCAGATGTTAGCATAGAATTTGACATCTTCGTGTACCTTCTCTATCCCAGCTAAAGCCACCTGGATATTAATCCAAGAGCTCACTGCTATATATGATGGTTTAGAGCAAACCTTGTACAAACAGCAAGTCAAAGGAGAAATATTTGAAGGATCAAACGTTCTGTATATAGGTTTAGCAAATTAAATATTTTAGATCAGGCCTTCACATGATAAAAATATGAATAAACAAATTAAGGTTAGGAGATGAGGAGCTTAGGAAAACAGAACTGTAAAATAGTTTAATCAAAGATGGAATTTATTGCATAAAAACTTTGTTCTAAGATTTAAAGAAAAAAACTAACAGAGCAACACTGCAATGGCTTCAAAGAAATCTGTGATCAAAGGTACAGCAAATGCTATGATTAAGGACCATAACCAGACTTTCTCAAATGCTTTAAACATTAAGAAGCAATACCTCTGAATAACATCTGATTTATTTCTAAACATCTCATGGCTTTCCATCCAAAGGAATATAATATTTGCCAAAAGGAATAGTCATTTTCCCATCTTTTGCTTGAATTAGGAGATTATCAACATTCTTTATTAACTATACTTTATAACACAAGTTGCACACGGGCACCAGCCACATTTTGTTTAGCTTACACAATGTTTGAAATATTTCAAAGCCCTTGTATTTAAAAAGCATATGATTTTATACAAATATCTTGGATTAAATTGAAAAAAACCCACTATGTGAAAATACCCTTTTACATAGCAAAGATGGGATGGGGCTGAGTAGAAATTTCCTCTTAAAAATGTGCTCTGTGCTCTCCTGTTCACCTGACTACCTCCTGTCTAGCTGCTTTAACTCATGTGAATAATTTGTCCAAGTCCTAAAGGCACTTGAGTTTGCCACAGATGATAGAACATCGTCCACTAGAAAGAATCATTAACCCTGTTTCCACTACTGGCTAGCCCCCCATGTGATAATCACCTGGATATGTTGAAATTAAAAAATATCCTACAGATGATATTGTAAGGAATGGAAAAATGTGGAAAAATGAGAAGAAACTGACCTATTATGTTAAGAGACAGAGCCATGTAGGTTCATTACAGTTACCTTTCTCAGCACTTCAGAAAACCCTGGGTGAGTCTGTTTTTGGCAAATCCTTCAGATGACAAGAAATTAAATGTTAAGGTTTGGTGCAAATCTTAGTTTCCATATATAGTAAGTAACATTTTAACTCAAAAATGTTAAAATACTCCGATGGAAGATTATTATAAGATGTTTGGGGTTAGCTGTGTTAGATGCTTTCCTCTTCTAAAGACCTTTGCTTTTAACTAAATGCTTGCTTATCTTTCTAATTTAACATAGTCCCACATTCTTCTTTGTAGTAATTTTGGGCTATCTGATAACATATAATGGAAAACATGTTTATGTCTTCCACCAGTTCTTGTTGCATATTTCAAATGCTTAGAACAACAATTTTCAGAAGCTTTCATTAAGGTTAATTTAAAAACTACATTAAATACAAACAGATTTTCTCACAAACAAAATGCAATGTGTACTTAACAGACTTCTGTATGTTATATTTGATAAACTACCTCATATAAATGCAAATTTTGACTTTCTGCCAGAACCAGGTGGTATGGAAAATATTTCTATTAAACAAATAATGCTGGAAGAGCAAACTTCAAGCTCTGGTATGTTGCATAGCAAAAGAGGATGTTTTCATTCAGGTTTGATGTATATTTTCAGGTTGACCTTTTTATATACAAAATGAAAGAAACATGTGGAAGAATAATATGAGGTGAGCTGTTGTCTTTGGTATGAAAGAAGAATCAGGAAAATATACTTGGGGAGAGATTTTACATATTCAGAGAAATAGGCTAAAATATTGTCTTCTGTTTTTCGTGGCTATTTGCTAGCATCATCCCATCTCCTCCAGTAGTTATCTGAGCAGCTTTCATCTCAATCACTAAGGAAAACTGAACAAGGATACTTAAATAAAGCAGGATGATTCCAAACATTGCCTCACATGGAAAAGCTTTTTTTGAACTCTCTGCCAGACAAAATACAATCGGAACATAAAAGCAAACAGAAGACCTCCTCCAAACTGATAACCTTAGAAAAAATATTAGAAAAAAACAAAACTAAGGGACATTCTACAAATTATCTGATCTGTACTGTTCAAGATTTGTTAAGGTCATCAAAAACAAGGAGACTCTATGATACTTGCAGACCAAAAGAGCCTATGGAGACATAGCAGCTACATGTAAGGTAGTATTCTGTAACGGGCCTTGAACCAGAAATGACAGGGGAAAATGCAAAATCCAAATAAAATGCATTTAGTGAATAGTAATGTGCTAACGTGGGCTCAATAAGTGTCACAAATGTACTATGGAATTTAAAATGTTAACAATAGGGGAAACTGTAGATGGGACCTCTCTGCACAATCTTTGCAACTTTTCTGTAAGTCTAAAACTATTCCCTCAAGAAAGATTTTTTTAAATTAAAACAAATAGGAGATGCATGGAGTAAATATTATTTGGCCTGAAGGTACATTTGATCCTAACGAGGATGCTTTTCCAGTACTCGTAATAGGATAAACCCTCCGTACTGCTGCATCAGAAATAATGGTGAATGTATGCAAACTCTATACATGTTCTTACTTAGATACACATCCAGTGCCCACCAGAAGGTTAGGTGGGCCATTGCGAAGAAACTTGTTCTCCACATGAAGAGCTATTGGAGCATCCATGACCTCATCGGTACTGGCTTCTAAATATTAGACCTAATAAAGTTGTCCCTCACTATGGTACAGGCTGTACTTGTGAAGTGGTATTTTAAAACTGGTTTGAAGACCCTCCAGAAATGTTTGACTCAGGACAAGGTAGTAACATTTAAGAATGTTGCAAATTATTTAAAAACAGTATTTTGTTGATAATATGCAATGTGAGAATAAGCAATTTGAAAATATGCAAAATTGGAGCAACAGAGCATTAATTTTAGGTTTGATATAATAGGTTACATATCTAAAAGTAAATCTAAATCACACACGAAACAAAGGATGAAGAGAAGGAGAAAGGAAGAAAGCTTCTTTACTGGGGGGTCTGTTCTAAGCACTGAGCTTAGAACTTTTTATATAATCTCTGAGATTAGTTTTACTGTTCCTATTATATAGGTAGGCAGTAAGGTTGGAGAGAATAAGTAACTTGCTGAAATATTCACCCTTGTAAGTAACACAGTAACTTTCCTCTCAAGAATTACTGCTGACACCAACTATCACCATCCTTGTCAAACTTTCTCACCTAAGTCTCCAAGTTTTTAGACTGAGGACTCATTTTTACAGTCTCAGAGATCATACATGATAAAGCTGGGATTCTAACTCAAGTTCATATAACTCCAAGTCTACATACTTAAACTAGTGAATTAATATATTTATAGTAGAGTGTATTTGCCTTTGAGATATTAGTAAGTTAACACATTTTATTCCTGGAAATTTTAAAGGACTTCCTAATCAAAATATCCATCACTAAAATGTTGTTTTTTAAAGGAGAATATAGAATTGTATTTTCTCTTTGGTAAAGTATCTATCACCAAAATGTACATATTGATGTATATTAACTCCATAATGTAAAATTGTACATTCCTACAAAATTTGTAGGAATTATAGAAGTAAATTAGGGAAAGAGGTTTCTCTGTAAAGATGACCCATTGAGACACTTTGAAAGGTCTTAATGAAAAGATAACAGGGAGGGAACAGTAGATTTTGTTGATGTTTCTTTGTTTAATATAAGACCTTAGGTTTTTCATCCTTCTAAAAATGGTTAATATTTTGCTACAAAATGTGTTGTTCCTGTTAGAGAAGATAGACTAGGCTAGTTGAGACTTCTGAAGATCTCTTTAGACCTCTGATCTAATGTGTTATTTCTGTTAATATGAGATTAACATTACTGACTCATGAAATAACTTCATAATTGTCTCTTATGACAACATTTCTTGGAGCATACAACTCTTAAGAGACAACCAGCTTGAATAAAATAATTCTCATTAATAGCATACTTAAATTTTTTAAATTTTAGGGTCAAAATGGACCCAAGGCTTTTAGAGTTCATGAACTTTCAGAAAGAGATCTTTCTTTCCTGTCCCATTGAAATGGAATAGCTTCCTAAGAAATCTTTGTCTTTAGAGAGCTAATAAGTTAGATATAAATGTAAATAATCAACACAACCAATATTTTATTCCAAAAGGAAGTTAAATTTTAAAATTAGCCATGTTTTTATTAATTCTTCACATTTTTATGAATCCTTGATAAAATTCAAAAGTTAGAAAAGGGTTTGATTTTATAAAGTATGATTTTGGTAGGAGGATAATAAAATTACGTTACTCTAGCGTATTTAATGTGAGGAAATCTGACAAATGGCATTGATTTTATAACAAAATCAATATTTGCCTTGCTAAGTTGGGTAAACTTATTTTCCTAAATTTTATTTAATATCAAAAGAACAAAATTCAAAGAATATGCAAAACCAGAGGCTTTCAAAATTGAATATGAAGTGAAACATTATCAAACACTGTGTTAAGCTGGTCCAGATTAGTTCTTATTTAAAGCAGATAGTCAAAAGTATTTAGCTTTTAAGGTAAAGTTTTCATATATTTAAACATGAGTGACTTCAAATTTAATACTATTGTATTATTTCTTTCTTTTTTTTTCCAGGGAAAATTTCAGATTTTGAGCCAAGTATGGAATTATATGGTTGGAGGTTACATAATGCAGACCTATAGAGTGTTTTATATTATGTCTACAAGTCAGAGCATTAGATTTCAGAGAAAGTCATAGAGATGCCACATTGTTGAAATTTCTGATCTGGTTGCAATGCTTAGATTTGAATGAAAAACCCAAGGGCCAAATTCACAAAACAATTACATCTGCCTTTTGCACCCTTGATGCCCCAAAACACTAAAATTTGCACTTTTAAACAGGCAAAGTAAATTCTCTCTTTCCTCCTTTCTACACTTTAAACTTACAAATGTTTCTTACCTAAATTTAAGTACTCTCCTTAGGAGCTTTTCAGGTCTGAAAAACATGCAGGGCAACCAAGAAAGGTGTTCCCAGCTCAGCCATCCTGTTTATCTATATGCTCAGCTCCAGTTCATTCCAAAACATAGGCACATAAAAAATCCTACCAGGGGCATCTATAAAACACGTAGCATCACTTTAAAAAGTAGTTTATGTAATTTCTTTTTAACACATTCCATTTCTTTCCAAAAGAAAGAATTCAATAATATCACCAATCAGACCCTATTTCTTTACTAATGAATACCAAATTATATCCATTTAAAGCTCATTGTCAGACTATATGATTATATGTGCAGAAATTATGTATGTTAAATGGACTAAATGAAATTCTTCCATATTCTAAGTTTCCCTTGATATGCCTTTTTAATGTCAGAAATCTATTTATAATCCATAATAAATGTTATTAATTAGCTATATGAAACAAGTATAGCTTTTTTGCTAATCAGAAACAAATGGAAAATAAATTTAGAATTGAGGCAAAAATGGTATTTGTCTGTGTATTTGGACACACTTAAAGTCTCTCTTTTTTCTTTGTAAAGCCACTTCTACTTTCTGTGTACTACAGGACTTTTCTTCTCCTCAACTGTTCTTGACAGTATTTGCCACCATCCTGGCCAAACTTTCTCTCCTATCAAGTCACCCATTCCTCATCCTCTTTGCATTATTTCTTAACTCTCACTTTAGATTGAGTTCTCATCCTTATGGTCTCATATTCAGGCTTTTAGAAAGAGATCTTTCTTTCCTGTCCCATTGAAATGGAATAGCTTCCTAAGAAATCTTTGTCTTTAGAGAGCTAATAAGAGCTATACATGTCCCAAGGCAGTTCTTCAGATTGTATCCAGTGCTGTACAAAACTTTGCCTGGATGAAGGACTTTTCCATTATTGAAATAACTG
>JAVSCE010002575.1:0-10557 GCA_032199065.1 Smutsia gigantea | reverse complement strand
ATTGGGGTCTTACATGTGTCTTTTAAAGCAACCAATTTACAGAAAAATAAACCAGCCTATACGAGAATCCTTCATCAAAAGCAATTAGGATTGGAATTGGTTCATTAACTGGCAAAATTGCCTAAAGTGGGGAATTGAAAAAATATTTTAGCATGAAACTACATGTACATTTAGTTATCAGTCTTTTGACATAAAGCTCAGGACTCTTCTTTGAGTATGGCTCCACCAAGAGATGATCCACACAGTCATTCTTGAATAAGCCACATGTATAGTAGCAGTAATAGTATTAATAATACTAGCTGAGCACTTACTATGTGTCAAGCATTTTTAATCCTCCCACTATGTCTTTCAGGTAGCAATTGTTATCATCCCCATTTTACACATGAGGTTAAGAAACTTGCCTAAGTTGACAGTCAATAAATGGTAAAGATATGGTTAAAATACATGTTGTCTGGCTCCCAAGTTTACATTCGTAACCAGCATAGCATCACCTTTAATTTCCATTTCTCAGTGTCGTTACAGAAGGGCTTCTGGAAACTAAAGACAATTGTGAAGCAATCTAAGTAAAGAATGTTTCCAGATTTTATGATTTTTGTCAAAACTTTGAGTCATCTCCCCCATACATACTTTAATAGCAATTTTTATTAGCTATTCAATGGCATTAAGTCTGTCCAGAGCATTTTCATGAAAACAACAGTTTTTTAGTTTATATTTCATCAGTTCATGAAATACTGAGTCAAACTATGCAACTCAAACTGCACATGTAGAAGTATAACATTTGGGACCAAATTATGGATGTGACTGATTATTGGAATAAATCAGTTTGGAAAGGAGCATGACTGCTCTTTGACAACCCAACTTGTGGGATCACAAATACGCATGCGCAGCTTTTGCGTCATTATGTCCCGCCCCTGCAGCCGCTCAATCAGAGCCCTGCTGCTGCATGGCAGTTAGAACCTGACCGTTGGCAGACAGTGAGACCGCCACCATGGAGTCATCCTCGCTGCGGGTGGCAGTGGTGTGCTCAAGCAACCAGAACCGCAGCATGGAGGCACACTACTTCCTCAGCAAACGAGGTTTTAACGTCCGTTCCTTCGGCACAGGAACCCACGTGAAGCTTCCTGGGGCAACACCCAACCAGCCAAACCTTTATGATTTCAACACCACGTATGAAAAGATGTACAATGATCTCCTTATAAAAGATAGAGATTTCTATACACATAATGGCATCTTACATATGCTGGATAGAAACAGGAGAATCAAGCCGCGGCCAGAAAGATTCCAGGACTGCAAAGATCAGTTTGACCTGATCATCACCTGTGAAGAGAGAGTATATGACCAGGTGGTGGAAGACATGTATTCTAGAGAGCAGGAGACCTGCCAGCTGGTGCATGTGATCAACGTAGACATCCAGGACAATCTAGAAGCGGCCACCCCGGGGGCATTCCTCATCTGCGAACTGTGCCAGTGTTTGCAGTACACAGATGATATGGAGAACGACATGGACTTGCTGCTTCAGGACTTCGAGGAGAGGAAAGGCCAGTCATTCCTGCACACCGTCTGCTTCTACTGAAGGTCTGGCCTGCCTGGTACCCCGCAGCCCTGCCGGCTCCCCTTCCAAAGCCAGCATCTTGAGTTTCCTCCTGTTTTTACTTCTCTGTTCCTAACTATTTCGTTTTACTTTCAGGTGTTCTGCCGGTGGATGAAATCAGTAAACAATCAACTGTACGAGTGAAATGAGAAGATACACGTAGCTGCCGGATTAAGGACCATCAACTTTTTCCTATACCACTTTTACTTTCTGTGTTATTAATTAAGTTTTTCTTCTTTGACCAATAAAAAAATAAACAAATAAAATAAGTTCACTGTGCATGTTTCCCTGATGGTTGGTGTCTCTCATTGTCCCTCCCTTCCCCTTCTTCCCTAGCTGCTTAGAATATACAAATGCCTGAATCAAGTAACAGGCTGTATCTTAACTTGGAAAGAACCTGCAATTGTCTGATAAATAGAAGCTGCTGAAAAATAAAGTAGGTATGTTTTAGTGCCCTAGAGTGTTCAGTGTGCTGTGGACATCAGTTAAATGCTTTCCATTTATGTTTATGTTTAGTTGAAATGGGGATCATCAGGTCACAACTCCTTCAGGAGGAAGTCACTTAAGAAAATTTCTGCCATATTTAAATTCATCCGTGTTTCACCACACTTTCACAAATGGTACAGTAATTGCTTTTCAGGCTTTTGGCTAAGATTGAGTGCAGTCCAAGTGATACAGTGATACTGCATAACAAATACCTTCATATGATTCCACGGAAATGTGTTGGATTTTCTGTCTATTAAAAGTCTACCATAGACTCACAGACCCTGAGAAAGGACTGGTGGTTACCAAGGGGGAAGGAGAGGGGGATGAAGGGGCATAAACATTCTCAATCATAATTTAGGTTGCTCACAGGGATAGTAGCACAGCATTGGGAATACAGCCAATGATTCTGTGATATCTTCCTATGTTGACAGACAGTAGCTGAACTAGTGGGGGTAAGGATTTAATAATATGGTACCCGTTGAACCACTGTGTTGAATACTTGAAACTAATGTAAGACTGTATTAATTAAAAAAAAAATAAAGTCTAACTTACCAGCAAAAAAAAAAGTCTACCATGTTAGATACTTGACCTCACATATATTTGTGTGTGTGTGTGTGTGTGTGTGTGTGTGTGTGTGTATACAGATATATATGACTATCCTTTTATATATGAATATGTACCAATAGGCTCTTTTAACATATAGCCCTTATGTATGTATATACACGAATATGGGCATACCTGTGGAGATACTGCAGTATCTAGAGGTACTGCAGGCATGGCTTCAGACTACCACAATACAGGGAGGCAAATGACTCACTTTAGTTTGGCTTCCCAGCACACATAAAAGTTATGTTTACACTATACCGTAGTCTATTCAGTATGCAATAGCTTTCTATCTAAAACAATGTACATACCTTAAATTTAAAAGTACTTTGTTGCCAAACAATGCTAATCATCATCTGAGCTTTCAGTGAGTCATAGTCACTGATTGCCATAATAATGAGAAGGTTTGAAATATTGCGAGCATTACCAAAATGTGACAGTGACACAAAGTGAGCAAATGCTGTTGGAAAAATGGTGTTGGCAGACTTGCTGGATGCGAGATTGCATTTGTATTAGTTTCCTACTGTTGCTCTAACAAATTAACCACAAATTACTGACTTAAAACAACATATATTGTTTTACGTTCTACAGGTCAGAACTATCTAAAATCTAAAAAAGCCTGAAATCGAGGTGTTATCAGGGTTGTGTTCTTCCTGGAGACTTCAGGGTAGAATCTGGCCTTTTCCAGCTTTTGGATGACACCTGTAGTGTGCTGTGCTAACTCTCCCTTTCATCCCCTTTTTCTTACTACTCCAAGCTCTCACTTATTTCCAGCCTCCTACTGCCACTGTCACCTCTTCTATCGCCAAAGCATGACACTTGCGATTACGTTTATGGCCCATTTAAACAAGGCAGGCGAATCCCGCATCTTAAGATCTTAACTTAATCACATCTGCAAAGACTCTTTTACCATGTTAGATAATATAGTCACAAGTTCCAGGGAGGGATTAGGATATGGACATCTTTGTGTGTGTGTGTGGGCGGGGGGTGGGGGGTGGGGGGGTGGGTATTATTCAGCTCCCTGCACTTAGTTTAATTAGAGACTACAGAACTAATTTCCAAAAGTAAACTGGAAAATGAATCAAGTCAGTGTTTCAAACAGGAATTCCTAGAATGCCTAAACTGAGAAATTAAACAGTTTTGCTATTAGGATAGCTGAGTAGCTCTATTAGAGCCAACCATGCTATAGGAAACAATTAAAAACTCGGGGAAAATATCAAAAGATAATACAAAACAGTGACTGGGAGGCATAGGAGAATAAACAAAACGGGATTTGAAACTTGGAAGAAGGGACAGGGCGCAATGCCTGCTTTTCCATCTTTTATTCTGAGGACGGAACAAATATATCTCTACACGGACTGGCTAATACTCTTACAGAAAATCTGCAGTGTTTCTGGCCAGAAGATCCAGCGGACAGAGTCCATGGAAACCACAGCCACCAGAAAGCAAGGGGATGACACTGTAAAGGACGTGTGTGTGCGTGTGTGTGTGTGTGTGTGTGTGTGTGTACCAATTTCTCTCTATAAACTTTGCTCAGTTCTGTGGTTGACTCCTGACCTGCATGCACAACCTAACACAAAAAACTGAATCTGGAACTGTTGCCACCTCAGGAGATTCAGAACATGCAGTTGAAACCAAGCAAATGATGTACCTGATTTAAAAATAAACAAACAAAATATCAATATCAACTCTTCAGGAGACTAAAACAGAATCTAGTCTCCACACATAACACTTTCAATATCCAGGGTAAAACCCCAAAATACACAACAAAATGGGAAAATGTGGCCCAATTTTTAAGAGAAAAGCCTATCAATCCTAAGATGACCCAGTTGTCTAAATTATTAGGCAAGGATATTAAAGGAGCTATTTTATGTGCACATAAAATACTCCCTGAAGTACATAAAAATACTCTCACAATGAATATAAAGACTGGAAATCTCAACAAAAAAACTGAAACTATAAAAAGAACCCAGTGGACTACGCTGATGGACAGTGACTGTAATGGGGTATGTGGTGGGGACTTGATAATGGGAGGAATCTAGTAAATACAATATTGCTCATGTAATTGTATATTAATGATACCAAATTAAAAAAATAATAAACAGAAGAACCCAGTGGAAATTCTAGAACTGAAACCATACAGAATTGCAATCCACCTCTCAGTTATGAATTACAAAGTAAAATTAATTTTTTATAACAGCAACAAAAGGAGCAAGGTTTCCCCCCCATCACCTCCTACACTTTTCTTGAATTTCTGTTATGGAGTAAGCATTGAGGAGAGTCTGAGGGTGTGGGGAGAAAAATCTAAGTAAGGAGTGATGCAGTCACTTTCCTTCCATTAAGGAGTTTGAAGTCTTAGCATTTTGTGAACCCAAATACACTCACCTAAGAGGAATGTAACAAATAAAAATGTCTTTGTTATAAATGATTTATATATTCTAACTAGACTGAGAACATTGGAAAAGAATCCTTTTATGACAATACTGAAATTCTTTGATGGCCATAATTATTGGTCACATCACTTCCCATTTAAGGGCAGATCATTTCAATAGGCTTATGCATTACACTTAGAGCAACTCTGCTAGTGATAAAAATCTGTAGTCCTCAAACTACTCATCACTCTTAATCCTATGCTCTTGCAACTCTCTCTCAAAGCCCATTTCCCTTTAAGGCCAATCTTTTAACTTCTCTTCCATTACGAAATCATTTCGTTTGTAGGAAAATAATAAAGTTATCAAGTAGTAAGCTGCTGGCAGAGGAAAGACGGGGGTGAGGGGGGAAGATGCAAAGGATGTATAAATGCCACAGGCATCTTAGAGGAAAGGAAAAGAGTTTCCAGCCATACTCTCAATGGATGAAATTTCTTTCTTAAATAATCACTCATTTTCTGGGACCACCCTAGGAAACCATATGAAATGTGTTAAAACACCATCCAAACATTGCATTTAATACATTCTGAAAAATCACGTTGTGTTAAAGGATGAGAAAAAAATCACAGTGATGCTGAGATGTACATTGCATTATTTTTCTCCACCATTTTCTATTGTGTTACAATAGTTTTTCATGACTTTATTTTTATTATGGATGGCATTTTATTTCTATCTGATGTCAGGCATCTTTGCTTTTAATGCTATGATGTCAATGAACACTCTGTTTTGTTCTTTTGTTTTCAACTGAATTTGAATATATACTGCGTGACTACTTTTCCTATCCTTTGTTCACAAATATTAACAGCCCTCCAGCACCCCAAAAAGAAGAGCAGACAAAACACATATTGACGTTGTAGTGAAGACAATGTTATTATACTTGTAAAAGATGACATTCATTAATAACATGAGCCCTTTCTATCTCTGTCCACACTCTCCCTCGGCTAATACTTGTAGAAGCCCACAACAGATCTTCATATGGCTTCTTAGATTTTTTTCCCCACAGTTCTCAAAACAAAGAATAATTGTGCCTCGAGGCTCAAGGAACAATGACACTTCTGCCTTATTTTCTTTAAGAAGTGCACTCGTGTTGCTGCTGTGTACATTCACTGCCTTCCTGACTCCCTCCCAGAGTTTCTTACTGGGTAAAATGTTTGCTGCAAGCTGATTGCAAATATATTTGGAGTTTCATTTATCTTGTCAGAACAGGGGTGAAACACCAAGTCTTTTGACAACTTTCTGATGAAACGCACTAAGTCTGCGCTGCTTTTTAAATTAAGGTCTATGGAGGTAAAATGCCTGTGGCTAGTGGCTTTGCTGAGGGTCTCCAAGACCACCCTCACACTGAGAGATTCACTAGAAGGAGTCCTGGCACTCAGCGTATAGTTGTACACCTGGCTAAGATTCATCATGGTGACATAGCTGGGATATGCAGCCAGGTCATGAGGGCAAAAGACCTAGGGAGAATCTGGAAGAATCCACAGGCAGGCTTCCTTTTGCTCTCTTCCTTCTGAAGGGTCACTGAGCACACACTCGTCAACCAGCAACAAAAATGCGGCAACATGTGTGTGATGTTTCTGCACAGGGAAGCCCATTAGAGACTGAGCACCTGGGGTTCTTACTGGAGCCTGGCCATGTAGGTGCCCTCTTCCAATCATACACCAAAATCTCAGACTCCCAGAAGGAAAGCAGGAGTTCAGTGTAAACCACACAGTTTGCACAAACAGTTTACACGCACTGAGCCACCCCTATCAGTTATGGGAATGGTGGGAACCCTCCTGAAAACCAAGGTCCCAGATGCCAGCCACAGTCCAACCTTACAAGCAGACCATTGTTCAGAAAGGAGTATCTGGCATGCTATCTTAACTCTTTTCTGCCCAGGGGCTAACCAAGCTAGCCTTGCAAATAGAAAATTCTTGAAAACCAGGAATTTTCACTAAAAGTAAACACACCTCATACTGCAGGTTGCCGACCTCAGCAAAGTATTTCTCATAGCAATTTATTTTCTGGCTACAAATATAGATTTTTCAATATAATTTATCAGCTTTTCTTCATGAAGGGAATGTAAACTGAAAAGCCACAATATAATTGACCTTACATTCTTCTGTCCATGGACTCATTAACCAGCTTGTCAAGGTATTCAATTAACAGGATGTTAGAATTAATCTGAGTAAACATGTAATTCCTTTCTGATCCTACTGAAAACTGAAAGCCTAATATGACACTTTGGCTATGAAACCTCTTGGCATGCTCAGAGGTTCTTTGAATAGCTGAGCTGAAGCTACTGCACGCTCTCTGGGGCCCTTCTCTACATTTAATAAACAAGGCTTTGACATACCTGGTAGTTTAACTCAACTCTTTTGTATACTCATTTTTCCTTTATCATTAAGAACTCAGCTGCTTATCTTTAAGCACAACTGTCTTTTTTCATTCTTTTCACCTATAAAGGCCTGCTCATCACTACTTACATACTTTATACGTGATTATCATTTTGATGGATTCATTCTGCAATAGGCAGATGACAAATGACCCTTTGGGGCAAAACTGTACTTACTCTTATCTCACTCGGATATATTTTGTCTGGCCCTAACTAACCCTTTTTGATTTATTCCAGTATTCTGTGTGGCTAAGTAAGTTCAGGCAGATCATCAAAACTGTCCTATTGCACTTTGCAGGGCTGGGGCAGAGACCACGCATAGGGAGGCATTTAGGAGCACCGATTCGGATGCCAGGGAGTCTGGCATTTGAGTGCTTTCTTGCCACTTACCATGACCCTGGGGAAGTCCCTCAACCTCTCCTCAATCTCCAAATGTGTAAAACGGGGGAATAAGAGCTCCTCCTTCTGCGCATTGAAAGGATTAAATAAGTACATATAACTTAATAAATGAAGATACTGTTTTAATGAGGAGGAGGAGGAGTCCATGACTACGGATAATTCAGAGTTGACCTTAAATGCAAACAATGAAATCGTACAGCTGGTATTACCATCAACTTAAAAAGAATATAGTCCCCACTTACAACCTAGTAAACTTGGTAAGTCTTTCAAAAAAAATGTACTCCTTAGTCAAAGTATATTTTTAAAGAGTTACTTTGAATTAAAGCAATTTGAGTGCATATATGCATATATCAAACACCAGCAACAAAAGATACAGGAAAATGTACTTTAGGAATTATGTATCTACAAATTTAGGATAATACAAACAACTCTGGGAAAAAAATTCCACTTAGCCCTCCATTGTCCTTAGGTGGGAATGAGACTGATCTTTTCATGCAGTTCTTTCTCAGATAATTGAAATGTTTGAATATTATATCATTCTGCTTGTGATTACGGTTTTAGAAAAATACACTAATCATGTAAATTTTAAAGACTGCAAAAACTGAACTCAGATAATTTGCAGTTAGGGTTGAGATGATTCATGTCAGGTTGATTCATTTTTATACTGTTAAATATTAAGTACTTTTCATTATTTGGGGGCATCTCAGTGTTTATTTCACCTCCAGTCAATAACCTCTGGCTTCTTCCCTAGTGATGTTCACTCAGCGTGTGGTACATACTGGGAAAGGGATGGAAATTCTGAGGAGTGAAGAATTCAGGGCAAGGAAAACAACCACAACAGCAATGATAAGTTCCATTTGTTGGGTGCCGATCCTATGCAGGGCACAATGATAAGTGCTGGACATTCATGAACTCATTTAATCCTTAAAATTATCCAATGAGGCAAGAACGATTATATTTAAATTTTACATATGAGGCACTGAGATGCTAAGTGACTTGCCCAAGCTTGCAGAGTCTGGAGATAGCAAGCAGCTCTCAAGCAGCATGGTTCAGGAGTTGACCAAAAAATCAAAACAAAAGAACATGTTTTAAAACAAAAGCATATACTCTCAGTGAAAAGGGAGTCAGTCAGTCGTTATTTAGCAAGAAAAGAAAAAGAGGACAAAGTCTCAATTTCTTTAAACAAGGTTTACTTCTTTATTTTTAGAGGCCAGGCAGATATATGAGTTCAACCATGCCCTTGACCCTTTCCACTGTCTCTGCCTCCCCTATTCAGTCACAATAAATTCCTTCACTCACTAACGGGCCTGGAAGCTCGCCAGCCTCACATCCAAGTTCAGCCAAAGGAGAAGCTCACTGTGTAGAAAGCCAGGGCTCACTGTTGCTACTTAGACCCTTACTGTTGTTCGGCATTAGCCATTTACTAACCAGATTGGTGACACTGCCCTCCCACATGCTAGGGTCGTGAGTGAAACATTCACAGATCGGCAGCTTAATTTCAATGACTTATGAATATATTCAACTCAAGTTGGAAATCTGGGTAGAATGCTGAAGTTAATACTCTTTACTTCATGGCTTTCCCCAGGAGGAGAGACATGAGGAAATGGATCATAATTTCTTAGGGGATATTTTCCAAAATTTAAATATTCCTGTCCCTGGGTGCTAAGTACACATGGGTAGCCCCAGATGGCTGTAGTTTGAAAATGATCCTGGAAATTGTGGGCAAGGAAGATTCCTGTTCTAGAGGAAATGTTCAAATTTGGTGTTAGGGAACTGTGTCTTATTTATAAATTTCTGGAAGAAATAATTCTGCACCCACATCTCGGTGGGAAATCACTAACACAGTGTTATGCATAAAAGCTAATTGAGAATCTCCATGATGTTTTTACATTATATCCTTACTTCCTTCAGAAAGTGTGTCTAGGTTTACTGTGTCATGTGGTGGCCTAAGAGAAGGGCACCCCGCCAGAGAGCAGATCTGTGTTTCCTTTCCCTCCATGATCCTGAGAGCAGCCTCTAGAGAAAGGAGAACCACTTTGGAATCCCTTCAGACTTCATCAGAATCTCTGGGAGGGCATGTTAGAACACTACAGCGGGCCCTGTCCCCAGGGTTTCTGTCACTAAGTCTACGCAGGCTGCCCTGAACGCACATCTCTAAGTTCCCAGGTGGTGCTGATGCCACTGGGCCAGGAATCACACTTGGAGAACCACTGCCTTCACCGTATCCTAGCTACAGGCAGAAGTCACTACAGCAGTTCAGAGTCATCACCCACATGCACCTTGTCACCGTTCATAGCTGCTGTGCCTTGGTTTTGCAGAATCCTCCCACCTCTGTTTCCAGGGTGCACCGTTTGATGATTATGCTCCTGTGCTGGAGTTCTCTGAGCACTGCGCTTATCCTCCTACCCATTTACCCTGCCTTGGAAATGAGAGACTTGGAGATTTCTTTCAGCTATACGATTTTACACTTAACTGAACAATCTGCTAGTAGAAGGAATGAAGGGATTGAGTGCCAACCAGAAGCTGGAGACTCACACATCGGTTCTCACCAGATGAGTTCGTTTTTTGTGTAGAACCCAAGACTCTGCCCACCCATTTTGCCACCTTTACAGGCATCATTTTGGGAGCTGCAAGACAGGGAGACCCTTATACTCACAAGTAAAGAAACCTCAAGT
>JAVSCE010002574.1:0-44466 GCA_032199065.1 Smutsia gigantea | reverse complement strand
TAAGAGAATGAAACTGGACTACTGTCTAACCCCATACACAAAAGGTAAACTCAAGGTGGATAAAAGATCTGAATGTAAGTCATGAAACCATAAAACTCTTAGAAAAAAACATAGGGAAAAATCTCTTGGACATAAACATGAGCGACTTCTTCATGAACATATCTCCTCGGGCAAGGGAAACAAAAGCAAAAATGAACAAGTGGGACTATATCAAGCTGGAAAGCTTCTGTACAGCAAAGCACACCATCAGTAGAACAAGAAGACATCCTACAGTATGGAGAATATATTCATAAATAACGTATCTGATAAAGGGTTGACATCCAAAATATATAAAGAACTCACGCACCTTAACAAACAACAAGCAAATAATCCAATTAAGAAATGGGCAGAGGACATGAATAGACACTTCTCTAAGGAAGAAATTCAGATGGCCAACAGGCACGTACTCCCACATCGCTAATCATCAGAGAAATGCAGATTAAAACCACAATGAGATATCACCTCACACCAGTGAGGATGGCCAACATCAAAACACAAACAACAACAAATGTTGGCGAGGATTGGAGAAAAGGGAACCCTCCCTACACTGCTAGGTGGGAATGCAATTGTTCAACCATTGTGGAAAGCAGTATGGAGGTTCCTCAAAGACTCAAAATAAATACCATTTGACCCAGGAATTCCACTCCTAGGAATTTACCCTAAGAATGCAGCAGCCCAGTTTGAAAAGACATATGCACCCCTATGTTTATTGCAGCACTATTTACAATAGCCAAGAAATGGAAGCAACCTAAGTGTCCATCAGTAGATGAATGGATAAAAGAAGAGGTGGTATATATATACAATGGAATATTATTCAGCCATAAGAAGAAAACAAATCCTACCACTTGCAACAACATGGATGGAGCTAGAGGGTATTATGCTCAGTGAAATAAGCCAAGCTGAAAAGACAAGTATCAAATGATTTCACTCATATGTGGAGTATAAGAACAAAGAAAAAATACTGAAGGAACAAAACAGCAGCAGACCCACAGAACCCAAGAACGGACTAACAGTTACCAAAGGAAGGGACTGGGGAAGATGGGTGGAAAGGGAGGGATAAGGAAAAAGGGGTGTTCGATTAGCAAATGTAATGTTGGGGGGAGCACGGGGAGGGCAGTACAACTCAGAGAAGACAAGTAGTGATTCTATAGCATCTCACTAATAGGATGATGAGTGTAATGGGGTTGGTGGGGGACCTGATGAAGGGGTAGTTTAATGCGATGATATTGCACATGTGATTGTAAATTAATGATAATAAAATAAATTATAAAAAAAAACATGAAATATCAAGCATTGGTAGGATGGGTGGGGGGGAATTGGAACCCTTTTGCAATGTGGATGGGAATGTAAAATAGTGCAGCTGCTGTGGAAAATAGTCTGATACTTCCTCAAAACATTTGTCACAGAATTACCGTATTATCCAGCAATTCCATTTTTGGACATTACCTGAAAGAATTAAATGCAGCTTCTTGAAGACACATTTTACATCCATGTTCAAGGCAGTGTTACTCACAATAGCCAAAGGGTGGATGCAACCCCAGTGTCCATCAATAGATGAATGGGTAAATAAAATCAGCTATGTATATACAATCCCCATAAAATGATATTTTTTAATATGCAGATTTTATTCTCCTTTACTGTCAGGAAAAAATTGAATTGTAGTTTTAAGTATGCTACATTTGCTTCATTTTCTTCTTCAGACACATTCATTCACTTCCCTATGAAGATATACTTGAGAGGTTTTTTATTGCAAGGTCATATTCCTGCAGAACCCCAAATTATTTGTAGCTTTCATTTAACTAAGTCTGTTTTTCAAATTGCAGATTGCAACTCATGAACAGGTCGTGAGATCTGTTTAGTGTGTTGTGACCTGTGAATTCATTTTCTCTTGCTGTATAACGATTACCACAAAAATTAGCAGCTTCAAGCAACACACATTTGTTATCTCATGGATCCAGCAGGCCAGGAGTCTGAGCATAGCTTAGCTGAGTCCTCTGCTCAGGGTCCCTCAAGGCTGCATCCAGCTGGTGGCAGGGTCTCGGTCCCATTCTTACTCAGCGGAGTAAGAATCCACTTCTATGCTCACTTTGGTGGTTGGTCCAGTTCATTCCCCCTGGCTGCGTGGCTGAGCCCCCTGGATTTTTCTGGATGTTAGCTGGAGTTCTCTGCCTCATGGGCTTCCCCACTATGGCCATTTACTTTGCTGGTCCAGCAAGGAGACCCTCTTGTTCCAGTGTCCAAAGACAGAAGTCATATGTGGTGTAATGTACTTGTGAGAGTGGCGTATGATCTCCTTTGCCGTAATCTGCTGGTTAGAAATGAGCCCTCGGTTCCTGCCCTCAGTCAGGACAGCAGAGCATACCAAGGTGTGGACACCAGGAGGTGGAGGTGTTTGGCGATCATCTTGGGGCTTTATTGAAATAACTGCATTTAGAAAATGAAGTAGAAACACTTCTATAGGCAACAGCAGAATGCACCATATGTAATAAGAGTGTGAACTTCTAAATGAAAACCTTGCTAACAATACAAACATCTGTGTGTATGTAATAGAAAATGTAGGTCTTGCTGATGGTCTGGAACAAAGCAGGTTCAAAGCCACTGACCTGGGAGATCTTGTAAGCACTGGAGATAAAAGTGATAAACCCAACACATGCCCGCCCCATGCAGCCTGCCGTCTGTCCTTCATGCTTGCTCCCCGTCTTCATTTCTGCTGTTACTCATGGTAGCTGTCTCAGTGCTTGTTTTCAAAGAACTTTCATGAGCATCACTGTCTACCCCAAAGGTTTCTCACTAAATACCCCAGTGAACTCAATAAGCCTGGTCGTCCTGTCCACCCACTGTGCGACAGGTGTGCTCACCTGTCCTCAGGCTTCTGGATTTCCTGTGCCTCCAGCTGGCCTGCCACATGCACTGTGAGGTGTGCTCTTGCATTATTTAAGCTGGAATTTCCTTGTCATTTTCTTGGGGTTTAAGAGAAAATACTGGTCTGAGAAGCCCCTGCTCTGCCATCCTTTTTTTTTTAGATTGTAAATGTATTTTATTCTGTAAGCAACAATCAAAATATATTTGTGTTACTGATTTCTTCAAATATTAAATGGGATCTTAACAAAATTTGTCCACTTTTATGTATTCTTATGCAACTTTGGAATCTGCAAAGACACCGACTAAAGAAACAGAAGTAATTGCTTAGTCTTGTTTACCTGAAGCAGGTCTTGTCTCTGAATGGGCCCAGTGTCCACCACCACCCTGAAAGCTGCATCCACGCCAAGCAGGCAGCAAGGACCAGCATGGCCACCCTGTGTCCTCCGCCCTCCTATGGTGTGGCCACATGGGGGGGTGGCCGCTGCTGCAGGACGGCAAGACCATGTGCCAGAGCCCCTTGCTGTCCTGGAAGCAGCCCCTGCGCCACTGCCTCCATCCTCCCGGCCCGGGCCTGGACCGCCATCCTGTGAGTGTCTCTCTCCTTCCTTGGGGAGCCAAGGGCTTTTTCCTTTGCTCCATTCCCTTCTGTTAGCTCTGTACTTATGCATGAAAATGATTAGGTCTTCGTGAGTGTAATATTTTTGCCTTTTCTCTGCTCTCCTCCTGGCTGGAAGGGACACACCAGGAAGTGGAGACCCGCCACCCCATCATGGTTGGAGGCTTCTCCTCCCTCCGGGCCTGTGTCTCCCCATCACCTGCCTCAGCAGCAGGTGATAGTGGGGGCCACTGGAGAGACCCTCAGGATTTGCTTACCCCTCCGCTTACCCGGGGTGTTCTGAGGCCAGAAGCTTCTCCAGCCAGGCCAGTACTGCCTCTGCTGGCCGAGGCTCCCAGTGGTGCTGGCCCTGCACTCCCCTCCTCGCTGGCACCTGAGGCTGTCGGTCTTTGTGTTTCTCGGGTCCTTCCCCCAGGTATCCTGCCCCCTGGTGAAGTAGAGGGGACCTGGCCGTCGTTTTTTGCAAGTTGTAAACACTGTTTTTTAGACACTATTTTCAAGAGGTTATTCTCTCTTCCAGAAGTGCCACCATCCCACCCAAGCCTGTGGCAGAGCGTCATTGTCTCACATGTGGGATGTACAGTTAGCCTTGTCCCAGGAGGCCCCTCCTTTGCACCCAGCCTGGGGACACCAATGTGGTCTCCTCTCCCCTGTTCTCCGGTCTTCCTTCCCTCTTCCTCAAAGGACAACAGAGCAACTCCCTTATGCAAATAAGTGCAGTGCACGGAGGCCACAGCCGAACCCCGTGAGCAGTACCTTAGGGACATGCAGGCTTCGGTGAGGACGTCCAGCCGGAGGTGGCTGCCCCTGCACACAATGAAGGAAGTGGTTGCGAGCTGCACTGTTGGGAGAGGCTGGCTGCCTCCTGCTGTCCAGTTGAGGGCAGGTTGCATTTGCCTCTGTAGGTGACCTAGTGCTTACTTTAAAAATCACAATGTGCTGACCCCTGGGGACAATGGAGACCCCTACTTCTCCCAAACCTCCCACTCCAAGAAAGAAGCATTAGCCTGTTAGGAAGGAAGGAACTCAGCTGGTGTCACAGGGCAGGCAGATACTGTGAGACGAGAAACCAAAGTCAAGAAAGCAAAGTCAGGTTTGAAGTACTCTGTGTGGTGTGACAGAACGGGCCTGCCTAAGGTGAGACAGACCCAGATGCTTATTCTGAGGCTTCTTTATTATTATTATTATTAAGGTATCATTGATATGCAATCTTGTGAAGGTTTCACATGAACAACATTGTGGTTTCAACTTTCATCCATGTCATCAAGTCCCCCCACACCCCATTGCAGTCACTGTCCATCAGTGTAGGAAGATGCTGTAGAGTCACTACTTGTCTTCTCCATGCTGTACTGTTCTGAGGCTTCTTCATATGGTTTTGGCAGGGCAGCGAAGTCCCTGATTGACAGCTCTCAGACCCCTAGGCTTGTTCTGATGGTGAAATGAGGACATGGGCTGTGCTGTGCCTGGGCTTCTGATGTTTCTTATCTGGGGAGACCCTGAACATTTCTGGAGTCACTTTTGGACTCTGTGGCTCTATCTGATTAACTCCCTGAGTCATTTTGGGGCAGCCCTCTCTCCTTTTCACCCTGCTCCTTTTGGTCTTTCTGCCTAAAAAACCTAAACAAGACTGGGTGCAGAGCTGTGGCTGCGGGCTGAGCCACTGCCCTTCTGGGCCGAGAGAAGCTGAGCAGCGACCATGGGTGTGCCCCTGGAGGAAGGGCACCGTGCGCAGTGGGCCAGCAGATTCCCTGCTTCTTACTGACTCTGCTCAAGTCTTCTTCGATGTGAGCCAAATTGAGAGAAATTAACAAGCACAGTATCATCATGAAGCGATATTGGAAATAAAAGTAGTTTTGATCCAGGCAAATCATTATTTGGGGGTATTCTAGGTTTCAGGGACATGAGGCAATGCTCTGAGACTCAGATTTCTAGGGACTATCTCTCCTAGATTCATCCACTCCTAGTACCGTCAGTCACTCTGCAAGTATATTTTGGAGTGTAATAAATAAGTCACTGCTCTAGCAGCAGATAACTGCAGATAACGGGGACCATAGGGTGGTTACAAGACAGAATTTAAAAATTTAAAGAACAAAGCACCCATGTTCATGAGAACAATAACTATGGGACCAAGAGCCATCTGCTGTGACTTATTGGTGCCCCCAGACACTTACACAAGCCTAAATTTCACCTCATCTTTTCTTGGTCCCATATTCTAATCAGAGGAAATATATTTTCCACAACTTGCTGACTGCTTTTTAGTGTTGCCATAACATTTTTACTACATTGCTGTTTCTGCACTTGGCTCCAGGGAGTGTGGTAGGTGTCCGTGGGCTCCAGCTTGTTTTCAGGTCTCCCTCCTTTCTGGGATGGTTTCTCTGCTCTGGCTTGGAGCCAAGTTCTGTTTAGTTTTCCCCTTTTATTTTCCAGCATCTCTTCATGTCCCTTGGGAGGAGGCAGGGCACAGCTCTCTGTGTATAACGGGCAAGAGCAGGTGTTGAAAGAGACACCGATGTTGTGCCCTTGTCCAGCACTTTCCTGGCCAACCACATCGAGCCCACTGTGTTGGAGGACAGGTCTCAAATCCCACGCATTTAATCTCCCTAGTGCCATATTGCTGTCATCAGAGAGAGACTTTCAAGCTAAAAACACAAAGAGCAAAC
This sequence comes from Smutsia gigantea, assembly GCA_032199065.1. Classification (NCBI taxonomy): domain Eukaryota; kingdom Metazoa; phylum Chordata; class Mammalia; order Pholidota; family Manidae; genus Smutsia; species Smutsia gigantea. The sequence goes on along the minus strand of JAVSCE010002574.1, from coordinate 38,289 downwards.
CGAAGGGTGGATGTGGGGTTAAGCAGTTACCTACCACATTGGTACCAACAGGAAATGCTCCACATGGGTCATCCAGGTGAGGGAAGGTGTTCCTGTTAACCTCACCCAAATGACCATGCGTTTCCGCTTCATTTGAGCCATTGGACTTGGAAACTGGTTTCTGAGGCACTGCCTGCCTGAGACACTGCCTGCCTGAGACACAACAAACTACAGCTGATAAGCGTACATGCTTATCTGAACAAAGGGCTTGAGCTCATCCACACATCAGCTGAAAGCTCTTGAGAGAGTTTGGGGTCTCTCAAGACCTTCATCCGAGAAAACACAGGCCTCACCCATGGACACCAGGCTTGCTGTCTCTCCTTGACACATGGGAGGGCTCTGTGCCTCCTTTCTACCACAACAGCAGAGCTGGCAGTCATGAAAGCCTCTGAGGCCGTGAAGCCTAATGCACCTGCTACCTGCCTAACCATTTACAGAACATGTTTGCTGGCCCCTGCCTTTAAGAGATCAATGGAAAAATTTTAAATTCCATTCCTGAGTGATAACTCCAAATCCAGGACTCAATATCACCCAAACATATTTTGAGTTACTTTTTTCCTATTGCACCCAAAATATCAAAGATTCATATCATTTGAATTGGGAAGGAACTTCCAAATATCCATTCTCTTGCTCTTGTTTGCAACTGAGGAAAAGTCTGAAGAGACTTTCATGAGTCCCCTAAAAAGTTATCCTCTCTACTTTTTATGCAGTCCCACGTCAAACCTGCAAGAGTTCATCTTTGCAGTGGCTCCAAAAACTGAATTCAGGGCAATATTTCCCAGTGCAGTTGGACTGAACATCTGCCACCAGTGGGAAAGCCAAGGTGCAGCACAGCCTCACAGACTTCGCCTCTGAATGTTCTCACGATGGCTCTGGACTCCAGACATGCAAATGTGCTCCCCCCCCCACTTCATTTGGACATTTTACATTTTCTAATCAATCAGATTTTGTTAATAATTGTTTTCCAAAAGTTTAGATGCTCATAAGAAATAATTTCATTATGTGGAGCCTGTGATATTTTAGTAGTGTATTTTTAAAAAATGGATATTATTTTTTGGTGCAAATTTAGGTTTATAACCACTCAAGGTTCTAGGGATAATAAGTGATGAATTGAGATTCAAAGCCAGGGATGCCTTATTCTCTCTCCAAATAAAACAAATTATTTTGCCTTCCAAAACAAGTTCTTCTCTGTAACAAAATGTCACATTTGACAAACCAAATTTAAAAACACCTTCAAAATAAGCACGTGATGCTCCTCCTTTTAAAAGCAGACCAAATGGATTAAGGTCAAAGTTCTCTTTGTGTGCTCAAAGGAATTATGGCCTGAATTAAAACCTGCCTAGTTCCTGTGAATAACATGAGACATCTGATGCTTTCTCCTCTCCTCCCCGTTTTGCAGACAAAATCCTGTCTGGGGTTTTCTAGAAATAAATTAAATGGCAGCCAGAGTGACAGATATTGTATCTATTAATGTGTGCTCTGGGAGAGAGGCTGGGGAGTGGGCGGGAGGGATGGGAGAAGATGCTGACCTTGGTCAGAGAAACAAACAAACAAAAAATGTGCCTCTGAAAAGCTCAGTCCCTTGCAGTGTTGCTGGGGACAATCCATACACCCCCACTTTACCTCATAGCTAAGGTCTTAACGCAAATTTGTTTTGAATTCATTTGCCACTTATTGCCGACTAGATTGTACATCTAAAGCTGCTGAGGCTACCAGATGCCTCTTAAAATGAAGTGATCTTCTGGCTTTGTGTAACAGTGGTAGCATTTGTCTTTAAAATCCTTCACACTTTCCATAACCCCCTCCCATGTGTCACCTAACTTTCAAATTCATTCAGTTGTATACATGTCCCACTTTCATGCCCCTGTGCTGTTCATGCCAAAGCTCCTCCTGCTGCTGTTTCTCTAGAGAACACACCCTTCATCATTCTCCATTTAGAAATACACGCAAAGTCTTGAGATAAAACAGTACTTCTAAAAAATAAAGAGGGGGCCTCATTCCAAACATATATGCCTTCCCTTTATCCCCCAAGGAGACCAGCCGTAAAAAGACAAGTTTTAAAAACTAAATCAAGATATAAACACCTTCCTCATTAAGAAGGGCTCTAAGATAGCTGTCAGAATGCCTGTGCCAACCACCCTCCCTCTCCACATTCCCAAAGGCTTTGCAGAGTTCTCTGGAGGCCTGTCAAGATAACCTCTGTCAAATGTGTTAGATGTTGCTTTATACAGGCTCACCTTGTTTTACTGCATTTCGCAGATTTTGAGCTTTTTACAAACTGAAGGTATGTAGCAGGGTAGAGAAAATGAAAGTTTCTAAGGCCAGGATTCTCACCTGGCCCTGGTTGGCTTGCTCACTGCACACGTGTGGGCAGCACATTATTACTGACTCCATATAAAGAGCTCCGCACAGTACTCTGGGCTGCTGGGCTGCAGGGCTGCACTGCTGAAGGAGAGCAGAGGCTGGAGTGGTGGCAGTGCCAAGGACAGAGACTGAGACGGCTGCAGGGGCAGAGAGGGAGGCAGAGATCAGCTGGCTTGCTGTATGCAGACTCGCTCTGAGGCAGATAGGATTTTAGCGCTGACCTGCCACCACGGGAATAAAATTGGGTATAGACCCTTTCGCCCAAGAACGTTCCATTGTCATTTCTCTGTCTCACCAAATCAAGAGTGAACTTGCCCGGGGCTGAAGCCACTGGGGAGACCAGCAGCCTGGTGGTGAGCACGTCTGTTGGTGTGGATTTTCCCGCAGCATTTGCTCACTGTGTCTCTGTGTCACTTTTTTGATAATTCTCACAATATTTCAAACTTTTTCATTGTTATTATATTTGTTATGTGATCTGTGATCCATGATTATGACTCACTGAAAGCTTAGATGATGTTAGCATTTTTAGGAATACAGTATTTTTAAATTAAGGTGTGTACATTGTTTTTCAGACATAATGCTGCGGCACGCTGACTAGACTACAGTACGGAGTCAGCATAACCAGTACGTGCTCTGGGAAACCAAGACATTCATTTGACTCGCTTTATTGTGACACCCACTTCTGTTGGTGGTCTGGAACCGAGCGCCTGGAACCTCCGAGGTGTGTCCGCAGAGGACCCAGGCAAGAAGGCAGTGGGGTTCTGAGCATGCTGTCCCCTCAAGCTGGGATAGCAGCTTTCCTGGTCATGGGCGTTATCCCTTCCTCCTCTCTAGGATTTCTGTGTGTCAAGGATGTGAGGCAGAAGGAGGTAGCAGTGGTGCATTTGACAGCAATGCCTGCAGACTGCTCAATTTTGCCCAAAATCCAATACCCGTCCCTCTTTCTTTTTTTAATGAATAATCGTTTTTTTAGAGAGCAGTTTCAGGTCTGCACAGCCTGTCCTTATGGCACCACCTGCTGCTGCTTCCGGCCGTGATCCTTGTCCCCGGCCCAGCGCCCTGGTCTGGCTGACAAGGCAATGCGAAGCTCTTCTCTTGGTAAAGTGCATGTTCATCAAGCTTGATGTTCTTCTCAACATCAGGCACCTTCTAAGACAATGCAGAAATAAATTTTTTTTTCTGTTTAATTTTGTTATTTTTTGACCCTATATTCTCATTTAATAATACATAATAAATAACTCCAGGGCTGATATCAAGAAAAACTGAAGAGAATAAAATGAAGAAGTGGGATGGAGTGGCCTTTACATCACATGGACACCAGAGGCCTCTCCGTTAGTTAATTTCTGAAGGCAGTAGAGGTCTGGGGCCACGCAGCTGTCAGCAAATGCAGAGGTCATGGGGGGTGGAGGAGGAGGATGGGGTGGGGCCTGGGTGGCCGGGGGAAGCCTGGGAGCATTGGGCTCCCCTCCCTGGAAAGCCCAGCAAGGGGGAGCGCAGGGTCCCCACCATCGCACAACACATCTTGGGCTGTACTTCTCTTTTCTTGGGTTTGTGGGTATCCTGGGACACAGGCCAAGTGGAGTGCCACGTGGGACCATCATCAGAGCAGGGGTCCTGTGGCCTGGCTGAGCAAAGCTCCCTCTCCCTGTGCCTCGTCCAGGCCCTCCATGTTACCAAAGTGCTCCTTTCTCTCGGAGTCCCCACCCATATTCTGAAGCCCTAATTCTTCCTAATCATAAAAGATCTTTTCAATCCTATTAAATCCAGATCCTTTTTCCTTGATGATGGCAAAGGCGTTGTTTTCTTATCCTCCCAGGAGGCAAGAGAAATTATTTACATCCCACTTTCCGGAAGTACCAAAATCACAAGGTTTCCAAATTCATGAAGTCTGGAGATGCACATTTAGCTACACAGCGGAGACCCCAAAACAAGCAGAGCCCTGGGTCAGAGGGCTACCTTGGACAGAAAGGCCTGGGAAGGCTTTCAGGTGGGAGAGGGGTTTGGAAAGGCTCAGACCTGCGAACACTGAAAACTCGCCTAACTGTCACTGCAGATGACAGAGAGGAGAACACAGCTGTCTAGACTGCTAGGCCACAGAACTGAGTGCGGAGACCACCTGTGTGTCAGTGGCAGATGAATGGATAAAGAAGATGTGGAAGACTATTCAGCCATGAAGAACCAGGAAATCCCTCCACCTGCTATGTAGGGATGGACCTGAGGGCACAGCGCTGGGCGAAGCAGCCGCAGGGCAAGCACCGTGCGACCCCACCTCCACCAGGTCCCAGAGTCGTCAACCTCACAGAGACAGTGGCTGTCAGGGGCCTGGGGTGCTGTGCATGGGAACCCCAGTTTGGGCTGTGCAGGATGGGTGAGCTCCAGGGATGGGCCTGGGGCGCTGTGACTGTAATTACTGGAGGCCTAAGCATCTGGTCACAGGTCATGTGGTCTTACCACAACAAAATGAAATATAAAAAATAAGATTGATGCTATAAATAATTTAAAGAAGAAGACAAAAGAAAGCAAGGAAGACCTGAGCTGTGACGAGGTTGCAGGGGAGCCAGTGGTCGTTCAGGGCCAGGAACTGTAGCCCAAGAATGCCTCACAACTCCTGGGGCTATGTCAGAGGAATTTTTATTTGCCAGTCAGCATGTCTCCCTCCTGCTTCCAGGGGCAGAGCCACTGAACATGCTGTGGGGGCTGAGCGCCCTCTGCTCTCAGGCAGGGGACCACGTGGCGTGCTTCTTGTTCCCAGACCCTGCACACTGGCCCTGGTGCGTCTACCCCCTGGCCCTGCAGGATCCCCTCTCCCAGCAGGAGCGCAACACGGTGCTCTTGTTTCCCTGGGCCTATGGGAATGGCTTTCTGGAAGGAAGAGGAAGGACAGCTCCCCAGGGCCACATGGGAGGCCAGGGGGCCTGCCAGCTCCAAGTCAGCCCGGGTGGCTGGCCGGCCAGTTCCCAACCCAGCAGGATGGAAGTCCGTCCCCTGTGACCAGGGGATTTCTGACTGACACCTAATGAAAATAGCATTTATCTAAGATAGATAGAACAGGAGGGCATATGTCACATCTGCTGATGAATTACTAAATTTTTTAATTTTTAAAAACCAGCAGTTGTGAGATGAGACACTAGCAGCTCCCTTGTTCAGTGTGTTCGCATCCCTGCCTCAACCAGCTCTGTCAGGACACGTTAAATCCTACTCTGTGGTAAGTTCTGGCTACTTAGGGTGAGATTTGTAAGCTACGTATGAGGCATGTTACCTATGAAATGTCACCCTCCATGCACAGCAGCTGAGGACCCTCAGGACAGGAAAAAAGAAATAATAGTCCTTTGAGTCCAAGGACAGAAGATATTTTCAGTAATGTTTCCAGCAGCCTGAAAATAAATAAAAAGTTAGATTCACATTTTCCCATATTCTTTTTTCCTGACTGCTTTTCCTAAAAAGAATTTTTTTTGTTAATTGTGAGGGAAAAATCAAGAGTGGAGTGGGCCTGGGCCACTCCTTCAAGCTTGGCTTGTCCATAGGTCAGTTTTCACAAGAAAAACACCAGGGTATCTCCTACAACCTCAGGACTTTTCACCACCACACACATGTAAAAACCTTGTGGTCCCCATGAAAGCAGAGTTCTGGTCGAAATTCACAAAAAATATATAACAATGAAAACTCTGCCCAGATTTGAATGCTTATGATACACTCATTCTTAACCTTGGTGCACTGCCTTAAAATCTAGCTTCTTTCGGGGTTGTGTGAGAATGAGGTTTCACTGGGACATTTTGAACTACGTTTTCCTGGTCCCACAGGTGCCTCTGGTCACTGGCCCAAACACCTCCCCAGGCCTCCTTCTAGGAAGTACCTCTGAGCCAGCAGGACACCCAGCCCCCAGGTACGATGGCCCGCACATACTGACCCATACAACGGTGGCTTACTTTAGCCATAAAAAGTCAACCAACCTCTCAGGTGGCCAGCTGGACATTTTTAAATGTATTTGTTTGACTGACTGGCTCTCTTTTTATAAATCTTAGAATTAAATTATGGCAACAACTTCATCTTTTCTGAAGGAAATGGCGCATTTTTGTCCTTCGGTAGCAAGAATAGTTTATAATTTTTCTGGTGTGAATTCTTCCCAGAAGAACCTGGTCAAACTTTCAGCTCAATCCCAGTAATTATTTTGGTCTTTACTGTGGTCATGTTTGCATTCTTCTTTTGCTAAGTTCGACTTTATATTTTCAAAATTGACTGTCCAACTCAGTATGTTCTGATGTAAACCACTTGTGTATTTCTAAAAGCCTACAATGAAAACAAAATTTTAATTCTTTTTCAGGGAAAATGTCCAAGTAAATTGGATGGATTAACTATATGCTTTTGAGATTTTGACGTAATAAAATCTCCTCCTCTGCATAGAACATCTCTCTAGGTCACTGACCTCTACAACAGTTATGGCAGGCTGCTGTCATTGTACATGAGCACGGAGAAATGTTGAAAAGGTTCCCTTCCTGTCTTCTTCCATTGGGAATCTTGTTATAAGCTGTCAAGTTTCTGAGCATGTATGTGTGTGATTCTGCACCATTCCTCTATGTCAGCACTTTCTAAACTATGAGCTGAAAAACACCAGGGTCAGGAAACAACCCAAATGTGGAACAACAGGAGAATGGATGAACCGAGGGTGGTATACTTATCTACTGAAGTATACTCAACAACAGAAATGATCAACTGCTCATGCACAACGATATGGAGAGATCTTAAAAGCATTATGTGGTGTGAAAGCAGCCAGATGCAAAGCAGCGTGTGCCTCATGATCATGCTGGTATGAAGTCCTGGGATGGGGCGGCTGCTCCGTAGTCACTGAGATCAGATCAGTAGCTGTCCAGCACTGAGGGGTGGGGCCAGGTGGATGCAAGGGGCCCGGGGAAACTTCTGTGGTGACTTACAGCAGTGTGCCCTCTCTTGGTCGGGACAGTGATTCCACAACTGTGCATTTGTGAAAATGTGTCAAGTGGTACCCTTAAAGGGAGTACATTTTATTTATGTAAATATACCTTATACTGTTGGTTAGTTTTTTTTAAATGAGTGTTCTATGAGATGCTACATGTATGCCATAAAGGAGTGAGATTGTGGTGAACTGACTTTGGGGATTAAGAAGATTAAAAACAGTTAAACAGGTCTATTTGTGTAGGAGGGGTTAGACCTATGCTGATGTGAACTAGAGTAAAGATGCTCCTAATGGTCATTCTGAATAGAGCACGAATGTTCCACTGGGTCAAACCTGCTAGAATGACAGTTCTATAACGTGGCGTCTACACTGCTGAGGCTGCCTCAGACCCTGCTCAGAACAATTCTTCCTCCTCATGCTGCACAAATCAAAACGCACAGAGAAAGCCATGACCAGTTAGAACTACATCAAAAAATAAAGTGTAAAGCAAAAAATCTGGTGTCATTAGGTGTTTGGGATGGTCATCACAAAATTTCAGTCTCCTGATGACAGTGCAACCTCTAAATCCTTAATGCACCTCTCAGCTTGCATGTTTCTCTATAACTTATTCTTACAATCAGACCATCAGACCAAACATTCCTTGAACTGTCACCATATTTCTCAGCCTGAGAAAACCAGTTTTCCTCTTCATCATGGAATAAAAGTTAGACACAAAACTTGGAGTCTGTCTACATTTTGTTAATTAGTATTATTTTAATGTGAACATTTTCTTTGGGGGAAATCAATTACATTTTCATGAGGTATCTTCTTGAACTCAGGAAAATACAAAGCAAATGACCTTTGTGTGGTGCCCAGGAGACAATCCAAAGCTAACAGCAGGGGAGGATGAAGAGTCAGCCCTGCGGCTGGGAGAGCAGATGCTGCTTCCTTCAGGCAAGTAAGTGTGCCATACCTACTCTTGCATCCCCTTGAAACTGAGGCAACATACGAATGCAGCTGCTAGAAATTCACACCCCTCCAAAGAATATTAATCTTCAAAATATCCCTAGCCTTTTGAAGAAACAAGAAATTATTGTACTGACATTTGAAAAACCAATTCCAAATTCATGTGTTTTAGAGTTTGTGTATGGAAAGCTGATGTAGAAGTTATCTAAATGTGTCTTTGGGAGGTGAAACTGGCTCCCATGATTTCAGTAAGAAAAGCAGTTAACGCACTCAAATAAAAACCTACAGAAAAACATTTTCTTCATCAAAAACAAGCCAAATAAAGTGAGAAACCTCCTTCCAAAGGATTTATTTTGAAGAGCCAATAGAACCAGAGGAAACAGGCTATAATCTTTTGAACTATTTCTTGAAATTGTCTGCCCTTGTTACATCTGTTGGTCCTTCTTTGATTCTATTAACTGACATTCAAATATTCCAACAAAAAGTGCGTGATTTATACACTTTCCATTGCAGGAGTATGAGACACAGAGTCCTTGGAAGCCTGTCTCTGAGAACTTTCTGGATCATATTATACATTGATTTGTTCCTGGCTTTGAAAACAGTTTCTGTTCTGTTGTGACCCTTAAAAGTATGTAATAAAATACTCCAGCACAAGACAGGATTAAATATGGCAGCATGAAAAATAGACAGAGGCTTCCTCCTAAAACTGCATATAATACGAAAATATAATTAATACAACTACTCCTGAAAGAGCAGCAGGAAAGAGGACAGCGCCAGACTGCATACACCTGGAGAAAGAGCAGACCTCATGGAACAGGGTAACATACCAAAGCTGTGGCCAGGCGGGACCCAAGCCCTTCCCCTACCCTAGCTCACCAGTGGGAGGAAGAGAAACAGAGCGGGGAGGGAGTAGAGACCTGGGACTGCTGAATACCTAACTCTGGAGATATGCTCTGGGAGCACAAACCTACATTTCATGGTGCTTGCATGGTACTCTCATGATTATGGGGTTGGAAAGCTAAGACAGGCAGAATTCCTGGAGAGACTGAGATTCCAGTCACATGTGAGAAGCAGGGATCTATATGCAGCAGCTCTCTGACAAAAGAAATGCAGGCAGTCTGAGAGACTTCCTAACAAGGAAGCCCTTAGCAAGAGGGCTGTTAAAGGGGCAAGGATTGAACAGAGCTTACTGCTCAGGAGAGAGGTCAGGTAGACAAAATTGTCTGGGTGCACTGTGCCCAGCAGATTGGGAGCTTCCACGATCTTAAGGTGCACCAGCTCCCTGGATGGCTACACAGCTCCAAGGACCCCCTCCATGATATGCAGCCTACTGCGCCTTTCTCCCAGCCAGCCCCACCTGGCTTGCAAACCGGCAAACCCTACCCTGGCATTAGGCCAGCCAGAGGGAAGATCTGTCTACAGCAACTACAAACAGAAAGCATAGAGGCTTATACCTGTGTGCCTGGCCAACTGGTTCAGGCAGTGGAGTCAGACATAGCATCCAGGAAGCAGGAAACAGCTCTTTCCTCCCCCCAGGCACCAATACCACTCCCCTGCAACCCCCAAAATTGCTACAGGGGCTGAGCAGCTCCAGAGAGTAGAGCTTATGGGGAATACAAGGCGCCATACACAAATATGAAATGCCAAAAGAACCTGGTTCAGAGTAAAATTATTAATACAACTCCTGAGAAAGATTTAAACAACATCAACCTCATGAATCTTCCTGAAAGGGAGGGACTTCAAAATAAAAATCATTAACATGCTCATGGAGATATGGAAAGATATTCAAGACCTCGGGAATGAATTCCAGTCAGAGATCCAATCATTGAAGAGCACAATGGAAGGTATTAAAAGAAGATTAGATATGGTGGAGGAGAAGATAAATGAAATAGAAATCAGAGAAGAGGAATACAAAGAGGCACAGAGAGAAAAATGGATCTCTAAGAATGAAAGAATATTGAGAGGACTGTGTGACAAATCCAAACGGAACAATATTTGCATTATAGAGGTACGAGGAGAAGAAGAGAGAGAGAAAGGGATAGAAAGTGTCTTTGAGGAGGTAACTGCTGAAAACTACCCCAATCTGGGGAAGGAGATAGTCTCTCAGGCCATGGAGATGTACAGATCTCCCAACACAAGGGACCCAAGGAAGACAACACCAAGACATATAGTAATTAAAATGGCAAAGATCAAGGATAAGGACAGACTATTAAAAGCAGCCAGAGAGAGAAATAAGATCACATACAAAGGAAAGCCTATCAGGCTATCATCAGACTTTTCAGCAGAAACCTTACAGGCCAGAAGGGAGTGGCATGATGTATTTAATGCAATGAAGCAGAAGGGCCTTGGACCAAGATTACCTTATACAGCAAGATTATCATTTAAATTTGAAGGAAGGATTAAACAATTTGCAGATAAGCAAAAGCTGAGAGAATTTAACTCACACAAACCATCTCTACAGTGTATTTTGGAGGGACTGCTATAGATGGAAGTGTTCCTAAGGTTTAATAACTGTCACCAGAGATAATAAAACCACAGTAAAGAAAGTAGAACAGCTAATTACTAAGCAAATGCAAAATTAAATTAACTATCCCCAAAGTCAATCAAGGGATAGACAAAGAGTAGAGAATATCATACCTAATATATATAGAATGGAGGAGAAAGAAAAAGGAGGAGAAAAAAAAAGAACCCTTAGAATGTGTTTGTAATAGCATATTGAGTGAGTTAAGTTAGACTCTTAGATAGTAAGGAACGTAACCTTGAACCTTTGGTAACCATGAATCTAAAGTCTGCAATACCAATAAGTACATACCTATAATGTAAATAGACTGAATGCACTAATCAAAATCATAGAATCATGGATAAAAAGACAAGACCCATCTATATGTTGCCTACAAGAGACTCACTTTAAACCCAAAGATATACACAGACTAAAAGTGAAGGGATAGAAAAAGACATTTCATGTGTGATAAAAAATAGTGATAAAAAAGCAGGAGTTGCAGTACTAGTATCAGACAAAATAGACTTCAAAACAAAGGAAGTGACAAGAGACAAAGAAGGACATTATGTAATGATAAAAGGGTCAATCCAGCAAGAAGATATAACCATTATAAATATATATACACCCAACACAGGAGCACCTTCATATGTGAAACAAATACTAACAGAATTAAAAGGGGAAGTAGAATGCAATGGATTCATTCTAGGAGACTTCAACACTCCACTCACTCTGAAGGACAGATCAACCAGACAGAAAGTGAGTAAGGAGACAGAGGCACTGAACAACACATTAGAAGAGATGTACCTAACAGACATCTACAGAACTCTACACCCAAAAGCAGCAGAATACACATTCTTCTCAAGTGCACATGGAACATTTTCAAGAATAGATCATATACTAGTCTGCAAAAAGAGCTTTGGTAAATTCAAAAAGATTGAAATTGTACCAACCAGTTTCTCAGACCACAAAGGTATGAAACTAGAAATAAATTAGGCAAAGAAAATTAAAAATCCCACAAACACGTGGAGGCTTCACAACATGCTCCTAAATAACCAATGGATCAATGACCAAATAAAAACAGAGATCAAGCAATATATGGAGACAAATGACAACAATAATTCAACACCGCAAAATCTGTGGGACGCAGCAAAGACCGTGCTAAGAGGAAAGTATATTGCAATACAGGCCTACCTCAAGAAAGAAGAACAATCCCATATAAGCAGTCTAAACTCACAATTAACGAATCTAGAAACAGAACAAATGAGGCCAAAGTGAATAGAAGGAGGGATATAATAAAGATTAGAGCATAAATAAATAAAATCGAGAAGAATAAAACAATAGAAAGAATCAATGAAAGCAGGAGCTGATTCTTAGAGAAAATACACAAAATACATAAACCCCTAGCCAGACTTATCACAAAAAAAAGAGTCTACTCACATAATCAGAATCAGAAATGAGAAAGGAAAAATCACTATGGACACCACATAAATACAAAGAATTATTAGAGAATACTATGAAAAATTATATGCTAACAAACTAGATAACCTAGAAGAAATGGACAACTTTCTAGAACAATACAACCTTCCAAAGCTGACCCAGGAAGAAACAGAAAATCTGAATCTACAAATTAACAGCCAGGAAACTGAACTGGTAATCAAAAACCTACCTAAGAACAAAATGCCTGGTCTAGATGGTTTCACTGCTGAATTTTTTCAAACATTTAGTGAAGACCTAATACCCATCCTCCTTAAATTTTTCCAGAGAGTAGAAGAAGAGGGAATACTTCCAAACCCATTCTATGAGGCCAGCATCACTCTAATATCAAAACCAGGCAAAGACATCACAAAAAAAGAAAATTACAGACCAATATCCCTGATGAACATAGATGCAAAAATACTCAACAAAATATTAGCAAACTGAATTCAAAAGTACATCAAAAAAGGGCTCTCTTGTCCCCTCCTGGCATGAGCCAGGAGCTCTTTCCTCTTGCTTTATTTCTAAATAAAAGCCTGTACCTTGCTCTCCTACCTTGAGTGTTTGTGAAGCTCATTCTTCAGCTTCGTGAACAAGAACCCCGGCATCATCTTTGGGGGCTCATCCGGGATAACTTCGGAGATGAATATCAGCATCCAAGCCTGCCTTTTCTTTCGCTATTGTTATAGAAGGAAGTGGTCTGTGGCACACAAAATTGGGTGCTTGTTGGCCACGTAAATGGGACTAGCCTGGCTGCCAATCTCAAAGTCTCAAGCGACAGGTTCCCCTGCGTCTCCCTCAGTGGATCCCTCGTCTCCCTTGGGAGCCAGGAAAGTCACCTGAGTGGAGGCCAGGATTCCCTTTCAGAGGCCTCTCCTTGGATGCGAGGGACTGAGGAAGGCCATGGGCACCTGCGAGAGTCAAGGCTGAGGCTATACTTCAGCGGCTGCTCAAAGGCCTGCGTGTCTGGAATCAGACCCTGAGAGCCCTAGTGGGTATCCATGAGGAGTGTCTCTCTTTCTCTGTCTCTGACTTTCAGCCTGCTTCTTCAGGCCACCCTGGCCTCTGAGTGAGGCAGGGGGCGTTCCTAACTCTCTCCTAATTTCATCAATTTCACGGAACCTGATGCTCACCACTGCAAGGTGGGAGATCCACGCTTTGCTCTTATTCCTGACTTAATACTGTACTTTTTTATCTCATAAAATGTGTCTGGGCACCCGTTAGCCACTTAACAGACAATTAGCGTCGACTACCAGTCTTAAGTCTCGGGTGAAAGGTTTCCCGGTGTCTGCCGCTCATTGATCCCCACCTCCAGTGGGAGTGTCAGGGAGTGGCTGAGCTGATTTCCTACTTTCCCATCCTAATCTGTGGACTCCGAGGGCAGACCGGACTAGTAGACAGTGGTCCTTGGATCTCAGCTCTGGCCGATTGATCCAGTGGCACTGAGTGAACCTCCGGCTTGGCTGCTGCCTATGTGAGAATCGCAGATAACCCCACCCCCTGACCTCTTGTCTCACATATCAGATTTGCTACAGTGGGTGACTGGCTAAATAATTCCCAGGCAATGGCAGAAACTGGTGTTTAAGAGTATAGACCCCCCCCCCCATAAATGTCTGCGGCAGGCGCTGAACAATCTCTGGCTTTGGAGAAAGTTCCCCTGATCCCCATTCAAAGTAGTCCCTGATCCCATTCAAAGTAGTCCTAGGCCTGTGCCACTTTCTCCTCTGTAATGTAAGTGAAGTCTCTGAAGCAATCAAATTGAACTCTGAGCCCAACATGTAAATGACTCTATTCTATTGATCTCCCTTCCCTGGAGGCAGTCATCCTGGAGCTAGGCATTTCCTTTTCTGTGGCCCAGGGAAGCAAAACAGGCTTGTGACTCTAACCAAGGCTCAGGCAGTGAGAGGTCACACAGTCCCTGCACTTGTCGGACAGTCAGGGAGCTCTCAAGGAATGACTGAAGCTCATGCCGGGAAAACTAAGGAAACTCCTAAAAGGCACACCATTGGAGCACACTGGTAAGGTCCCACTAAATCCAGAGCTCTGAGGCGACTTGCTGAGTGGGAAGGCAAGAGGGGAATCAAGGCAAGGTGCAGGCCATGCTGGTAAGGAGTGGACAATTCCAGTAGACCAGCAGAGGGGGTGACTGACCACTGTCACCCAGGCTCCAAGGCAAGGGGATGCCCTCACAGAGAAAGAGAGGCCAATTAGGTGCTGGACACCCATCTTTCTCTCTCTTCCAGATGGGAGCATCCTCTTTAGTTTAAAGCCAGACACGCATCTGGCATGCATTCTGAGGAACTGGGAGCAATTCAATCCCTAAAACCCCAAAAAAGTGCCTTATCTTCTTCACACAAGCCTGGCCTCAATAGAAAGTATCTGATTAGAGAGGCTTGGTCCCTGAGAGAAGTATACAATATAATAAGCTTATGTAGCTAAATATATTTTGCCACAAGGAAGGAAAATAGTCAAAACTCCTGTAGACTACTACAATATGAGGCTAGTTTCCTAAATTTCTTGGTGGAAATCTATTCTACTGATTGCATTCATCATTAACCTAAAAAATTTTGAGGTTTTTAAACTAGACTCCCTGAAATGGAAGAAATTTATCTTCTGCAATACAGCCTGGCTTTAAATAAGTGGTGCTACAATTGTACTTGCTTTTCATTTCCAGCCACCTGGACACACACAGTCCCTATCAGTTCAGAACCTTCATTGGCCCTGTTAGTCTGGGGCCATCTAAACCTTAACCCAGTTATGTAAACTGCTCACCCTTAGAGTGTATTCTTGAAAACTGAACTACTTTTAGTCAAATAAGCTAAAAAGAAAGATTGCAAATGGTTCTCTAGTTGTTTTATCAAAGGCTCTCAAGCTTAAAGTCTCAATGAGTTGTCTGGGTATTTAAGAAAATGAGATCTTAGTATTAAAAGGACTAAAAGCTAAACTTTGCTAACAACTGTAACCTTCTGTATTTTCCTTTGAGGTATTTTGTTGTCATTCTGGTTAAATAGATAAGTATTGCTTCATGGCAACCAAAATCTTATTTAAGCAAGTGCCAAAGAAACTTTCTTCTGACAACTTCCCAAAATCTATTTCAAAAAGGTGCTTGTACCTCTAGTTAACTCTGATATTTTGCAGAGAGCCCCTGGAACAAGTCAGAGGAATTTTCTCCACATTGGGGACATATGTGGCTAATTTAGCTTCTTTATCTGATATATAATTACCTGCTTAATTACTTGGAAAGGACTGTCGAAGGGAATGAGGCTAAACTTTGTCACTAAATGTTTTGTGTTGCAGAAATATCCAAATTTACTTATGTCAACTCTCTTATAGTAAGCTCTCATCAGATCTTTACCCACTGTCATTTGTAAGTCCTTTGTCATTTACGGTCACTGTTTTTATTACTCCTAACAAGAACTAAATTTCAACAGAACAGGTATTAGTTACATAGGACTAGTAAACTAAGGAAGATTATTTTGTGGCTTTTTGTTTCAAATGCTGCTAATAATAACACGCATTCTCCTTAAAGTTTTCCAAAAAACAGAAGAGGAGGGAACACTTCCAAACTCATTCTATGAAGCCAGCATCACTCTAATACCAAAACATGGGAAAGACCTCACCAAAAAAGAAAATTACAGACCAATATCCCTGATAAATGTGGATGCAAAAATACTCAACAAAATATTAGGAAACCGAATTTAAAAATACATCAAGAGGATCATACACCATGATCAAGTGGGATTCATCCCAGGGATGCGAGGATGGTACAACATTCGAAAATCCATCAACATCATCCATCACATCAATAAAAAGAAGAACAAAAACCACATGATCATCTCCATAGATGCTGAATAAGCATTTGACAAAATTCAGCATCCATTCCTGATTAAAACTCTCAACAAAATGGGTATAGAAGGCAAGTACCTCAACATCATAAAGGCCATATATGACAAACCCACAGCCAACATCATACTGAATGGCGAGAAGCTGAAAGCTTTTCGTCTAAGATCAGGAACAAGACAGGGATGCCCACTCTCTCCACTGTTATTCAACATAGTATTAGAGGTCCTAGCCACGGCAATCAGACAAAACAAAGACATACAAGTCATCCAGATTGGTAAAGAAGAACTCAAATTCTCACTACTTACAGATGACATGATATTGTACATAAAAAACCCTAAAGACTCCACTCCAAAACTACTAGAACTAATATCTGAATTCAGCAAAGTTGCAGGATACAAAATTAACACACAGAAATCTGTTGCTTTCCTATACACTAACGATGAACTAACAGAAAGAGAAATCAGAAAAACAATTCCATTCACAATTGCATCAAAAAGAATAAAATACCTGGGAATAAACCTAACGAAGGAAGTGAAAGACCTGTACTCTGAAAACTACAAGACATTCCTAAGAGAAATTAAAGAGGACACTAACAAATGGAAATGCATCCCATGCTCTTGGCTAGGAAGAAAAAACATTGTCAAAATGGCTATATTACCTAAAGCAATCTACAGATTCAGTGCAATTCCTATCAGAATACGAACAGCTTTCTTCAATGAACTGGAGCAAATAATTCTAAAATTCGTATGGCACCACAAAAGACACCGAATATCCAAAGCAATCCTGAGAAGGAGGAATAAAACAGGGGGAATTACGCTCCCTGACCTCAAGCTCTACTACAAAACCACAGTAATCAAGACAATTTGGTACTGGCACAAAAACAGACCCACAGACCAGTGGAATAGAATAGAAAATCCAAACATCAACCCAAACACATACAGTCAATTAATATTTGATAAGGGAGCCTTGGATATACATTGGGGAGATGACAGCCTCTTCAGCAGCTGGTGTTGGAAAAACTGGACAACTACATGTAAGAGAATGAAACTGGACTACTGTCTAGCCCCATACACAAAGGTAAACTCAAGGTGGATCAAAGACCTGAATGTAAGTCATGAAACCATAAAACTCTTAGAAAAAATATAGGCAAAAATCTCTTGGACATAAACATGAGCGACTTCTTCATGAACATATCTCCCCGGGCAAGGGAAACAAAAGCAAAAATGAACAAGTGGGACTATATCAAGCTGAAAAGCTTCTGTACAGCAAAGGACACCATCAGTAGAACAAAAAGACATCCTACAGTATGGGAGAATATATTCATAAATGACATATCCGATAAGGGGTTGACATCCAAAATATATAAAGAACTCACGCACCTCAACAAACAAAGAGCAAATAATCCAATTAAGAAATGGGCAGAGGACATGAATAGACACTTCTCCAAAGAAGAAATTCAGATGGCCAACAGGCACATGAAAAGATGCTCCACATCACTAATCATCAGAGAAATGCAGATTAAAACCACAATGAGATATCACCTCACACCAGTGAGGATGGCCAACATCCAAAACACAAACAACAACAAATGTTGGCGAGGATGTGGAGAAAAGGGAACCCTCCTACACTGCTGGTGGGAATGCAAATTAGTTCAACCATTGTGGAAAGCAGTATGGAGGTTCCTCAAAAAACTCAAAATAGAAATACCATTTGACCCAGGAATTCCACTCCTAGGAATTTACCCTAAGAATGCAGCAGCCCAGTTTGAAAAAGACAGATGCACCCCTATGTTTATCGCAGCACTATTTACAATAGCCAAGAAATGGAAGCAACCTAAGTGTCCATCAGTAGATGAATGGATAAAGAAGATGTGGTACATATACACAATGGAATATGATTCAGCCATAAGAAGAAAACAAATTCTACCATTTGCAACAACATGGATGGAGCTAGAGGGTATTATGCTCAGTGAGATAAGCCAAGCCGAAAAAGACAAGTATCAAATGATCTCACTGATATGTGGAGTATAAGAACAAAAAAAAAAACTGAAGGCACAAAGCAGCCGCAGACTCACAGAACCCAAGAATGGACTAATAGTTACCAAAGGGAAAGGGACTGGGGAAGATGGGTGGGAAGGGAGGTATAAGAGGGAAAAAGGGGCATTATGATTAGCAGATGTAATGTTGGGGGGCACGGAGGGCTGTACAACTCAGAGAAGACAAGTAGTGATTCTATAGCATCTCACTATGCTGGTGGACAGTGACTTTAATGGGGTTGGGGGGGGGACTTGATGAAGGGGGTAGTTTAATAATCAAAATATTGCACATGTAATTGTAGATTAGTGATCCAAAATAAATTATTTAAATAAATAAAAATAAATAAATTTAGAAAACAAATGTTGCTAATAAAGTGTTTTAAACTTTTTCTCTTAAGCTGACTTACAACAGTTTAGTAAATGACAATACCTTTGTAAGCAGAATTGAAACATTTATCTTTCTCTCTAACCAATCCCTCCAGAATTTAGAAAGTCAGTGACTAGTTTTATATGTCATGGCAGTATGTTTATTTGCAAAAGTTCAATAATAATCTGCTTTCCTTGTAAGAGGACCAATTAAGAACACTGGTTATATTACCAAGGCTTTGACTGGAATATTATACCTGAGAGACACATACGTAACCTCATATTAACAGACATCTTTAAGGAATGGAGGTTGACTTTATAAAGCCAACAGAGCCCCTTGGAGAAACTGGCCTGGTACCTTGCTTACAGGGTTTCCAGCAGCCTTACCAGGTGAGTAAGGAAGGTCACTTCCTGGCAAGTGCAGGAACCTCAGAATGTCTTGGGGACATCAAGAAGAGAGGAATTCACCCAAATCTACAAGTACTGCAGGCAAAACTGATGGCAAGTCTGGCTTGGCTTTCTGGCCTCGAGGCCTTTAAAAGTCCAATCTGAAGTTCCTTATAAAAATTTCCAGCAAAGCACATGTCAAAGATCCTATGTAATCAATTGCTCTTCTTGCTGCACTTATGCAAATAATCAAGCCAAGTATTAGTTATTTTCTTAATCTGGTTACTTCTAATAAAAATGAGGGTGATTTTAGAGAAAAGTATTGTTTCAATAATTCAGCCTAATCTATACTGAGTCCTAATACTAGTCATTAGGAAATAGACTAGATCCAGAATTTAGTTTCCCCAAAATATCTGGCTATGATTCTCTAGATGTTTACTATTTCTAATCCTCATATTCAGCTCTGCATTCATGAATCTCCTTGTCAAGTCTGTTCTTCCAGAATGGAAAATCCAACTCCAGATGTTCCTACTTAACCTAATAACACGATTTGTTCTATCTCGCCTACAGGCCATAAGACTGCAAATGGTGATGGAAATGGAACCCAGGATGGAAGTGCCCATCTTCTGAGGCACTCCCCACCAACCACTGATGGAGACCTAACTGCATCCCTTACTGCACTCCCTCTCAGCATGAAGCAGCCAGAGCAGTCATTGCCCCCTTTCCCTAGCAGCAGTAAGGGTTTCCATGTGTAGAGGGGGGAATGAGACAGGGACCATACGTGTAGTCAGAGTAGGGTGAGGGCCTCTGGAAAAAGCAAGGCAGGATATTTGCAGTCAGAGCAATGTAACTACATGCAAGGAAACCCCCTACCAAAACTCTGTGTTAAACATTAAGCTCTAGGGTCATTCTTCAGTAAGATCAGTTAATGTTCCCCAGATAAAGAAGAGTTGCCCATGTTTTTATTATGCTAATCATCTGTAATCATGTGTAAGATTCACTTTAGCATGCTAACAGGCCCGGACTATGTGCTGTCTTCCTCTTTCATATCTGATGGGGTGATTTTACAAACGGGCAACTAATTTAGCATGCAGACCCAGCTGTAAACAACATATTAAAAGGCAAGAAAGATTCTACCTTAAAGATATGATTACATTTTAACACCCAGGAAGTTTAAGAAGTAAGATTTTTAACTTACTCTTTAGCAAACAGACAATACCTCAGCCCACCTTGGGGGCTGGGCAGTCTGCCTTTTGATATGCTCCTAGACCAGGATGCCAGTGTCCCAGAGAGAAGTCAGGGCAGGAAATTCCTTGTGTTAATTCTAGATATTCAGACACCACTAAACAAGTCCACAACCCTGAACTTTTTTTTCATGTTCTCGAAAAATCTTCATCTGCCTATAAAACCCTAGACAACGCACCACATCGGGCTCTCTTGTCCCCTCCTGGCATGAGCCAGGAGCTCTTTCTTCTTGCTTTATTTCTAAATAAAAGCCTGTACCTTGCTCTCCAAAAAAACATCAGAAATATCCTTCATGCTCAAGTAAGATTTATTCCAGGGACACAATGAGTAGGATTTATTCCAGGGATGCAAGGATGGTATAAACATTTGAAAATCCATCAACATCATCCAACACATTAAAAAAAGGACAAAAACCACATGATCATCTCCATAGATGCTGAAAAAGCATTCGACAACATTCAACATTCATTCATGATAAAAACTCAACAAAATGGGTATAGAGTATAAGTAAGTACCATCATACAGGCCAAGGCCAGAAATACAGACAAAAACCAACACAGCCAATTATACTTAACAGCGAGAAGCTGAAAGCTTTTCCCTTTAAGATTGGGAACAAGACAAGGATACCTACTCTCCCACTTCTATTCACCATAGTACTGGAGGTCCCAGCCACGGCAATCAGACAACAAAAATAATAATAAAAAGGCATAGATTGGCAAGGAAGAAGTTAAACTGTTCCTGTTTTCCATGACATGATATTGTACGTAAAATACCCTCAAAGATTACACTCCCAAAACTACTAGATCTAATAACTGAATTCAGCAAAGATGCGGGGTACAAAATTAATATGCAGAAATGGGGCATTCCTATACATTAACAATGAAATAGCAGAAGAGAAATCAGGAAACAAATCCATTCACAGTTGCATCAAAAAGAATAAAATACGTAGGAATAAACCTAATCAAGGAAGTGAATGACCTATACTCTGAAAACTACAAGACACTCATGAGAGAAATAAAGAAGATACCAATAAATGGAAACACATCCCCTGCTCATGGATAGGAAGAATTAATGTTCTCAAACTAGCCATCCTCCCTAAAGCAGTCTACAGATTCAATGCAATTCTTATCAAAATACCAACAGCATTCTTCAACAAAGTAGAGAAAATCGTTCTAAAACTCATATGGAACCACAAAAGACCCCTATTAGCCAAAGAAATCCTGAGAAGGAAGACTAAAGCTGGGGGATTATGCTCCCCAACTTCAAGCTCTACTATAAAGCCATGGTAATCAGGACAATTTGGTACTGGCACAAGAACAGACTCATAGACCAATGGAAGAGACTAGAGAGCCCAGATATAAACCCAACCATATATGGTCAAATAATATATGATAAAGGAGCCATGGACATACAATGGGGAAATGACAGCCTCTTCAACAACTGGTGTTGGCAAAAATGGACAGTTACATGCAAGAGAATGAAACTGGATTATTGTTTAACCCCATGCACAAAAGTAAACTCGAAATGGATCAAAGATCTGAATATAAGTCATGAAACCAAAAAACTCTTAGAAGACAACATAGGCAAAAATCTCCTGAATATAAGCATGAGCGACTTCTTCCTGAACGCATCTCCTCGAGCAAGGGAAACAAAAGCAAAAATGAACTCATGAGACTTCATCAAACTAAAAAGTTTCTGTACGGCAAAGGACACCATCAACAGAACAAAAAAGCATCCTTACAGTATGGGAGAATATATTTCTAAATGACATATCCGACAAGGGGTTAACATCTAAAATATATAAAGAACTTATACACCTCAACACCCAAAAAGCAAATAACCCTATTAAAAAATGGGCAGAGGATATGAAGAGACAGTTCTCCAAAGAAGAAATTCAGATGGCCAACAGACACATGAAAAGATGTTCCACATCACTAATCACCAGGGAAATGCAAATTAAAACCAAAATGAGATATCACCTCACACCAGTAAGGATGGCCAGCATCTAAAACACTAAGAACAACAAATGCTGGCGAGGATGTGGAGAAAGAGGAACCCTCCGACACTGCTGGTGGGAATGTAAGTTAGTTCAACCATTGTGGAAAGCAATAGGGAGGTTTCTCAAAAAACTAAAAATAGAAATACTATTTGACCTGGGAATCCTACTCCTTGGAATTTACCCAAAGAATACAACTTCAACTTCTCATATTCAAAAAGACATATGCACCGCTATGTTTATTGCAGCACTATTTACCATAGCTAAGATATGGAAGCAATCTAAGTTTCCATCAGTAGATGAATGGATAAAGAAGAAGTGGTACATATACACAATGGAATACTATTTAGCCCTAAGAAAGAAACAAATCCTACCATTTGCAACAACATGGATGGAGCTGGAGGATATTATGCTCAGTGAAATAAGCCAGGCAGAGAAAGACAAATGCCAAATGATTTCCCTCATTTGTGGAGTATAACAACGAAGCAAAACTAAAGGAACAAAATAGCAGCAGACTCGGACTCCAAGAAGGAACTAGTGGTTACCAAAGGGGAGGCATGTGGGAGGGCGGGTTGGGAGGTGGTGAGAAAGGGATTGAGGGGTATTATGTTTAGTACACATGGTGTGGGGGATCACGGGGAAAACAGTGTAACACAGGGAAGGCAAATAGTGAACCTGTGGCATCTTGCTACACTGAAGGACAGGGATTGAATTGGGGTATGAGTGAGGACTTGATAATATGGGTGAATGTAGTAACCACATTGTTTTTTCATGTGAAACCTTCATAAGCATGTATATCAATAATACCTTAATAAAATTAAAAAAATAAAATAAAATACTCCAGTACAATCTGTGCACCTAGCTTTTGGAATTCCCAGGTATAGCAATAAAGTGTCCTTTAAATAATGGCCCTGTCAGTTTGTTGTGCACAGAAATGCAATCACAGGCTTGAGAAGAAAATGGTTAATAGTAGCACCCGAGATATTGTAAAGAAATAATGAAAATATTGATTTTAATTATTTTTAATGCCTTGGCTATTTAAACTTACATGGTCTTTTAAATAGATTTCCCCACCAGGACTCAGGGATTCACCTGTTCCCGGTTTGCATGGAGATGAGAGGTAAGAGGTTTCTGCCCAGCCTGACTCTCCCGGTGATGACCCAGTGGATGGAATATACCCCAGAGCCAGGTTTATACATTACCTTCAGTGGCAGGTGCCAAATTGTGCTGGATGCCTTTATAAAGAGAGGCTCCCAATGTGCACCTACACTCACACCCCAATCTTCACAGCCAGGTGGCATGGAAGGGGTTAGTCTTACTGGAAGATATTCCCTCTGTAATTCTGCAGTAATTTATACCAATAGCAAAGAACTGAAGGCGTCCCCATGGCAGTTAAGCATGAATGTGCTCTTTCTGTGACGGGCCAACACTATGACCCTCACCCAGGGAACTCCTCCACCATCCACAAGACGTCCTCAGAGCTCCTGTGGCGGTGAGGTGCGACCATTCTTTCAGATCACATCATATGTTTACCAAGTAAGCAAGTTTCTGTCAAGATGAAGGATGTAAGATAGCCCTGGCCCCCTTCACCTCCTGTTGCTCTCATGCGAACAGGTTTCTGGGTCATAGAAATGCTGAGAACTTGTAGACTTTGCTAGGTACAGGCAATGAGAAGAAAGCTTCCTTAGTTCATCTGATTTCCCACCTGATTGCACCCACATCGTGGTAGGCAGTGTTCCAGAAAGTGTGGCTGTGTGACCACCGGTTCCTTCTTGGGAAGGCAGAACCATGTGACACTGGGAAAAGGTATGGTCTGGGTCATATGAGAATGGGGGACTGTCAGTTTACCCCCATGGCAAACAGGATGGTAGCAGATGGAGAGAGTCCTGCTGGGCGGCTCAGTGCATTCTTCAGGGTCCCCATTTGGGAAGGTCCCTGTTTGTGATGGTCCTTGTATGTGAGGGTCTCCTTTTGGGAGAGTCGCAGTCTGAGGTCCTCATCAGCGTGCAGAGCAGGAGCAGGAAAGATGGTGAAAATCCTTCCCTTTATGTGCACATATAAACACATCATTCACATGCTTCCTGGCTTTCTTCTGTCTGCAGCAGGACACAGAACAAGAACCTCTGGGCCTGTAGAAATGTGAGGAAAGGGTAAGTGCAGGAGGGGCCCTCCAAGGGCCCTCGGTGGAGCTGCCTACCCTGGCCTGCACACGGGTGAGTCCCTCTGGACTACAGTCTCTGAGGGGCAATGTGGGATCTTCCATATTTCACATTTCCATAGGCATTTAATGAACCGCTCCACATAGCTCTCACTGAACCCAACTTTAAGCTGATGATCTGAAATTACATAAAGAAGGTATATCCTGTTTAAGTCTGGCCAGCAGGATTGCTAGAATATTCACATCATTGGGTGCCCAGGGTTGGGAGCCTATCCCATATGGTGACACGCAGCAGGTAGAGGTGTGGGACTGGTGGCCCTTCCCAGGAGGGGACCCTGTTCTCTTTGCCCCACTTCAGCTACAGCAACAATGAGAGGCTAAGAGGAGTATGGACAATGGCAGCTGGTGTGCCAAATGCAGCCTCACACCTCTATTTTCTTTGGCCCACACAGTGCTTTTGGAAAAAATGTAAATAGTTGCCAACATGTACATTTGAGAGTTTTCACATTAAGGAAGTCTAGATTCTGGCTTGTCCAGGAAAATCAGCAGTGGCATGAACTGCCTGGGCCGAGAAGTGGAGCCCTTGCTGGTGGGACCCGAGCTCGCTGTCCACCAGCCGCCCAGGCCCATGCTCCCTTCCAGCGCCAGGATTCTGGGAGGTGGGCAGGCTGCAGCCCCACTCTAGAGGAATGACAATGTCCTCATCCTCAGGCAAGGCTGGAAACTCAGGGGAAACCCAGAGCGCTGCCCTGCATGAGGACTAAGCTCTCACTCCTCCACTATTCTCCAAAGTTTTGACTCCTTCTTATTTTTATTTTATTTATTTATTTGTTTGTTTGTTTATTATTAAGGTATCATTGATATACACTCATGAATGTTTCACGAGAAAAACAATGTGGTTATTACATTCACCTTTATTATCGAGTTCCCCTCATAACCCATTGCAGTCACTGTCCATCATTGATAGTAAGATGTAACAGAGTCCCTATTTGTCTTCTCTGAGCTACACTGTCTTTCCAGTGACCCGACACACACCATGTGCACCAATCATGATACCCCACAATCCCCTTCTCCCTCCTTCCCCACCCGCCTTCCCCCACTCCTACCCCGTGGCAACCACTAGCCCCTTCTTGGGAGTCTGTGAGTCTGCTTTTGTTTTGTTCCTTCAGTTTTGCTTCGTTGTTATACTCCACAAATGAGGAAAATCATTTCTTATTTGTCTTTCTCTGCCTGACTTATTTCACTGAGCATAATACCCTCTAGCTCCATCCATATTGTTGTAAATCCGATTTGTTTTTTTTCTTAAGGCTGAATAGTATTCCATTGTGTATATGTACCACATATTCTTTATCCATTCATCTACTGATGGACACTTAGGTTGCTTCCATATCTTGGCTATTGTAAATAGTGCTGCAATAAACATAGGGGATGTTTCTCAAGTGCACATGGAACATTTTCAAGAATAGAATACATACTAGGCCACAAAAAAACCACAGTAAATTCAAAAAGATTGAAATTGTACCAACCACCTTCTCAGATCACAAAGGCATGAAACAAGAAATAAATTACTCAAAGAAAATGAAAAAGCCCACAAACACATGGAGGCTTAATAACATGCTCCTAAGTAATCACTGAATCAATAACCAAATAAAAACAGAGATAAAGCAATATATGGAGACAAATGACAACAATAATTCAACACTGCAAAATCTTTGGTACGCAGAAAAGGCCATGATAAGAGGGAAATATATTGCAATACAGGCCTACCTCAGGAAAGAAGAACAATTCCAAATGAATAGTCTAAACTCACAATTAATGAAACTAGAAAATGAAGAATAGATGAGGCCCAATGTCAGTAGGAGGAGGGACATAATAAAGATTAAAGCAGAAATAAATAAAGTTGAGAAGAATAAAACAATAGAAAGAATCAATGAAAGCAGGAGCTGGTTCTTCAAGAAAATAAACAAAATAGATAAATCCATAGCCAGACTTATCAAGAAAAAAAAGAGTCTACACACATAAACAGAATCAGAAATGAGAAAGGAAAAATCACTACGGACACCACAGAAATACAAAAGAATTATGAGAGAGTACTATGAAAAATTATATGGTAACAAACTGGATAACCTAGAAGAAATGGACAACTTTTTAGAAAAATACAAGCTTCCAAGGCTGACCAAGGAAGAAACAGAAAATCTGAATAGACAAATTGCCATCAAGGAAATTGAACTGGTAATGAAAAAACTACCTAAGAACAAAACTCCTGGACCAGATGGTTTCACTGCTGAATTTTATCAAATATTTAGTGAAGACATACTACCCATCTTCCTTAAATTTTCCAAAGAGTAGAAGAAGAGGGAATACTTCCAAACTCATTCTATGAGGCCAGCATCACTCTAATACCAAAACCAGGCAAAGGCACCACAAAAAAGGAAAATTACAGACCAATATACCTGATGAACATAGATGCAAAAATACTCAAAAAATATCAGCAAACCCAATTCAAAAATACACCAAAAAGATCATCCATCATGATCAAGTGGGATTCATCTCAGGGATGCAAGGATGGTACAACATTCAAAAATCCATCAACGTCATCCAACACATCAACAAAAAGAAGGACAAACACAACATGATCATCTCCATAGATGCTGAAAAATCATTCGACAAAATTCAACATTTATTCATTATAAAAACTGTCAACAAAATGGGTATACAGGGCAAGTACCTCAACATAATAAAGGCCATATATGATAAACCCACAGCCAATATATATTTAACAGCGAGAAGCTGAAAGCTTTTCCTTTAAGATTGGGAACAAGACAAGGATTCCCACTCTCCCCACTTTCATTCAACATAGTACTGGAGGTCCTAGCCATGGCAATCAGACAACACAAAGAAATAAAAGGCATACAGATTGGCAAGGAAGAAGTTAAACTGTCCCTGTTTGCAGATAATATGATATTGTACATAAAAACCCCAAAGATTCCACACCAAAACTACTAGATCAAATATCTGAATTCAGCAAAGTTGAGGGATACAAAATTAATACACGGAAATCTGTTACATTCCTGTACACTAACAGTGAATTCGCAGAAAGAGAAATCAGAAAAACAATTCCACTCACAATTGCATCAAAAAGAATAAAATACCTAGGAATAAACCTAACCGAGGAAGTGAAAGACTTATATTCTGAAAACTATAAGACACTCATGAGAGAAATTAGAGAAGATACCAATAAATGGAAACACATCCTGTGTTCATGGATAGGAAGAATACTGTCAAAATGGCCATCCGGCCTAAAGCAATCTACAGATTCAATGCAATTCCTATCAAAATACCAACAGTATTCTTCACTAAACTAGAGCAAATAGTTCTCAAATTCATATGGAACCACAAAGACCCTGAATACACAAAGTAATTCTGAGAATGAAGAATAAAGCTGGGGGGATTATGCTCCCCAGCTTCAAGCTCTACTACAAAGCCACAGTAATCAAGACAATTTGGTACTGGCACAAGAACAGACCCATAGACTAATGGAAAAGACTAGAGAACCCACATATAAACCCAAGCATATATGGTCAATTAATATATAATAAAGGAGTCATGGATATACAATGGGGAAATGACAGCCTCTTCAACAGCTGGTGTAGGCAAAACTGGACAGCTACATGTAAGAGAATGAAACTGGATTACTGTCTGACCCCATACCCAAAAGTAAACTCAAAATGGATCAAAGACCTGAATGTAAGGCATGAAACCATAAAACTCTTAGAAGAAAACAAAGGCAAAAATCTCTTGGATATAAACATGAGCAACTTTGTCATGAACATATCTCCCTGGGCAAGGGAAACAAAAGCAAAAATGAATAAGTGGGACTATATCAAACTAAAAATTTCTGTACAGCAAAGGACACCATCAGTAGAACAAAAAGACATCCTACAGCATGGGAGAATATATTCATAAATGACGTATCCGATAAGGGGTTGACATCCAAATTATATAAAGAGCTCACACACCTCAACAAACAAAAAGCAAATAATCCAATTAAAAAATGGGCAGAGGATATGAACAGACACTTATCCAAAGAAGAAATTCAGATGGCCAACAGGCACATGAAAAGATGCTCCACATCGCTAATCATCAGAGAAATGCAAATTAAAACCACAATGAGATATCACCTCACACCAGTGAGGATGGCCAATATCCAAAAGACAAACAACAACAAATGTTGGCGAGGATGTGGAGAAAAGGGAGCCCTCCTACACTGCTGGTGGGAATGCAAATTAGTTCAACCATTGTGGAAAGCAGTATGGAGGTTCCTCAAAAAACTCAAAGTATAAATACCATTTGACCCAGGAATTCCTCTCCTAGGAATTTACCTTAAGAATGCAGCAGCGCAGTTTGAAAATGATATATGCACCCCTATGTTTATTGCAGCGCTATTTACAAAAGCCAAGATATGGAAGCAACCTAAGTGTCCATCAGTAGATGAATGGATAAAGAAGAGGTGGTACATATACACAATGGAATATTATTCAGCCATAAGAAGAAATCAGATCCTGCCATTTACAACAACATGGATGGAGCTAGAGAGTATTATGCTCAGTGAAGTAAGCCAGGTGGAGAAAGACAAGTATCAAATGATTTCACTTAGCTGTGGAGTATAAGAACAAAGAAAAAACTAAAGGAACAAAACAGCAAGCAGACTAACAGAGCCCAAGAATGGACTAACAGTTTCCAAAGGGAAAGGAACTGGGGAAGATGGGTGGGAAGGGAGAGATAAGGAGGAAAAAGAGGTATTATGATTATCACACATAATGTAGCAGAGAGGGGGGATACAGGGAAGGCAGTATAACATAGAGAAGACAAGTAGTGATTCTATAGCATCTTACTATGCTGATGGACAGTGACTGTAATGGGGTATGTGCTGGGACATGATAATAGGGGAGTCTAGTAAGCATAATGTTGCTCATGTAATTGTATATTAATAATACCAAAATAAATAAATAAACAAATAAGATAAACAAGGGGTGCATATGTCTTTTTGAATCTGAGAAGTTGTTTTCTTTGGGTAAATTCCTAGAAGTGGAGTTCATGGATCAAATAGTATTTGTATTTTCAGTTTTTTGAGGAACCTCTATATTGCTTTCCACAATGGTTGAACTAGTTTACATTCCCACCAGCAGTGTAGGAGGGTTCCCCTTTCTCCGCATCCTCACCAGCATTTGTTGTTCCTAGTCTTTTAAACGTTGGCCATCCTAACTGGTGTGAGGTGATATCTCATTATGGTTTTAATTCACATTTCCCTGATAATTAGTGATATGGAACATCTTTTCATGTGCCTGTTGGCCATCTGGATTTCTTCTTTGGAGAACTGTCTGTTCATATCCTCTGCCCATTTTTTAATAGGGTTATTTGCTTCTTGGGTGTTGAGGCGTGTGAGTTCTTCATATATTTTGGATGTTAACCCCTTGTTGGATATGTCATTTACAGATATATTCTCCCATACTGTAGGATGCCTTTTTGTTCTATTGATGATGTCCTTTGCAGTACAGAAGCTTTTTAGCATGATGTAGTCCCATGTGTTTATTTTTGTTTTGGTTTCCCTTGTCTGAGGAGATGCATTCAGAAAAAAGTTGTTCATGTTTATATTCAGGATATTTTTGGCTATGTTTTCTTCTAATAGTTTTATGGTTTCATGACTTATATTCAGGTCTTTGGTCCACTTTGAGTTTACTTTTCTGTGTGGGGTTAGACAATGATCCAGTTTCTTTCTCTTACATGTAGCTGTCCAGTTTCGTCAATACCAGCTGTTGAAGAGGCTGTCATTTCCCCATTCTATATATCCATGGCTCCTTTATCTTATATTAATTGACCATATGTGTCTGGGTTTATATCTGGGCTCTCTAGTCTGTTCCATTAGTCTATGGGTCTGTTCTTGTGTCAGCACCAAATTATCTTGATTTCTGTGGCTTCGTAGTAGAGCTTGAAGCTGGGGAGTATAATCCCCCCAGCTTTAGTCTTCATTCTCAGGATTACTTTAGGTATTCAGGGTCTCTGTGGTTCCATATGAATTTGAGAACTATTTTCTCTAGTTTATTGAAGAATACTGTTAGTATTTTGATAGGGATTGCATTGAATATGTAGATTTCTTTAGGCAGGA
This sequence comes from Smutsia gigantea, assembly GCA_032199065.1. Lineage (NCBI taxonomy): Eukaryota > Metazoa > Chordata > Mammalia > Pholidota > Manidae > Smutsia > Smutsia gigantea. Next base: position 7,842 of record JAVSCE010002574.1, on the reverse strand, counting down.
TGACCATTTTGACAATATTAATTCTTCCTATCCATGAGCACTGGATGTGTTTCCATTTATTGGTATCTTCTTTAATTTCTCTCATGATTTGTCTTGTAGTTTTCAGAATATAAGTCTTTCACTTCCTCGGTTAGGTTTATTCCTAAGTATTTTATTCTTTTTGATGGAATTGTCTTCCTGATTTCTCTTTCTGCTAGTTCATCATTAGTGTACAGGAATGTAACAGATTTCTGTGTATTAATTTTGTATCCCTCAACTTTGCTGAATTCAGATATTAGATCTAGTAGTTTTGGAGTGGATTCTTTAGAGTTTTTTATGTACATATCATGTCATCTGCAAACAGGGACAGTTTAACTTCTTCCTTACCAATCTGGATGCCTTTTATTTCTTTGTGTTGTTTGATTGCCGTGGCTAGGACCTCCAGAACTATGTTGAATAAAAGTGGGGAGAGTGGGCATCCTTGTCTTGTTTCCAATCTTAACAGAAAAGCTTTCAGGTTCTCACTGTTAAGTATGATGTTGGCTGTGGGTTTGTCATATATGGCCTTTATTATGTTGAGTACGTGCACTCTATACCCATTTTGTTGAGAGTTTTTATCATGAATGGATGTTGAGTTTTGCCAAATGATTTTTCAGTATCTATGGAGATGATCATGTGGTTTTTGTCCTTTTTGTTGATGTGTTGGGTGATGTTGATGGATATTTCAATGTTGTACCATCCTTGCTTCCCTGGAATTAATTCTACTTATCATGATGGATGATCTTTTTGATGACTCCTTGTTATTTTCAATTTACAAGGCCAGAGTTGTAGGAACTGCCCCCAGAAGCAAACCCAGCCAAAGTGCCAACACTGGACCACCATGAATGCAGGGCAACAAGAGATGTGGTGGGGATACTGGGACATTAGTCACCCCTGTCGGATTAATGGTGTCTGGGGTGAGAGATGCCAGTTTCTAGAAAGTTCTCCAATAAGCTGATGGGGCATGCACATTGAGAACAGGGAATTTAATTACTGACACCACTTCAGTTAAGCATTAAGAAAAAGTAAGAAATGCATAGTTCTCACATAACATTCTTATTGAGCAAATGACTTGAATATTTTGAGATTAAAAGTATTCCTTATGTGCAAAGTAATATAAACGGTGACTGTAAAAGAGGCTTTGAAAGCACTGATTATATTATGATATTTTAGAGGGTTTATTCCTCATATTAAATGTTTTAAAATACCAATATGTATTCTTTGCTGTTGACATGAAGAGAGAAATATTAATAACAGTTCACTTTTTGAAGCCAATCTGTGTTGTTCCTAACAGAATTTTTCTTCATGACACTGAAGCAAAGGCAACAATAGCAAAAATAAACATGTTGGACTATGTCAAGCTACAGAGCTTCTGCACAACAAGGAACATCTCCAACAGAATGAAAGGGCAACGTATGGAATGGGAGAAAATATTTGCAAATCATATATCTGATAAAGGGTTAATATCCAAAATCATATATATAAAGCTCATACAACTGAATAGCAAAAAAAAAAAAGCTCCAGTTAAAAAAAATTGGCAGAGGAACTGAATAGACATTTTCCTGAAAAAGACATATAGATGGCCAACAAAGTTCATGAAAAGGTGCTCAACACCCTTTCAGGGAAATGCACATCAGACACACGATGAGATATCACCTCATTCCTGTTAGGATGGCTATTATCAGAAAGACAAGAAATAACGAGGTGCTGGTGAGCATGTGGAGAAAAGGGAAACTTGTGCATTGTTGGTAGGAATGTAAATTGGTACAGCCACAGTGGAAAGTAGTATGGCGCTTCCTAAAGACTTAAAACAGAAATCTCATATGACCCAGTAATCCCACTTCTGGGAACTTACCAAAGGAATTGAAATCAGGATCCCAGAGAGATACCTGCATCCCCATGTTCACTGCATGGAAACCACCTAAGTGTCCATTAACAGATGAATGGATAAGGAAAGTTGTGTTGTGTATATATATATATGGAATATTATTCATTCAGCCATGAGAAAGAAGGAAATCTTGCCATTTGTGACAACATGAATGGACCTTGAGGGCATTATGCTCAGTTAAATAATCAAGGCGGAGAGAGACAAATACTGCCTCCATCACTTCCAAGTGAAATCTTTTTTTTTTTTTTAAGTCAGATTCCTAGAAACAGAGCAGAATGGTGTTTGCCAGGCCTTGGGGAAAGTGGGGAGAGGTTGGTAAAAGGGTACAAACTTTCAACTCTAAGAGGAATCACATCTAGGATCTAATGCAAACATGGTGACTATAGCTGGTAACACTGTATTGTGTAAATGAAATTTGCTAAGAGAGTACAACTTAAATGTTCTCACACACAAAATAAGATAACTATGTGAGGTAATGGATGTGTTAATTAACTTGATGGGGATTCGCACTGCTATGTACACCATGTATACGTATATCACTGGGATGTACACTTTATATATCTTATAATTTTAATTGTCAATTATACCTCAACAAAGCTGAATTTTTTTAAATTTCTGCAAAGTAACCCTCTGAGAACCAGAAAATCACAAAGCATTTAAGAAGTAATTAAGTACCTACTAATACTTACTTTCGTATAAGATTTTAGCAATGTAATCTGCAGAAGTTCTGAATCACCAACAGTTTTCATTTGCTTTTTCCCTTCCAGAGACTATTTTGAGGAGATGTGATTTGGTACCCAAAAGTATCTTGCCTAGGGAAAAAATGCACTCAAATCTCTCCCAGAACACATCAGAGCAAGATTGTAATAAGCTGCTAAAATCAGTTTCTTCTTCTGGACTCAGCAAGACCACAGATAAAACTGGTTTTAAAAATGTGGAGAAGGATCTGTCCAGGTGACACAATGTAGGTATTAGACATAATACAGAGGAGCTGTCAATGGGTGGGGGTGGTCATGGAGGTCTGGCCATGATTCTCAAGCCCTCCCTGGGAAAACAGGCTCCACAGGAATCCACATGGACCCCACTGCTTCCAGTCCTCCTTGTCTGGAAGGGCTTCCCACCTTCCCTTTCCTCCTGCTATGATCCATATTCAAGAGGAAGCAAGAATAAATGATTTAATAACTGGTATGCTTGCTTCCAGATTGCCCCTCAGGACCTGGCTACTGGGAGAATCTGCTGCTGATGACTCCCACTGAGTCCCTTCTTGGGAACTGCTCCCAGCTAAGGACACTGCCTCATCCAAGGTCACATGCCTTCCCTGGAGGGTGCAAGGCCCAGACATCTTGCCTCATGGCTGGTCAGCTCAGAAAGGTCATCCTAGTTCAGAATTTCTCATGACCCAGTGAGGCTGCTGCTGTACCCACATCACAACCCAACTCCACACTGCCAACCCTGCTGCCCTCACTCCCTCATAGGGTGGTTCCCAAGAGGGTGCCCCAGAGCCCCACCTGCAGATCTCCCTGCAGACTCTGCCTTCTAAGGAATCCCAATGATACTTTGGTTTCTGCAAATTCATTTTTTAAAATAATGTTGCAAAAAATATAAAAATGTCCCAAATGCCATAAAATTGTCATGTGCTGGCCTTGAGAGCTTCTTTTAGAGGGTTGTATTAACTGACATTGACAAAACGATGCTATTTTTGTTCAATGATGGTGAAATTCACATGACACCAAACAGGAGTCAAGCAGACAATTTAGTGGAGACAAAAATGATAAGATTAGTTATTGTGAAGCCTAATTGTTTTTGGCAGGTACTTACTTACTTGAAATTTATGGTCATTAAATTCAAGAGGGCTATTAACAGCACTTCCCTTTCCAACTGTGCTCAGAGCCACCTCGATAAAGTGGGAGCTTGCAAGTTGCTCTTGTCAAAAATCGGTCTATGTTTTAACAGTTTTCAGCGGAAAATTAGAAGGATGTGCTACTTCTCAGCTGAGTTGGAGGCAAGACATCCATGACACATCTCAGCCATGTGGCGGGGAGTGAACAGAGGGACAGATGTAGAAATGGCCTCTTCCCATTCCACAACTGAGAATGCCCCACATGGCATTCATCCCGGCATCTGTTTCCAAGTAATACCTGTGCAGATGCAGAGGCAAGATGAGGAACTGGGTCAAAGTAGAGTGACTTGGTGGAGGAGACTTATTTTCAGGGTTCTTTTTTCTCTTGTCCCTTGGTCCCCAAAGCTGCCTCCCCCCTTGCAAAGCTGTGTCCCTCGGACCCTGGGAAATCTGGGCCCAGGGTGGGGAGCCCTCCCATTCTCAGTGGCACCCCCAGTCTGAAAGGCATTTCTGCCAACTGACACTTATCTGAACATACAAGTCTAAATACAGGGATTCTGGACAAGGGTTTCCCAGTAAGATGTGTGGTTCCCTGAGGAACATGGCCTGGTTTTTACATCTCTGCCCTGAACTCCTTGGAGACAGTTTCCAGCAAGTGAGTGAGAGCCATGAGGCCAACTCACACTATGCAAAAGGAGCCGTGTTGCAGAAAGCCAATGACGGGTCCATGGAAACACCAGTGCACACCACCCCAGGGCAGACACCCTGCTGGGGAGCCAGTTCCCAGGAGAGCATGTCTGAGTAGCCAGCAGGACCTTCTTTGGCGTCACATAGGGGTCAGGGCTTCAACAAAGATTTCCATCAGCAAACATTTCCTCCAAGGAGGAGAGCCCCTAAGTGTGTCATCTCACCTTCCATAAAACCTTTTCCTCCTCAAATGACAGGGTTTTATGAAAGTCAGTACGTTCTACAAAGGGGGCAACTGCGAGGCTTCATCTAGGCCATAAAATTCCATTTCTGACCCAAAGTGCTTGACGCAGAAGTCCCTCCATGCGCTTATACTCGGCCAACACGTGTCACCAGCCTCCCCCCTCACTCCTCAGACTGGGGTCTGTGATGATGTCTGACCAGCGCCTCCCGGGAAGCCTAGGCTCCCATTTGGCGATGCTGGTTCTCTGGCTCCTAGGAAGATGTGGTGGAAGCCAGTGTCGGGCGGTATGAAGAAGCAGCAGGCTCAGCAAGGCACTTACCTCCACAGACCTGCCCAGGGAAGCCCGACACCCATGAGGAAAGGGACAGGCCTGTGGTCCCCCGATGGCCACCTTCCTGGCTCAATGCTGCAAGCTGTCACAGCTCTGTGGGACACCCTCATTTGCTGGGCTGTGCCTGGATGTGACCTCGGTTCCTCCGTGCTGTCCCCACTGGGCATGTCAGAGTGGAGGAGACTGGCCCCCAGCCACCTGTCTCCCGGGCATCAAATCCAACAGAAGCATCTCTTTCAGGACTAGACATCAAAAAGGAAGCATTTTTTATAACACGAACACCCTCATTCCCTGGAAAAAAGTTGTCATGTATTTCATTGAAAATTATCTAAACCATAGTTCAATCCATCTTGTATTTCCAGTAGCAATATTAAAATTGTTCTGCATTAGTGAATATAAAGTATGGATTCATCTCACACAAATACCACATAAGCTTCCATACCAACTCCAAAACAGGAGATGAAGAGCTGATTTTCAATAAACATCAAAGTTCCTGCAACATTCCCCACCTTTTTTTGTTTAAAAAGGTTTTTCCATTGAATTTTTTTTATAATTTATTTTATTATCATTAATCTACAATTACATGTGGAATACTACAGTTATTAAACTAACCCTTCATCAGGTCCCCCCCACCAACCGATTACAGTCATGGTCCATCAGCGTAATGAGATGCTATAGAATCACTACTTGTCTTCTCTGAGTTGTACTGCCTTCCCCGTGCCCCCCAACATTATATCTGCTAATCGTAATGCCCCTTTTTCCCTCTTATCTCTCCCTTCCCACCCATTTTCCCCAGTCCCTTTCCCTTTGGTAACTATTAGTCCATTCTTGGGTTCTCTGAGTCTGCTGCTGTTTTGTTCCTTCCGTTTTTTCTTTGTTCTTAAACTCCACATATGAGTGAAATCATTTGATACTTGACTTTTTCGGCTTGGCTTATTTCACTGAGCATAATACCCTCCATGTTGTTGCAAATAGTAGGATTTGTTTTCTTCTTATGGCTGAATAATATTCCATTGTGGATATGTACCACATCTTCTTTATCCATTCATCTACTGATGGACACTTAGGTTGCTTCCATTTCTTGGCTATTGTAAATAGTGCTGCGATAAACATAGGGGTGCATCTGTACTTTTCAAATTGGGATGCTGCATTCTTAGGGTAAATACCTAGGAGTGGAATTCCTGGGTCAAATGGTATTTCTATTTTGAGTTTTTTGAGGAACCTCCATACTGCTTTCCACAATGGTTGAACTAATTTGCATTCCCACCAGCAGTGTAGGAGGGTTCCCTTTTCTCAACATCCTCGCCAACATTTGTTGTTGTTTGTGTTTTGGATGTTGGCCATCCTCACTGGTGTGAGGTGATATCTCATTGTGGTTTTAATCTGCATTTCTCTGATGATTAGCGATGTGGAGCATCTTTTCATGTGCCTGTTGGCCATATGAATTTCTTCTTTGGAGAAGTGTCTATTCATGTCCTCTGCCCATTTCTTAATTGGATTATTTGCTTTCTGTTTGTTAAGGTGCATGAGTTCTTTATATATTTTGGATGTCAACCCTTTATCAGATATTTCATTTATGAATATATTCTCCCATACTGTAGGATGTCTTTTTGTTCTACTGATGGTGTCCTTTGATGTACAGAAGCTTTTCAGCTTGATATAGTCCCACTTATTCATTTTTGCTTTTGTTTCCCTTGCCCGGGGAGATATGTTCATGAAGAAGTCACTCGTGTTTATGTCCAAGAGATTTTTGCCTATGTTTTTTTCTGAGAGTTTTATGGTTTCCTGACTTACATTCAGCTCTTTGATCCACCTTGAGTTTACCTTTGTGTATGGGGCTAGACAGTAGTCCAGTTTCATTCTCTTACATGTAGCTGTCCAGTTTTTTCCAACACCAGCTGCTGAAGAGGCTGTCATCTCCCATTGTATATCCAAGGCTCCTTTATCAAATATTAATTGACTATATATGTTTGGGTTAATCTTTGGATTTTCTATTCTGTTCCACTGGTCTGTGGGTCTGTTTTTGTGCCAATACCAAATTGTCTTGATTACTGTGGCTTTGTAGTAGAGCTTGAAGTCAGGGAGCGTAATTCCCCCTGTTTTATTCCTCCTTCTCAGGATTGCTTTGGCTATTTGGGTCTTTTGTGGTTCCATATGAATTTTAGAATTATTTGTTCCAGTTCATTGAAGAAAGCTGTTGGTAGTTTGATAGGGATTGCATTGAATCTGTAGATTGCTTTAGGTAGTATAGCCATTTTGACAATATTTATTCTTCCTAGCCAAGAGCATGGATGCATTTCCATTTGTTAGTGTCCTCTTTAATTTCTCTTAGGAGTGTCTTGTAGTTTTCAGAGTACAGGTCTTTCACTTCCTTCGTTAGGTTTATTCCTAGGTATTTATTCTTTTTGATGCAATTGTGAATGGAATTGTTTTTCTGATTTCTCTTTCTGTAGTTCATCATTAGTGTATAGGAAAGCAACAGATTTCTGTGTGTTAATTTCGTATCCTGCAACTTTGCTGAATTCAGATATTAGTTCTAGTAGTTTTGGAGTGGAGTCTTTGGGGTTTTTTATGTACAATATCATGTCATCTGCAAATAGTGACAATTTGACTTCTTCTTTACCAATCTGGATGCCTTGTATGTCTTTGTTTTGTCTGATTGCTGTGGCTAGGACCTCCAGTACTATGTTGAATAACAGTGAAGAGAGTGGGCATCCTGTCTTGTTCCCGATCTTAGATGAAAAGCTTTCAGCGTCTCGCTGTTAAGTATGATGTTAGCTGTGGGTTTGTCATATATGGCCTTTATGATGTTGAGTACTTGCCGTCTATACCCA
>JAVSCE010002573.1:0-15442 GCA_032199065.1 Smutsia gigantea | reverse complement strand
AATTTTTTCAATTGTAAGAGAAAACTTGTGTCTAATAATACTCTCTCTTCAACTATATCCTCTTTATTTCCCATGATTGCTAAACTTGTTGATAAAGCAATACTTACATCATCACTTTTTATTTCATGGTGGTCCGTTTGTAGCAAATTTAGTCTGTTGAAACTACTACCACAAAAATCACCCTGGAATTTTAGTCAAGAAGAATCAATTATTTTCCCAAGTTATCTGCCTCAAAACTTTAGTGTTTGGTAAGGTCAATCTGCCTTCTTAACATCTTTCTCCCTTTATTTTATATCACTCTGTATTCCTCATTTCCTAGTCATCTCATGACTATTACTTATCTGGTCCTTTTATTCCTCTAAACTACTAATGTCTTTTCAAGTTTCCATCTTCCAAAGCCTTCTTACATCTGTAAAACATCCCACTTGGCAGTTTCTTCACTTCAAACTATATTAATGAATTGCCAAATTCATACTTAAGATGTATGTGTTAGCTCCAGCCCCTCATTTTCAGCCTTTTGATATATACTTCAACTTTGACAGTCTGCTAACAACTTAACCTTAGTGTATTCTTTTCATATTTTTTCCCTGTTCTATTTTTTATTGTGGTTAGTAGTCATTTTTATGATGCTTTGTAGTCTTTAAAAAGCCTTTAACATATATTTTATCTTATTGCTATAAGAATAGTTTGCAATAGAAGATTAGGACTTCTTTAATATGAAAGAGAAAATATCAGAGAACATCACTGAGGTACAGATAAAATGCTATGGCATTTTTTTTTTATTATGGTATCATTGATATACATTCCTATGAAGGTTTCACAAGAAAAACAATTCAGTTGCTACATTCACCCATATTATCGAGTCCCCCCCATACCCCATTGCAGTCACTGTCCATCAGTGTAGTAAGTTGCCACAGAGTCACTACTTGTCTTCTCTGTGTTACACTGTCTTCCCCATGACTCCACCATACACACCATGTGAACTAATCATAGTGCCCCTCAATCCCCTTCTCCCTCCCTTCCCATCGGCCCTTCCCCACCCCTCCCCTTTGGTAAATGCTTCTTGGAGTTCGTGAGTGTGCTGCTGTTTTGTTCCTTCAGTTTTGCTTCGTTGTTATACTCCACAAATGAGGGAAATCATTTGGTATTTGTCTTTCTCTGCCTGACTTATTTCACAGAGCATAATACCTTCTAGCTCCATCCATATTGTTGCAAATGGTAAGATTTGTTTCTTTCTTATGGCTGAATAGAATACCATTGTGTATATATACCACATCTTCTTTATCCATTCATCTACTGATGGACACTTAGGTTGCTTCCATAGCTTGGCTACTGTAAATAGTGCTGCAAAAAACAAAGGGGTGGATATGTCTTTTTGAATCTGACAACTTGTTTTCTTTGGGTAAATTCCTAGGAGTGGAATTCCTGGGTCAAATGATATTTCTGTTTTTAGTTTTTTGAGGAACCTCCATATTGCTTTCCACAATGGTTAAAACCAGTCTACATCACAACAGCAGTGTAGGAGAGTTCCCCTTTCTCTGCATCCTCGCCAGCATTTGTTGTTCCTAGTCTTTTGGATCTTGGCCATCCTAACTGGTGTGAGGTAATATCTAATTGTGGTTTTAATTTGCATTTCCCTGATAATTAGTGATGTGGAGTACCTTTTCATGTGTCTGTTGGCCATCTGAATTCCTTCTTTGGAGAATGGTCTGTTCATATCCTCTATCCATTTTTTAATCGGGTTATTTCCTTTTTTGGTGTTGAGGTGTGTGAGTTATTTATATATTTTGGATGTTAACCCCTTGTTGGATAAGTCATTTGCAAATATATTCTCCCATATGGTAGGATGCCATTTTGTTCTGCTAATGGTGTCCTTTGCTGTACAGAAGCTTTTTAGCTTGATGTAGTCCCATGTGATCATTTTTGCTTTTGTTTCCCTTGCCTGAGGAGATGTGTTCAGGAAAACATTGCTCATATTTATATACAAGAGATTTTTGCCTATGATTTCTTCTAAGAGTTTTATGGTTTCATGACTTACATTCAGGTCTTTGATCCATTTCAAGTTTACTTTTGTGTATGGGGTGAGACAATAATTCAGTTTCATTCTCTTGCATGTAGCTATCCAGTTTTGCCAAAACTAGTTGTTGAAGATGCTGTCATTTCCCCATTTTATATCCATGGCTCTTTTATAGTACATTAATTGACCATATATGCTTGAGTTAATATCTGGCTTCTTACTCTGTTCCATTGGTCTATGGGTCTGTTCTTGTGCCAGTACCAAATTTTCTTGATTACTGTGGCTTTGTAGTAGAGCTTGAAGTTGGGGAGCATAATTCCCCAAGCTTTCTTCTTTCTTCTCAGGATTGCCTTGGATATTTGGGGTCTTTTGTGATTCCATATGAATTTTAGAACTATTTGTTCCATTTCATTGAAGAATGTTGTCAGTATTTTGATAGGGATAGCATTGAATCTGTAGATTGCTTTAGGCAGGATGGTCATTTTGACAATATTAATTCTTCCTATCTGTAAGCACAGGATGTATTTCCATTTATTGGTATCTTCTTTAATTTCTCTCATGAGTGTCTTGTAGTTTTCAGGGTATAGGTCTTTCACTTCATTGGTTAGGTTTACTCCGAGGTATTTTATTCTTTTTGATGCAACTGTGAATGGAATTGTTTCCTGATATCTCTTTCTGCTAGCTCATCATTAGTGTATAAGAATGCAACAGGTTTTTGTGTATTAATTTTGTATCCTGCAACTTTGCTGAATTCCGATATTAGATCTAGTTGTTTTAGAGTGGATTCTTTAGGGTTTTTTATGTACAATATGTCATCTGCAAACAGTGACAGTTTAACTTCTTCCTTACCAATCTGGATGCCTTTTATTTCTTTGTATTGTCTGACTGCCATGGATAGGACCTCCAGTACTATGTTAAATAAAAACAGGGAGAGTGGGCATCCTTGTCTTGTTCCTGATATTAAAAGCTTTGAGATTCTTGCTGTTAAGTATGATGTTTGCTGTGGGTTTGTCAAAATTGTCTTGGTGCACTCTGCTCAGCAGGTTAGGAACTTTCATGATCTTCAGGTACTCCATCCCCCTGGCTGGCTACACAGCTCCACCATGATATGCCGCCTGCTGCACCTTCCTCCCAGCCAGCCCAAACCTGGCTTGCAAAGCAGCAAACCCTGCCCTGGAGTCAGGCCAGCCAGATGGAAGACCTGCCTACAGCAGCTACAAATGCAAAGCAGAGAGGCTTACATATCTGTGTTCAGGCCACTGGTTCTGGCATTGGAGACAGGCATAGCAGCTGGGAAGCAGGATACAGCTCTTTCTTCCCCCAGGCACCTGCACCACTCCCCTGTAACCCCAACATCACTCCAGGGGATGAGCAGCTCCAGAGAGTAAACCTTCTGGGCACTAGAGGGTGCCATATACAAATATGAAACGTCAAAGGAACCTGGTTCAAAGCAAAATCTCAGCACCAGAAAAAGAATGGAATGAGACTGAACTAATAAACCTTCATAAAAGAGATTTCAAATAAAAATCATAAACATGCTCCTGGAAGTACAGAAAAATATTCAGGAACTCAGGAACGAATATAGGATGGAGATACAATCATTGAGGAACACAATGGAGGATATTAAAAGCAGATTAGATATGGTGGAGAAGACAATAAATGAAATACAAAATAGAGAAAAGGAATACAAAGAAGCTAAAGCACAGAGAGTAAAAAGGATCTCTAGGAATGAAAGAATACTGAGAGAACTGTGTGACCAATACAAACGGAACAATATTCCTGTTACAGGGGTACCAGAATAAGGAGAGAGAAAAAGGGATAGAAAGTGTCTTTGAGGAAGTAATGGTTGAAAACTTCCCCAATCCGGGGGAGGAGATAGTCTCTCAGGCCATGGAGATGCACAGATCTCCCAACACAAGGAAACCAAGGACAACACCAGATATATAATAATTAAAATGGCAAAGATCAAGGATAAGGACAGACTATTAAAAGCAGCCAGAGAGAGAAATAAGATCACATACAAAGGAAAGCCCATCAGGCTATCATCAGACTTCTCAACAGAAACCTTACAGGCCAGAAGGGAGTGGCATGATGTATTTAATGCAATGAAGCAGAAAGCCCTTGAACCAAGATTACTTTATCTGGCAAGATTATCATTTGAATTTGAAGGAAGGATTAAATAATTCCCAGATAAGCAAAAGCTGAAAGAATTTACCTCCCACAAACCATCCCTACAGTGTATTTTAGAGGGACTGCTATAGATGGAAGTGTTCCTACGGTTTAATAGCTGCCACCAGAGGTAATAAAACCACAGTAAAGAAAGTAGAACAGCTAATTTCTAAGAAAATGCAAAATTAAATTAACTATCCCCAAAGCCAATCAAGGGATAGACAAACAGTACAGAATATGATAACTAATATACAAAGAATGGAGTAGAAAGAAAAAGGAAGAAACAAACAAACAAAAAAAGAACCTTTAGATTGTGTTTGTAATAGCATATTAAGTGAGTTGTTAGACTTTTAGATAGTAGGGAAGTTAACCTTGAACCTTTGGTAACCACGAATCTGAAGCCTGCAATGCCAATAAGTACATACCTATCCATAATCACCCTAAATGTAAACGGACTGAATGCACCAGTCAAAAGACATAGAGTCACTGAATGGATAAAAAAACAAGACCCATCTATATACTGCCTTCAAGAGACTCACTTTAAACCCAAAGACATACACAGACTAAAAGTGAAAGGATAGAGAAAGACATTTCATGCAACTAATAGGGAGAAAAAAGCAGGACTTGCAGTACTTATATCAGACAAAATAGACTTCAAAACAAAGAAAGTGACAAGAGACAAAGAAGGACATTACATAATGATAAAAGGGTAAATCCAAAAGGAAGATATAATCATTATAAATATCTATGCACCCAACAAAGGAGCTCCAAAATATGTGAAACAAATACTAACAGAATTAAAGGGGGAAATAGATTGCAGTGCATACATTCTAGGAGACTTCAACACACCACTCTGAAGGACAGATCAACCAGACAGAAAATAAGTAAGGAGACAGAGGCACTCAAGAACGCATTAGAATAGATGGACCTAACAGACATCTACAGAACTCTACACACAAAAGCACCGGAATACACATTCTTCTAAAGTGCACATGGAACATTTTCAAGAGTAGTTCATATACTAGGCCACAAAAAGAGCCTCAGTAAATTCAAAAAGATTGAAATTGTACCAACCAGCTTCTCAGATCACAAAGGAATGAAACTAGAAAGGAATTATGCAAAGAAAATGAAAAATCCCACAAACACATGGAGGCTTCACAACATGCTTCTAAATAACCAATGGATCAATGACCAAATAAAAACAGAGATCAAGCAATACATGGAGACAAATGAAAACAATAATTCAACAATGCAAAATCTGTGGGATGCAGTGAAGGCCGTGTTAAGAGGAAATTATATTGCAATACAGGCCTACCTCAGGAAAGGACATTCCCATATGAGCAGTCTAAACTCACAATTAAGGAAACTAGAAAAAGAAGAACAAATGAGACCCAAAGTCAGTAGAAGGAGGGACATAATAAAAATTAGAGCAGAAATAAATAAAATCAAGAAGAATAAAACAATAGAAAGGATCAAGGTAAGCAAGAGCTGGTTCTTCGAGAAAATAAACAAAATAGATCAACCCCTAAACAGACTTATCAAGAGCTCTTGGGGTCTGATTCCAGACATGTGGACCTTTGAGAAGCTCCTGAAGTGTAGCCTCAGCCTAGACTCTTAACAGTTCGTTTCACATGGCTTTCCTCAGTCCCACGCATCCAAGGAAAGCCCCTGAAAGGGAATCCTGGCCTCCCTTCAGTTGACTTTTCCAGCTCCCAAGGGAGACGGGGAAATCCACTGAGGGAGACTCAGGGAAACCTGTCACTCGAGACTTTGAGATCAGCAGCCGGGCTAGTCTCATGTAAGTGGCTGACTAGCGCCCATGTTTGTGTGCCATAGACGGCTTCCTTCTATAAGGACAGTGAAAGTAAAAGGCAGGCTCAGATGCTGATACTTACCTCCGAAGTTATCCTGGACGAGCCCCCAAAGATGATGCCAGGGTTCTTGTTTGCAGAGTCAAAGAATGAACTTATTAAACACTCAAGGTAGGAGAGACAGGAAGAGACGTTTATTTAGAAATAAAGGGAGAGGACAGAGCTCCTGGCTCATGCCAGAAGGGGACAAGAGAGCCCAGGGTGGTGCCTTGTCTAGGTGGTTTATAGGGAGTTGAGGATTTTTGTGAACTGATTAAGGGCTTAGGGGTGTGGACTTGTTAAAAGTGGTCTTAGGATGTTTGTCCTTGATGAGACACTAAGTCCCTTTTACCATGCTAAAGTGAATCTTACACGTGATTACAAACGATTAGTATAATAAAAACGTGGGCTATTTTCCTCTATCTGACAAATATCAACTGATCTCACTGAAGAATGACTCTAGAGCTTAATGTTTAACAGAGTTTTGGTAGGGGGTTTCCTTGCATGTTGTTACACTGCTCTGACTGTAAATATCCTGCCTTGCTTTTTCTGGAGGCCCTCACCCTACTCTGACTACACCCATGGTCCCTGTCTCAACAGTACTCAGAAAAAAACAGGACTTTAAGGTCATATTTTATAAATGATGAATTTGAGGTCTAACACGTGCAAGTGACTTATTCAGTGTCACAGGAGTACACAACTAAATGTTGACCAGGCCCCATAACCCAACCATTGCCTCTTCCATGACTACAGAGCATCAGTTTTGACATCGGTCAGAGCAGCAACAGGGACAGACGTGGTCCTATGACACCTCTGATCTGTGCCAGTGCTTCGACTCCCACTTTCGCTCTTAGTTTAGATACAGAATGGCGAGTGCTGTGTTTGGAATGTTCTTTACTATTTAAGATTCTTGACATTACACAAGGTTGAAATTTCATGCAATAAAACAGATTACTTCTTCTTCATAAACTGATAATACACAACACTGTTGATTCTGTTGGAAGGTGTTAACGTTAAGGTTTATCCTCTGGGTAAAAGCAATCCCTTTTGTTCTCTAATAGGTACCACTCTCTTTCCACCGGATATTGGCATTGCCACCCACGGTTGAAATTAAATCTTGCAAATATCATCAATGATTATGCCATAATCATTAATGACAGCATTAATGTCAACAACAGTTGGAGTTTATTTGCAGAAAGGGGGCAGCCCAATTCAGGAAAACTACACTGAGTAATTTGACGTGCATGTTAAAATTTGCATCAAAGGATGTAATACAGTAATAATAAATGAATGAAACCTGGGGGACATCATTAATCAGAGCAGTTTTCAGATTGCCTCCCCAAACCCCCATTATCATCTTTGCCAAAAAAGTACACATATCGTAGAAGAAACACTGATAAAAATGTTCCCTGATCCTTGTCTCAATATGTATGTGGTTTATCATGAAACCAGAAAATGTGAAAGTTAACCCAAAAGTCATTGCAGGGAAAAGACTCCACTCAGACTATTAAGTAGAATGACAAAATGATCCATGTGATGATGAAACAGAAAGGCGTAACTTCATGGGGGAGGATTGATGACAGGGTTATTTTGAAATACCTCTATCTCTTTTATACAGATTAACATGCAGAGCTTCATAAAGTTCTTTACTTGTCCTAAATACATACTCTGCAAAATTATATTTTTCTTTCTTGCTTTTATGACCTGTTACCATAATAGCATTTATCCCATACCAATCTCATGCTCCATTGACTCTATGGAATACTGAACTTCTCTGCAAAGGAGTGCTCATCAAAAGGAAATTTTAAATATGAAATTCTGAAATAAATTAATGCAAAATAAAGTCTTTTTCTTTTTCTTTGAATGATTGAGATTATTACCTTATCTAAAATCCTGTAATGTTTTTTTAAAGTGTTCAGTTAAAAAAACCAAGAAATAAAACTGAAGAATAGAAAAGGGAAAAGTGGAGAACTGCAGATCAGAAAATCTTTGGTAAATTCAGAAATATACTGCCAAATAGAAAATCAGGATAAAAAAGTTTTAAGTAGCTTGCATCAAGATTTTTCAACCATATCCATGTGAGATAATTTTATCCTGAGTGAAAATAAGCTAGTGCAACTAGATTACTATATCAGAGTTGGTGAAATGGCATATAGCTATACCATGAAATCACATACTAACCTAGGTGTCCATCAATAGATGAATGGATAAAGAAGAGGTGGTACATATAGACAATGGAATATTACTCAACCATAAAAAGAAAACAAATCCTACCATTTGCAACAACGTGGATGGAGCTAGAGGGTATTATGCTCAATGAAATAAGCCAGGTGGAGAAAGACAAGTACCAAATGATTCCACTCATTTGTAGAGTATAACAACAAGCAAAACTGAAGGAACAAAACAGCAGCAGACTCACAGAACCCAAGAAGGCACTACACTAGTGGTTATCAAAGGGAAGGGATTGGGGAGGGTGGATGGGAAAGGAGGGAGAAGGGGATTAAGGGGCACAATAATTCACAATATAGGTAAGCCATGGGGAAGGTAGTACAGCACAGAGAAGACAAGTAATGACTCTATAGCATCTTACTACGCTAATAGATAGTAACTGCAATGTGGGGTGAGGATTCAATAATATGGGTGAATGTAGTAACCACATTGTTTTTCATGTGAAACCTTCATAAGATTGTATATCAATGACGCTTAAATTTAAAAAATCAATGAGCATAGTGATTGTTATTTTAAATAAAAAAAAGTCCTTATCTCTATATTTTCTTTATATTATTGATTGGAAACTTGAAAGCTATAAACTTAGAAGTGATCCGAAATCATCTAAATACAATGAAAATCAATTGCATTTTGTGTAGAATGCATTTGTAAATGCATTGTAACATGCTGAATTTTACAGCCTAAAGTCATCTTAGAAATGACTCAGTTCAGTCTCCTTATATTGAATGTCAGAGATTTAGGACAAATGAGGTCATGGCTTGCTCCTGATTCCTCAGTTATTGTAAAGATTCTAGAATTAGAACAACAGTTTCTGGATTCCCAGCACCATGTTCCTTTACCTACTTTGTTGTGGATACCTCTTTATGACTACCTTTTCTTTAAATATAATTATATAATTAGAAGTTTTGAGGGGCCTTCAAAGATAATTTAGTGCCCCTGTTCTTTAAGTGGATAGAACTATTGTGCTCTGCAAAGACTTTAATCTATTAATTTCTGGAGAAACTGACATACAGTAAGTTAGAATACTATTCAAATGTCATTCCCAAATTATCATCTTTCTCTTTAAATAAATGAAAGCAAGTTTCATTCTTGAATGGAATATTATATCTTGACAAAAACATTCTTTTATATTATAGAAAAATCAGTGGAAAATGGGATATAATTTGTCAGCAACATATGCATTCTAAAATAAGGAAACCTCATTACTATCTTTGAAAGAGACGTATCATTAAAAGATGCTTATGAATTGTCTCCATTGCCAAGGATAATCCAAACGAGTCATTATGTGGTAGAAGTCCGTCCCACACGCACTCTTCTGGGATTTTTGCTGTGAAGAATCAGCCTAGATGTATTTCTGCAGAAAAGGAGCAGACTACTCAAAGATGTGGTGCCAGCAGTTCGCAACAGTTTGTGAGTCAACTCACAAAAGCACCAGGAACAATTTTGCCTCCAAAACGATTTATTCACCATGTAACCCCCAGTCCACTTGAATTGGATTTGCTCAACTGCACATAGGTGGCATTGCTGCATTATTCAACAAGTCTCTGCTGAGACTGTACTCCATGTGGAGCACCGTGCAATGCATGCACTTTTGCAAACTGGGCTTTAGATTCTATTACCATGCTGTGTTGGGCCACCCTCCCTCACATCTCTGAGAGAGAGCTCTGGAAGCAGAGTGCCTGCCAAGATTCCAGTCCCTGCTCTGGTGTATGACAGCTGAGCAACAACCCTCCAGTCCTCAGTTTCCTTATCTGTGAAATAGGAATAAGAATACCTAGTTCACAAAGTTTTAAGGAAGGTCAAATAAAATAGTATTTGAAAAATACTTAAGCAAATTAGAGTATGATGTGGAACTGGAAATGTTTAAGCACCAAACACTGTGATTCACTTTGGTTAAAATAAAACCATAAACCAAATATTTCAATAGTATTTAATTTAAAAGTTAGGGAAACGAATTATTTTTGATGCAAGTGCTTTTGGGAATGCAGAATACAGGGGAAGGAGATAGTCTCTCAGGCCATGGAGGCGCACAGATCTCCCAACACAAGGGACCCAAGGAAGACAACACCAAGACATACAGTAATTAAAATGGCAAAGATCAAAGATAAGGACAGACTATTAAAAGAAGCCAGAGAGAGAAATAAGATCCCATACAGAGGAAAGCCCATCAGGCTATCATCAGACTTCTCAGCAGAAACCTTACAGACCAGGAGGCAGTGGCATGATGTATTTAATGCAATGAAGCAGAAGGGCCTCAAAACAAGATTACTTTATCCAGCAAGGTTATCATTTAAATTTGGAAGAGGAATTAAAGAATTTCCAGATAAGCAAAATCTGAGAGAATTTACCTTCCACAAACCATCTCTACAGTGTATTTTGGAGGGACTGCTATAGATGGAAGTGTTCCTAAGGTTAAATAGCTGTCAGGTAATAAAAAGGGATAGACAAAGAGTACAGAATATGATACCTAATATATAAGGAATGGAGGAGGAAGAAAAGGAGGGAAAAGAAAAAGAACCGCTAGATTGTGTTTCTAATAGCATACTAAGTGAGTTAAGTTAGTCTCTTAGATAGTAAGGAAGTTACCCTTGAACCTTTGGTAACTACAAATCTAAAGCCTGCAATGGCAGTAAGTACATACTTATCGATAATCACCCTAAATGTAAATGACCTGAATGCACCAATTAAAACACATAGAGTCACTGAATGGATAAAAAAACAAGATCCAACTGTATGCTGCCTACAAGACACTCACTTCAAATCCAAAGACATACACAGACTAATAGTGAAGGATGGAAAAAGATATTTCATGCAACTAATAGAAAAAAGCAGGTGTGGCAGAACTTGTATCAGACAAAATAGACTTTAAAACAAAGAAAGTGACAAGAGACAAAGAAGGACATTACATAATGATAAAGGGGTCAATCCAACAAGAGGATATAACCACTATAAATACATATACATGCAACACAGGAGCACCTACTTATGTGAAATAAATAGTAACAGAATTAAAAGGGGAAATAGAATGCAGTTCATTCATTCTAGGAGACTTCAGTACATGACTCATTCCAAAGGACAGGTCAACCAGACAGAAAATAAGTAAGAACACAGAGCCATTGAGCAACACATTAGAACAGATGGACCTAACAGACCTCTACAGAACTCTACACCCAAAAACAGCAGGATACACATTCTTCTCAAGTGCACATGAAACATTTTCAACAATAGATCATACACTAGGCCACAAAAAAACCTCAGTAAATTCAAAAATATTGAAATTGTACCAACCAGTTTCTCAGACCACAGAGGTATGAAACCAGAAATCAATTACACAAAGAAAATGAAAAAGCCCACAAACACATGGAGGCTTAATAACATGCTCCTAAATAACCAATGGATCAATGACCAAATAAAAACAGAGATCAAGCAATATGTGGAGACAAATGACAACAATAATTCAGCACCGCAAAATCTGAGGGATGAAGTGAAGGTCGTGCTAAGAGGGAAGTATATTGTAATACAAGCCTACCTCAGGAAAGAAGAACAATCCCATATGAACAGTCTGAACTCACAATTAACAAAACTACAAGACAAAGAACAATTGAGGGCCAAAGTCAGTAGAAGGAGGGACATAATAAAGATTAGACCAGAAATAAGTAAAGTCAAGAAGAATAAAACAATAGAATGAATCAGTGAAAGCAGGAGCTGGTTCTTTGAGAAAATAAACAAAATATATAAACCCCTAGCCAGACTTATCAAGATAAAAAAAGAGTCTACACATATAAACAGAATCAGAAATGACAGAGGCAAAACCACTACGGACACCACAGTAATACAAAGAATTATTAGAGAATACTGTGAAAAATTATATGATAACAAACTGGATAACCTAGAAGAAATGGACAACTTCCTAGAAAAATACAAGCTTCCAAGACTGACCAAGGAAGAATCAGAAGATCTGAACAAAACAATTGAACTGGTAATCAAAAAACTACCTAAGAGCAAAACCACTGGTCCAGATGGCTTTGCTGCTGAATTTTATCAGACATTTAGTGAAGACGTAATACCCATTCTCCTTAAAGTTTTCCAAAAAGTAGAAGAGGAGGGAATACTTAAAAACTCATTCTATGAGGCTAGCATCACCCTAATACCAAAATCAGGCAAAGACACAACAAAGAAGAAAATTACACACCAATATCCCTTGATGAACATTCGTGCAAAATACCCAATAAAATATTAGCAAACTCAATTAAAAAATACATCAAAAAGATCATCTACCATGATCAAGTAGGATTTATTCCAGGGATGCAAGGATGATGCATTATTCGAAAATCAATCAACGTCATCCACCACATCAACAACAAGAAGGACAAAAACCACATGAACATCTCCATAGATGCTGAAAAAGCATTTGACAAAATTCAACATCCATTCATGATAAAAACTCTCAACAAAATGGGCATAGAGGGCATGCACCTCAACATAATAAAAGCCATGTATGACAAACCCACAGCTAACATCATATTTAACAGTGAGAAGCTGAAAGCTTTTCCTTTAATATCGGAAACAAGACAAGGATGCCCACTCTCTCCACTTTTATTCAGCATAGTTCTGGAGGTCCTCACCACGGCATACAACACAAAGAAGTAAAAGGCATCCAGACTGTTCAAGAAGAAGTTAAACTCACAGTTTGCAAAGACATGATATTGGACACAAGAAACCCTAAAGAATCCACTCCAAAACTATTAGATCTAATATCTGCATTCAGCAAAGTTGAAGGATACAAAATTAATACACAGAAACCTGTTGCATTCCTATACACTAATGATGAACTAGCAGAAAGAGAAATCAGGAAAACAATTCCATTCACAATTGCATCAAAAAGAATAAAATACCTAGGAATAAACCTAACCAAGGAAGTGAAAGACCTGTACTCTGAAAACTACAAGACACTCATTAGAGATCTTAAAGAAGATACCAATAAATGAAAACACATCCCATGCTCATGGATAGGAAGAAGTAATATTGTCAAAATGGCCATCCTTCTTAAAGTAATCTACTAATTCAATGCAATCCCTATCAAAATACCAACAGCATTCTTCAACAAACTAGAGCAAATAGTTTTAAAGTTCATATGGAACCACAAAGGATCCCGATTAGTCAAAGCAATCCTGAGAAGGAAGAATAAAGCTGAGGGGATTACACTCCCTGAATTCAAGCTCTACTATAAAGCCACAGTACTCAATACAATTTGGTACTGGCACAAGAACAGACCTATAGACTAATGGAACAGACTAGAGAGCTTAGATATAAACCCAAGATATACAGTCAATTAATATATAATAAAGGAGCCATGGACATGCAATGGGGAAATGACAGCCTCTTGAACAATTGGGGTTGGCAAAACTGGACAGCTACATGCAAGAGAATGAAACTGGATTGTTGTTTAACCCCATATACAAAAGTAAACTCAAAATGGATTAAAGATCTGAATGTAAGTCATGAAACCATCAAACTCTTAGAAGAACAACTAGGCAAAAATCTGAATATAAACATGAGCAACTATTTTTCTGGATGCATCTACTCGAGCAAGGGAAATAAATGCAAAAATGAACACATGGGACTACATCAAACTAAAGCAAAGGACACCATCAGCAGAACAAAAAGGCATCCTAC
Organism: Smutsia gigantea; assembly: GCA_032199065.1. NCBI lineage: Eukaryota > Metazoa > Chordata > Mammalia > Pholidota > Manidae > Smutsia > Smutsia gigantea. Next base: position 1,501 of record JAVSCE010002573.1, on the reverse strand, counting down.
AGTATGGGAGAATATATTTGTAAATGACATATCCCACACAGGGTTAACATCCAAAATATATAAAGAACACACATGCCTCAACACTGAAAAAGCAACCTGATTAAAAAATGGGTGGAGGATATGAACAGACAATTCTCTGAAGCAGAAATTCAGATATCCAACGGACACATGAAAAGATGCTCCACATCACTAATTATCAGGGAAATGTAAATTAAAACCACAATGAGATATCACCTCACACCAGTTAGGATGGCCAGTATTGAAATGACTAAGAACAGCAAATGTTGGCGAGGATGTGGAGAAAGGGGAACCCTCCTACACTGCTGGTGGGAACGTAAGCTAGTTCAACCATTGTGGAAAGCAATATGGAGGTTCCTCAAAAAACTAAAAATACAAATACCATTTGACCTGGGAATTCCACTCCTAGGAATTTACCCAAAGAATAGAACTTCTCAGATTCAAAAAGACATATGCACCCCTATGTTTATTGCAGCACTTTTTACAATAGCCAAGATATGGAAGCAACCTAAGTGTCCATCAGTATATGAATGGATAAAGAAGATGTGGTACATATACCAATGGAATACTATTCAGCCATAAGAAAGAAATAAAACCTACCATTTACAACAACATGGATGGAGCTGGAAGATATTATGCTCAGTGAAATAAGCCAAGCAGACAAAGACAAGTACCAAATGATTTCCTTCATTTGTGGAGTATAACAACGAAGTAAAACTGAAGGAACAAAACAGCAGCAGACTCACAGACTCCAAGAAGGGACTAGTGATTGCCAAGGGGGATGGGTGGGGGAGTGCGTGTGGGGAGGAAGGGAGAAGGGGATTCAGGGGTATTATGATTGGCACACATGGTGTGCAGGGGGATCATGGGGAAGACAGTGTAGCACAGAAAAGGCAAATAGTGACTTTATGGCATCTTACTATACTGTTGGGCAGTGATTGTGATAGGGTATGTGGGGGATATGATTACATGGGTGAATGTAGTATCCACATTGTTTTTTCATGTGAAAACTTCATAGGTGTATATCAATAATGCCTTAATAAAAATAAAATAATAAATAAAACCTTTGGCCAGTGGGAAAAAAAAAGATCTCTGCACCCCTGTGTTTATTGCTGCATTATATACAGTAACCTAGTTATGGTTGCAACCTATATGTCCATCAACAGATGAATGGATAAAGATGAAGTGGTACATATACACAATGGAATACTACTCAGCCTTAAAAAAAAGAAAGCCTGCCATTTGCAACAATATGGATGGACCTAGAGGGTATTATGCTAAGTGAAATAACCAGGTGAAGAAAGACAAATACCATATCATTTCACTTATTTGTGGAATCCAAAAACAAGACAAAGCAAAATGAACAGAATAGCAGTGGACTCATAGACACCGAGAAGTGACTGGTGGTTACCATGGGAGAGGGATTGGAGTGGGTTAATTGGGAGGATGGAGAGGAGATAAAGGGGCACAAAAATTCTCAATC
>JAVSCE010002572.1:0-25148 GCA_032199065.1 Smutsia gigantea | reverse complement strand
ATTCCATTCCATTCATTAAAATTTTGTCCTATTAATGAACATTCCATTTCATAACATAATGTACCATTCGATTACACAACATTCCTTTCCTACTCATTCTGTTTCATTCTGTTGCGTAAGATTCCATTTCAACCAAAAATTCCATTCCATTCCTTAAACTTTCATTCGTTTCCCCAATATCTATTCCATTCCTCAATATTTCTTTGCATTCCAAAGCATTCCATTCCATCCCATCCCGAACATTCTATTCCTTTCCACAACATCCAATTGCATTACACAACATTCTATTAGATTCCATAACATTGCATTCTATTCCAACACATTCCATTCCATTCCATAACTTTCGATTCCATTCAAACACATTATTCCCGTTCTATCACCTAATATTCCATTCCATTCTTTAATAGTCAGTTCAATTAATCAACATTCCACTTCATACCATAATATTCCATTCCATTTCACAGCATCCCATTCCATTTCAAACATTCTATTTCATTCTACTGCATAAGATTCCGTCCCAACCCACAAAATTCCATTCCATTCCGTCATCTTTCACCAACGTTCCATTCAAATCCACAGCATTGCATTCCATTCAATAACATTCCACTTTATTCCATAACATTCCTTACCTTTCCGCAACATTCCATTGCACGCCACAGATTTCCATTCCATTCCTTCAACCTCTATCCTTTTCCCCAAATTTCTATTACTTTCCACAACACTCCATTGCATTCCACAGCATTCCATTCCTGTATATAACATTCCCTTCAATTCTACTACATTCCATTCCATTCCATAATATTCAATTCCATGCCATCACATTATTCTCATTCTGTTACTCAACATTCAATTCCATTCATAAAAATTCTCTTCTATTAATCAACATTCCACATTATACCATAATATTACACTCGATTACACAACATTCCATTCCATTTCAAACACTCTTTTTCATTCTATTTCACAGGACTCCATTCCAATTTCCAAAATTCCATTAAATTCCTTAACCTTCCATTCCATTCAGAAATGTTCGATTCCTTTCCACAACATTCCAGTGCATTCAACAGCATTCCATTCCATTCCATAACTTTCCATGCAATTCCCCAACCTTCAATTCCATTCCATAACATTTATTTCCATTGAAACACATTATTCCCTTTCTGTAACCTCATATTCCATTCCATTCATTAAAATTCGGTTTTATTAATCTACATTCCACTTCATACCATAACATTCCATTTGATTACACAACATTCCATTCCATTTCTATCATTCTATTGTATTCTATTGCATAGGATTCCATTCCAATCCAAATAATTCCATTGCATTCCTTAACATTTCATTTCGTTCAGCAACATTGTTTCCTTCCGCAACATTCCATTGCATTCCAAAGTGCTCCATTCCGTTCCATAACATTCGAATTCATTCCAACACATTATTGCCATTCTGTTGCAAACATTCCAATTCAGTCATTAAAATATTGTCCTCTAAACGAACATTTCACTTCCAGCATAACGTTCCATTCGATTATGCAATATTCCTGTCCATTTCATTCTATTTCATTCTGTTGCATAAGATTCCATTATAATCCAAAAAATTCCATTCCATTCCTTAAACTTCCATTCCTTTCCCAACATTCCATTCAATTCCACAACAGTACATTCCATTCCATTACATACAATTCATTCCCAACATATTATTCTCGTCTGCTACAAAACATTCGATACCATTCGTTAACATTCGGTTCTATTAATTCAAATTAACCTTCATAGCAAGACTTTCCATTCGATTACAAAATATTCCTTTCCAATTCATTCTATTTCATTGTGCTGCATAAATTTCATTCTAATAAACAAAATTCCATTCCATACTTAACCTCCATTCCTTTCTCCAACATTCTATTCCTTTTAACAACATTCCATTGCATTCGAAAGCATTCAATTCCATTCCGTTACCCAACATTCTATTACTTTCCACTACTTTCCTTTCCATTTCACATCATTCCGTTCCATTGCATAACATTCCATTCAATTCCACAACACTCAATTACATTCCATAACATTCGATTGCATTCCAAAAATTATTGCCATTCTGTTACCTAACATTCCATTCCATTCATTGAAATTCTTTTCTATTAATCGGCATTGCACTTCATAGCGTAGCATTCATTCGATTACAGAACATCCCATTCAATTGCAAACATAGTAATTCCTTCCATTGCTTAAGAATCCAATCCAACCCACAAAATTCCATTGCATTTCTTTAAATTGCATTCCTTTCCCAACGTTCTAATCCTTTCCACAACATGACACTGCATTCCACAGCATTCCCCTCCGTTCCATAACATTTGATTTCCTTCAAAAACATTATTCTCGATCTGTTACATAATATTCCATTCCATTCATTAAAATTCACTTGTATTAACCAACATTCCACTTCATACCACAAAATTCCAATCGAATATACAACATTCTATTGAATTTCAAATGCTGTTTTTCATTCTATTGCATAAGATTCCATTCCAATCCACGAAATTCCATTCCACTACTAAACGTCCCATTGATTTCCCTAACTTTCTACTTTTTCCACTACATTCCATTGCATTCCACAATACTCCATTGCATTCCAAATCATTCCAATCCTTTCCATTAGATTCGATTCCATTCCAACACATCATTCCCATCTTTTACAAAACACTCCATACCATTCTTCATAATTCGGTTCTATTAATCAACATTGCACTTCATACCATAACATTCCATTCGATTATACAACATTCCAGACCATTTAAAACATTCTATTTCATTCCATTCCATAAGATTCCATTCCTATTCACAAAATTCCATTCCATTACTTTAACGTCCATTCCCTTACCAACATTCTATTCCTTTACACTACATTCCATTGCATTCCACAGCACCCATTCCATTCCTTCCCATTCCATTCAATTCCACAACATTGCACTACATTCCATAACATTCCATGCATTCGAACACATTATTCCCTCTCTGCTACATAACATTCCATTCTATTCATTAAAATTCGATTCTATTAATTTACATTCAACTTCAACCCATAAAATTCTATTCGAATAAAAAGCATTCCATTCCATTTGAAACATTCTACTTCATTATGTTGCATAAGTTTCCATTCCTGTCCACAAAATTCCAATTCCTTTCCTTACCCTTCAATTCCTTTCTCCAACTGTCTATTCCGTTCCACTACATTCCATTCCATTCCTTCACATTCAATTCCATTCAAAGATATTATTCCCCTACTATTACATAACATTCCCTTGATTCAGTAAAATTTGTTCTATTAACATTCCGTTTCATATCATAATATTGCATTCGATTACACAGAACACTATTGCATTTCAACCACTCTATTTCGTTCTTTACATAGGATTCCATTCCAATCCACAAAATTCCATTCCATTCCTTAACATCCCATTCCTTTCAGCAACATTCTATTACTTTCCACAACATGTCAGTGTATACCACAGCATTCCATTCCATTCCTTTCCCGAACATTCTATTCCTTTCCACTACATTCCATTGCATTCTACATCATTCCATTCTATTCCACAACATTCAATTCAGTTCCACAACATACCATTACATTGCATAACATTCCATTCCACTCCAACACATTATTCCAGTTCTGTTACCTAACATTCCATTCCATTCATTAAAATTTTTGCTATTAATCAACATTCCACTTCATAGCATAGCATTCATTCGATTGCACAACATCCCATTCAATTGCCAACATTGTATCTCATTCCACTGCATAGGATTCCAATCCAACCAACAAAATTCCCTTCCATTCCTTTAGCTTCCATTCCTTTCCCCAAAGTTCTAATCCTTTCCACAACATGTCACTGCATTCCACAGCACTCAATATGATTCCTTAACGTTCCTTTCAATTACAAAACCTTCAATTCCATTGCATAAAATTGATTCCATTCAAACACATTCCCATTCTGTTACCTAACACTCCATTCCATTCTTTGAAATTCGGTTCTATTAATGTGCATCCCGCTTCATCCTATAACATTCCATTTGATTACACAACAGCCCTTTCAATTGCAAACATTGAATCTCATTCCAAAGCATAAGATAATCTTCCAATCCACAAAATTCCTTTCCATTCCTTCAACGTCCATTCCTTTCCGCACCTTTCTATTGCTTTCCGCAACATTCTATCGCATTCCACAGCATTCCATTCTTGTCCACAACATTCCATTCAATTCCACAGCATTCCACTTCATACCATAACATTCCAATCTAATATACAGCATTCTATTCTATTTCAAATACTGTTTCATTCTATTGCATCAGATTCCATTCCAATCCACGAAATTCCATTACATTACTTAACCTTACATTGCTTTCCCTCACATTTTATTCCTATCCAGAACATTCCATTGCATTCCACAGCATTCCGTTCCATTCTGTTACATTCCACTCAATTCCAAAACCTTCCATTCCATTCGAAAACAATCCATTCCTTTCCATTCCATTTGATTCCATTCCAACAGATAATTCCAATTCCTTCACAAAACATTCCATACCATTCTTCAAAATTCAGTTCTTTTAATCAACATTGCACTTTATACCGTAACATTCAATTCGATTTTACAACATTCCATTCCATTTCAATCATTCTATTTTATTCTATTGCGTAAGATTCCATTCCAATCCAAATAATTCCATTGCATTCCTTAACATTTCATTCCTTTTAGCAACATTCTGTTCCTTTCTGCAACATTCCATTGCATTCCAAAACATTCAATTCCATTCCATAACGTTCGATTTCATTCCAACACATTATTGCCGTTCAGTTGCAAACATTCAATTCCATTCATTAAAATTTTGTCCTCTTAATGAACATTCCACTTCATAGCATAACATTCCATTCGATTACACAACATTCCTTTCCAATTCATTCTATTTCATTGTGATGCATAAGATTCCATTCCAATCCAAAAAATTCCATTCCATTCCTTAAACTTCCATTCCTTTCCCGACATTCCATTCAATTCCAGAAATTCCATTCCATTCCATTACATACAATTCATTCCCAACACATTATTCTCGTTCTGCTACAAAACATTCGATACCGTTCATTAAAATTCGGTTCTATTAATCAAAATTCCCCTTCATACCAAAGCATTCAATTCGCTTACACAACATTACTTTCCAATTAATTCTATTTCATTCTGTTGCATAAGATTCCATTCTAATCCACAGAATTCCATTCTATACTTAACCTCCATTCCTTTCTCCAACATTCTATTCCTTTCCACAACATCCCACTGATTTACACCGCATTCCCTTCCATTCCATGACATTCCATTCAGTTCCACAACATTCTATTACATTTCATAACATTTGATTCCATTCATCATATTATTCCCGTTCTGTTACATAACATTACATTCCATTCATTAAAATTCTGTCGTATTATTCAACATTCACCTTCATACCATAACGTTTCATTCGATTACATAACATTCCATATCATTTGAAACATTCTATTTCATTCTATTGCATAAGATTGCATTCCAATCCATAAAATTCCATTCCGTTCCTTAACCGTCCATTTCTTTCCCGAATATTGTATTCCTTTCCACTACATTCCTTTGCATTCCACAGCATTCTATTCCATTCCATAACATTGCATTCTATTCCAACACATTCCATTCCATAACTTTTGATCCCATTCAAACACATTATTCCCGTTCTTTCACCTAACATTCCATTCCATTGTTTAATATTCAGTTCTATAAATCAACATTCCAATTCATACCATAATATTCCATTCCATTTCACAGCATCCGTTTCCATTTCCAATATTCTATTTCATTCTTCTGCATAAGATTCCATTCCAATCCACAAAATTCCATTCCATCCCTTTATCTACCATTCCTGCCCCAACATTCTGTTCTTATCCTCAGCATTCTATTCCATTCCACAACATTCCATTCCTTTTATAACATACTATTTCATTCTACTGCATAGCATTCCATTCCAATCCACAAATTATATTCCATTCCTTCAACCTCTATTCTTTTTTCCAAATTTCTATTACTTTCCACAACACTCCATTGCATTCCACAGCATTCCATTCTTGTATATAACATTCCATTCAATTCAACTACATTCCATTCCATTCCACAACATTCCATACCATTGAATAACATTCAATTCCATGCCAACACATTATTCTCATTCTGTTACTCAACATTCCATTCCATTCATTAAAATTCTCTTCTATTGATCAACATTCCACGTTATACCATAATATTACACTCGATTACACAACATTTCATTCCATTTCAAACAACTTTTCATACTATTGCTTAGGACTCCATTCCAATTTACAAAATTTCATTAAATTCCTTAAACTTCCATTCCTTTCAGAAATATTCTATTCCTTTCCATAACATTCCATTGCATTCAACAGCATTTCATTCCATTCATTAACTTCCCATGCAATTTCCCAACATTCAATTCCATTCCATAATATTTGTTTCCATTGAAATGCATTATTCCCTTTCTGTAACCTTATATTCCATTCCATTCATTAAAATTAGGTTCTATTAATCTACATTCCTCTTAATACCACAACATTCCATTTCATTATACAACATTCCATTCGATTTGAATCATTCTCTTTTATTCTATTGCATAAGATTCCATTCCAATCCAAATATTTCCATAGCATTCTTTAACATTTCATTCTTTCAGCTACATTCTATTCCCTTCCGCAACATTCTGTTGCATTCCAATGTGCTCCATTCCATTCCATAACATTCGATTTCATTCCAACACATTGCCATTCTTTTGCAAACATTACTTTCCACTCATTAAAATATTGTCCTTTTAATGAACATTCCACTTCACAGCATAACATTCCATTCGACTACGCAACATTCCTTTCCAATTCATTCTATTTCATTCTGTTGCATAAGTTTCCATTCCAATTCAAAAAATTCCATTCCATTCCTTAAACTTCCATTCCTTTCCCAAAATTCCATTCAATTCGACAACATTCCATTCTATTCCATTACATACAATTCATTCCCAACGCATTATTCTCGTTCAGCTACAAACATTCGACACCATTCGTTAAAATTCGGTTCTATTAATCAAAATTGAGCTTCATAGCATCACTTTCCATTCGATTACACAGTATCCTTTTCCAATTCATTCTATTTCATTCTGTTTCAAAGGATTCCTTTTAATTAGCAAAATTCCATTCCATACTTAACCTCCATTCTTTTCTCCAACATTCTATTCCTTTTAACAACATTGCATTGCATTCGACAGCATTCAATTCCATTCCTTTCACCAACATTCTATTACTTTCCACTACATTCCATTGCATTTTACATCATTCCATGCCATTGCATAATATTCTATTCAATTCCACGACACTCCATTACATTCCATAACATTCGATTCCATTCCAACAAATTATTGCCGTTCTGTTACCTAACATTCCATTCCATTCATTGAAATTCTTTTCTATTAATCAACATTCCACTTCATAGCATAGCATTCATTCGATTACACAACATCACATTCAATTGCAAACATTGTATCTCCTTCCATTGCATAAGATTCCAATCCAAAACCCAAAATTCCATTGCATTCCTTAAAATTCCATTCCTTTCCCCAACGTTCTAATCCTTTCCACAACATGAAACTGCATTCCACAGCATTCCACTCCATTCCATAACATTCGATTTCCTTAAAAAACGTTATTCTCGATCTGATACATAATGTTCCATTCCATTCATTAAAATTCACTTCTATTAAACAACATTCTACTTCATACCACAAAATTCCAATCGACTATGCAACATTCTATTGAATTTCAAATGCTGTACTTCATTCTATTACAAAATATTCCATTCCAATCCACGAAATTTCTTTCCACTCCTAAACGTCCCTTTCCTTTCCCTAACGTTCTTCATTTTTCCACTATATTCCATTGCATTCCACAATATTGCATTGCATTCCAAATCAATCCATTCCTTTCCATTCCATTCCAACATATCTTTCCCATTCTTTTACAAAACATTCCATACCATTCTTCAAAATAAGATTCTATTAATCAACATTGAACTTCATACCATAACATTCCATTCGATTATGCAACATTCCAGACCATTTCAATTGTTCTACTTCATTCCATTCCATAAGATTCCATTACAATCCACAAAATTCCATTCCATTCTTTTGACTTCCATTCCTTTCCCAACACTCTCTTTCTTTCCACAACATTCCATTCCATTCCACAGCATTCCATTCCACAATATCGCATTCCATTCCATAACATTTGACTCCATTCAAACACGTTATTCGATTATTACCTAACAGTCCATTCCATTCTTCAAAATTCGGTTCTATTAATCAACATTCCACTTCATACGATAACATTCAATTCCCTCACACAACATTACATTACGCTTAAAAATTCTATTTCCTTCTTTGCATAAAATTCCGTTCCAGTCCTCAAGATTCCATTTCATTCCTTAACGTTCCATTCCTTTCCTCAACATTCTGTTCTTTTCCACAACATTCCATTGCATTCCATTGAATTCCCTTCCATTCCATAATATTCATTCCTTCCAAACACATTATCCCCATTCTGTTTCATAACATTTCATTCCATTCATTAAAATTCGCTTCTACTACATTACATTCCACTACATGCCATAACATTCCATTTGATTATACAACATTCCTTTCCATTTCAAACATTCTATTTCATCCCCTTCCATAAGATTCCATTCCAATCCACAAAATTCCATTTCATTACTTTAACTTCCATGCCTGTTCCAACTTTATGTTCTTATCCTCAAATTTCTATTCCATTTCACAACATTCCATTCCATTCCACAACAAAGCATTCAATTCCATAACATTCGACTCCATTCGAACACGTTAGTATGATTATTACCTTACATTCCATTCCATTCTTCACAATTCAGGTCTACTAATTAACATTACACTTCATACCATAACATTCCATTCTTTACACAAAATTCCATTAAATTTCTTCACCCTCTATTCTTTTCCCCAACTTTCTATTATTTTCCACAACACTCCTTTGCATTCCGTAGCATTCCATTCCTGTCCATAACATTCCATTCAATTCCACTACATTCCCTTCCATTCCAAAGCATTCAATTCCAAGCAAACACATTATTGTCGTTCTGTTACACAACATTCCATTTCATTTAAATCATTCTTTTTTATTCTTTGACATACGATTCCATTCCAATCCAAATAATTCCTTTACATTCCTTAACATTTCATTCCTTTCAGCAACATTCTGTTCCTTTCTGCAACATTCCATTGCATTACAAAACATTCTATTCAATTCCATAACATTCGATTTCATTCCAACGCATTATTACCCTACTGTTGCAAACATTCCATTCCATTCATTAAAACTTTGTCCTCTTAATGAACACTCCACTTCATAGCCTAACATTCCATTCGGGTACACGACATTCTTTCCTATTCATTCTATTTCATTCTGTTGCATAAGATTCCGTTCTAATTAACAAAATTCCATTCCATACTTAACCTCCATTAATTTCTCCAACATTCTATTCCCTTAAGATCATTCCATTGTATTCGGCAGCATTCAATTCCATTCCTTTCCCGAACATTCTATTACTTCCAACTACTTTCCATTGCATTTCAAATCATTCCATTCCATTGCATAACATTCGGTTCAATTCCACAACATTCCATTACATTCCATAACATTCGATTCCATTCCAACAAATTATTGCCATTCTGTTACCTGGCATTCCATTCCACTCATCGAAATTCTTTTCTATTAATCAACATTCCACTTCATAGCATAGCATTCATTCGATTACACAACATCCCATTCAATTGCAAACATTGTATCTCCTTCCATTGCATAAGATTCCAATCAAACCCACAAAATTCCAATGCATTCCTTAAAATTCCTTTCCTTTCCCCAACGTTCTATTCCTTTCCAAAACATGGCACCTCATTCCACAGCATTCCATTCCATTCCATAACATTTTATTCCCTTAAAAAACATTATTCTCGATCTGTTACATAATATTCCATTCCATTCATTAAAATTCACTTCTATTAAGCAACATTCTACTTCACACCACAAAATTCCAATCGAATATACAACATTCCATTGAATTTCAAATCCTGTATTTCATTCTGTTACATAAGATTCCATTCCAATCCATTAAATTCCATTCCACTCGAAATAATTCCATTGCACTCCTTAACATTTCATTCCTTTCAGCAACATTCTGTTCCTTTCCGCAACACTCCATTGAATTCCCTTCCATTCCATAACATTCAGTTATTCCGAACACATTATTCCCATTATGTTACATAACATTTCATTCCATTCATTAAAATTCGGTTCTACTACACGACATTCCACTTCATGCCATAACATTCCATTCGATTATACAACATTCCAGTCCACTTTAAACATTCTATTTCATCCCCTTCCATAAGATTCCATTCCAATCCACAAAATTCCATTCCAATACTTTAACTTCCATTCCTGTCCAACACTCTATTCTTATCCTCAACATTCTATTCCATTCCACATCATTCCATTCCATTCCACAACAAAGCATTACATTCCATAACCTTCGACACCATTCGAACACGTTATTCTGATTCTTACCTTATATTCCATTCCATTCCTCACAATTCGGGTGTATTAATTAACATTAAACTTCATACCATAACATTCCATTCCATTACACAACATTCCATTCCATTGAAAACATACTATTTCATTCTGTTGCATAACATTCCATTCCAATCCACAAAATTAGATTCCATTCCTTCACCCTCCATTCTTTTCCCCAAATTTCTATTACTTTCCACAACACTCCATTGCATTCCACAGCATTCCATTCCTGTCCGTAACATTCCATTCAACTCCACTACATTCCATTCCATTCAATAACATTCAATTCCGTGCCAACACATTTTTCTCATTCTGTTACGCAACATTCCATTCCATTCATTAAAATTCTGTTCTATTAATCAGCATTCCACTTTATACCATAATATTACATTCGATTACACAACATTCTACTCCATATCAAACACTCTTTTTAATTCTATTGCATAGGATTCCATGCCAATCCACAAAATTCCATCCCATTCCTTAACCTTCCATTCCTTTCAGAAATGTTCTATTCCTTTCCACAACATTCCATTGCATTCAACACTATTCCATTCCATTTTTTACTTTCCATGCAATTCCCAAACCTTCAATTCCATCCCATAACATTCGCTTCCATTGAAACACATTATTCCCTTTCTGTAACCTCATATTCCATTACATTCATTAAATTTCGGTTCTATTAATCTACACTCCACTTCATACCATAACATTCCTCTTGATTACACAACATTCCATTCCATTTGAATCATTCTATTTTATTCCATTGGATAAGATTCCATTCCAATCCAAAGAATTCCATTGAATTCCTTAACATTTCATTCCTTTCAGCAACATTCTATTCCTTTCCGCAACATTCTATTGCATTACAAAGCGTTCCATTCCGTTCCATACCATACGATTTCATTCCAACACATTATTGCCCTTCTGTTGCAAACATTTCATTCCACTCATTAAAATTTTGTCCTCTTAATGAACATTCGACTTCACAGCTTAACATTCCATTCGATTCCACAACATACATTTCCAATTCATTCTATTTCATTCTGTTGCATAAGTTTCCATTCCAATCCAAAAAATTCCATTCCATCCCTTAAACTTCCATTCCTTTCCCTACATTCCGCTCAATTCCACAACATTCCATTCCATTTCATTACATGCAATTGATTCCCAACACATTATTCTCATTCTGCTACAAATTATTCGATACCATTCATTAAAATTCGGTTCTATTAACCAAATTCCACTTCATACCATATCCTTCCATTCTTTTACACGACATTTCTTTCCTATTCATTCTATTTCATTCTGTTGCATAAGATTCCGTTGTAATTAACAAAATTCCATTTCATACTTAACCTCCATTCCTTTCTCCATCATTCTTTTCCTTTTAGCAAATTCCATTGCATTCGGCAGCATTCAATTCCATTCCTTTCCCCAACATTCTATTACTTTCCACTACTTTCCATTGCATTTCATATCATTCCATTCCTTTGCATAACATTCGGTTCAATTCCACAACATTCCAAAACATTCCATAACATTCGATTCCATTCCAACAAGTTATTGCCATTCTGTTACCTAACATGCCATTACACTCATCGAAATTCTTTTCTATTAATCAACATTCCACATCATAACATAGCATTCATTTGATTACACAACATAACATTCAATTGCAAACATTGTATCTCCTTCCATTGCATAAGATTCCAATCCAATCCACAAAATTCCAATGCATTCCTTAAAATTCCATTCCTTTCCCCAACGTTCTATTCCTTTCCACAACATGACACTGCATTCCACAGCACTCCATTCTGTTCCATAACATTCGATTCCTTTCAAAAACCTTATTCCCGATCTTTTACATAATAAATCATTTTATTTATTAAAATTCACTTCTATTAAGCAACATTCTACTTCATACCACAAAATTCCAGTCAAATATACAACATTCTATAGAATTTCAAATGCTGTATTTCATTCCATTGCATGAGATTCCATTCCAATCCACGAAATTCCATTCCAATCCTAAAGGTCAAACTCCTTTCCCTAACGTTCTACATTTTTCCACTAGATTCCATTGCATTCACAATATTCCATTCCATTCCAAATCATTCCATTCCTTTCCATTCCATTCGATTCCATTCCAACACATTACCATTCTTTTACAAAACATTCCGTACCATTCTTCAAAATTCAGTTCTATTAATCAACATTGTACTTCATACCAGAACATTCCTTTCGATTATACAACTTTCCAGTCCATTATAAACAATTCATTCCCAACACATTATTCTCGTTCTTCTACAAAACATTCGGTACCATTCATTAAAATTCGGTTCTATTAATTAAAATTCCACTTCATACCATAACATTCCATTCGATTATACAACATTCCAGTCCATTTCAAACATTCTATCTCATCCCTTCAATAAGATTCCATTCCAGTCCACGAAATTCCATTCCATTCCTTTAACTTCCAATCTGTCCCAACACTGTTTTCCTATCCTCAACATTCCATTCCATTCCACAGCATTTTATTCCATTCCACCACTTAGCGTTCCATTACATAAAATTGGACTCCATTCGAACATGTTATCCGTTTACTAAATAACATTCCATTCCATTCTTGAAAATTCGTGTGCAATAATCAAAATTCCACTTCATACCATACATTCCATTTCATTACACAACATTCCATTTCTTTTAAAACATTCTATTTCATTCTATTGCATAACATTTGGTTCCAGTCCACAAGATTCCATTCCATTCCTTAACGTTCCATTCCTTTCCTCAACAATCTATTCTTTTCCACATCATTCCATTGGATTCCATTGAATTCCCTTCTATTCCATAATATTCAGTTCTTCCCAACACATTATTCCTATTCTGTTACATAATATTTTATTCCATTCATTAATATTCGGTTCTACTACATTACATTCCACTTCATGCCATAACATTCCATTCGATTATACAACATTCGATTCCATTTCAAGCATTCTATTTCATCCCCTTCCATAAGTTTCCATTCCTATCCACAAAATTCCATTCCGTTACTTTAACTTCCATTCCTGTCCCAACACTCTATTCTTATCCTCAACATTCTATTCCATTCAACAATATTCCATTCCATTCCACAACAAAGCATTCCATTCCATAACATTCGACTCCATTCGAGCACATTATTTTGATTATTACTTTACATTCCATTCCATTCTTCACAATTGGGATCTATTAATTAACAGTACACCTCATACCATAACATTCCATTTGACTATACAACATTCCAGTCCATTTCAAATATTCTATTTCATCCCCTTCTATAAGATTCCATTCCAATCCACAAAAGTCAATTCCATTCCTTTAACTTCCAATCCTGTCCCAACAATCTATTCCTATCCTCAACATTCCATTCCATTCCACAGCATTTTATTCCATTCCACCACTAAGCGTTCCATTCCATAAAAGTCGACTCCATTCGAACATGTTATTCCGTTTATTAAATAACATTCCATTCCATTCTTCAAAATTCGTGTCTATTAATCAACATTCCACTTCACACCATAACATTCCATTACATTACACAACATTCCATTCTATTTAAAACATTCTATTTCATTCAGTTGCATAGCATTCCATTCCAATCCACAAAATTCCATTCCATTCCTTCACCCTCCATTCCTTTCCCAACTTTCTATTACTTTCCACAACACTCCATTGCATTCCACAGCATTCCATTCCTGTCCATAACATTCCATTCAATTCCACTACATTCCACTTCATTCAATAACATTTAATTCCATGCCAAGACATTATTCTCATTCTGTAACTCAATATTCCATTCCATTCATTAAAATTCTCTTCTATTTAACAACATTCCACTTTATTCCATAATATTACATATGATTACACAACATTCCATCCAATTGTAAACACTCTTTTTCTTTCTATTGCATAGGATTAAATGCCAATCCACAAAATTCCATTCCATTCCTTAAACTTCCATTTCATTCAGAAATGTTCTATTCCTTTCCACAACATTCCATTGCATTCAACAGCATTCCATTCCAACAAATAACATTCGATTTCACTGCAACACATTATTGCCATTCTGTTTTAAACATTCCATTCCACTCATTTAAATTTTGTCCTCTTAACTAACATTCCACTTCACAGCATAACATTCCATTTGATTACGCAACATTCATTTCCTATTCATTCTATTTCATTCTGTTGCAGAAGATTTCATTCCAATCCAAAAATTCCATTCCATTACTTAAACTTCCATTCCTTTTCCAACTTTCAATTCAATTCAACAACATTCCATTTCATTCCATTACATACAATTCATTCCCAACACATTATTCTTGTTCTGCTACAAAACATTTTACACCATTCATTAAAATTCGGTTCTATTAATCAAAATTTCACTTCATACCATAACATTCCATTCGATTATACAACATTCCATTCCATTTCAAGCATTCTATTTCATCCCCTTCTATAAGATTCCATTCCAAACCACAAAATTCCATTCCATTCATTGAACTTTCAATCCTGTCCCAACACTCTTTCCTATCCTCAACATTCCATTCCATTCAAGAGCATTCCATTCCTTTCAACAACATAGCATTCCATTCCATAACATTCGACTCCATTCGAATACGTTATTCCGATTATGACCTTACATTCCATTTTATTCTACAAAATTCGGTTCTATTAATTAACATTCCAGTTCACACCATAACATTCCATTCTATTACACAATATTCTATTCAACTTAAAATATTCTGATTCATTCTATTGCGTAACATTCCATTCAAGTCCACAAGATTCAATTTCATTCCTTAACGTGCCATTCCTTTCCTCAACATTCTATTCTTTTCCACAATATTCCATGGCAGTCCACCGAATTCCCTTCCATTACAAATCATTCCTTTGCTTTCTATTCCATTCGATTCATTCCAACACATTATTCACATTCTTTTACAAAATATTCCATACCATTTCTCAAAACTCCATTCTATTAATCAGCATTCCACTTCATACCATAACACTCCATTCGATTATACAACGATCCAGTGCATTTCGAACATTCTATTTCATTCCACGCCATAATATTCCATTCCGATCCACAATATTCCATTCCATTCCTTTAAATTCCATTCCTGACCCAACACTCTATTCCTATTCTCAACATTCCATTACATTCCACAGCATTTTATTCCATTCCACATCTTAGCATTCAATTTCATAAAATTCGACTCCATTCGAACACGTTATTCCATTTATTAAATAACATTACATTCCATTCCTCAAAATTCGTGTCTATTAATCAACATTCCATTCCATAACACATTATTCCATTCCATTTAAAACATTCTATTTCATTATGTTACATAACATTCCATACCAATCCACAAAATTCCATTCCATTCCTTCACCCTCCATTCCATTCCCCAACTTTATATTACTTTACACCACATTCCATTGCATTCCAAAGCCTTCCATTCCTGTCCATAACATTCCATTCAATTCCACTACATTACATTCCATTCCAAACATTCAATCCCATCCCAAGACATTATTCTCGTTCTCTTACTCAACATTCCATTCCATTCATTATAATTTTCTTCCATTAATCAACATTCCACTTTATAACATAATATTACATTCGATTACACAACATTCCATTCCATTTCAAACACTCTTTTTCATTCTTTTGCATAGGATTCCATTCCAATCCACAAAATTCCATTCTATTCCTTAACCTTCCATTCGTTCAGAAATGTTCTATTCCTTTCCACAACATTCCATTGCATTCATCAGCATTCCATTCCATTCCTTAACTTTCCATGCAATTCCACAGCATTCATTTCCATTCCACTCCATTTGTTTCCATTGAAACACATTATTCCCTTTCTGTAACCTCATATTATTCTATTCCATTCCTTAAAATTCGGTTCTATTAATCTATATTCCACTTCATACTATAACATTCCATTTGATTACACAACATTCCATTCCATTTCATTCATTCTATTTTATTCTATTGCATAAGATTACATTCCAATCCAAATAATACCATTGCATTCCTTAATATTTCATTCCTTTCAGCAACATTCTGCTCCTTTCCACAACATTCCATTGCATTGCAAAGCAATCCATTCCATTCCAGAACCTTTCATTTCATTCTAACATATTATTGCCCTTCTGCTTCAAACATTCCATTCCATTCATTAAAATTTTGTGTCTTTATGAACATTCCACTTCATAGTATAACATTCCATTCGGTTACGCGACATTTTTTTCCAATTCATTCTATTTAATTCTGTTGCGTAAGATTCCATTCCAGTCCAGCAAATTCCATTCCATTCCTTTCTCAACTTTTCATTCAATTGCACAATATTCCATTCCATTCCCTTACATACAATTTATTCCCAACACATTATTCTCGTTCTTCTACAAAACATTCGGTAACATTCATTAAAATTCGGTTCTATTAATCAAAATTGCACTTCATAGCATAACTTTCCATTCGATTACGCAATGTTCCTTTCCAATTCATTCTATTTCATTCTGTTGCGTAAGATTCCATTCTAATTAACAAAATTCCATTCCATACTTAACTTCCATTATTTCTCCAACATTCTATTCCATTTAACAACATTCCTTTGCATTCAACAGCATTCAATTCCATTCCTTTCCCCAACATTCTATTACTTTCCACTACTTTTCATTGCATTTCACATCATTCCACTCCATTGCATAACATCCCGTTCAATTCCAAAACACTCCTTTATATTCCATAACATTCGATTCCATTCCAACAAATTATTGCCATTCTGTTACCTAACATTCCATTCCATTCATTGAAATTCTTTTCTATTAATCAACAATCCAATTCATATCATAGCATTCACTGGATTACACAACCCATTCAATTGAAAACATTGTATCTCATTCCATTGCATAAGATTCCAATCCAACCCACAAAATTCCATTGCTTTCCTTAAAATTCCATTCCTTTCCCCAACCTTCTATTCCTTTCCACAACATGAAACTGCATGCCACAGAATTCCATTTCATTCCATAACAGTCGATTCCCTTCAAAAATATTATTCTCGAACTGTTTCATAATATATCATTCCATTCATTAAAATTCACTTCTACTAAGCAACATTCTACTTCATACCACAAAATTTCAATCGAATATACAACATTCTACTGACTTTCAAATGCTGTATTTCATTCAATTGCATGATTCCATTCCAATTCACGAAATTCCATTCCACTCGTAAACGTCCATTGCTTTCCCTAATGTTCTACTTTTTTCCACTACATTCCATTGCATTCCACAATATTCCATTGCATTCCAAATCATTCCATTCCTTTCCATTTAATTCGATTCCATTCCAAAACATCATTCCCATTCTTTTACAAAACATTCCATACCATTCTTCAAAATTCGGTTCCATTAATCAACATTGCACTTGATACCATAACATTCCATTCGATTATACAACATTCCAGTCCATTTCAAACCTTCTATTTCACTCAATTCCATAAGATTCCATTCCAATCCAAAAAATTCCATTCCATTCCTTTGACTTAAATTCCGTTTCTACACTCTCTTTCTTTCCACAACATACCATTACATTCCACAGCATTCTGTTCCACAATATCGCATTCCATTTAATAACATTTGACTCAATTCGAACATGTTATTCCGATTATTACCTAACAGTACATTCCATTCTTCAAAATTCGGTTCTATTAATCACCATTCCACTTCATACCATAACATTCAATTCCATTACACAACATTCCATTCCATTTCAATCATTCTATTTTATTCTATTGCATAAGATTCCTTTACCACCCAGATAATTCCATTGCATTCCTTAACATTTCATTGCTTTCAGCAACATTCTGTTCCTTTCTGCAACATTCCATTGCTTTCCAAAGCATTCCATTCCATTCATAACGTTCGATTTCATTCCAACACATTATTGCCCTTCTGTTGCAAACATTCCATTCATTAAAATATTGTCCTCTTAATGAACATTCGACTTCATAGCATAACATTCCATTCGATTACACAATATTTCTTTTCAATTCAATCTATTTCATTGTGATGCATAAGATTCCATTCCAATCCAAAACATTCCATTCCATTCCTTAAACTTCCATTCCTTTCCCTACATTCCATTCAATTCCACAACATTCCATTCCATTCCATTACCTACAATTCATTCCCAACACATTATTCTCGTTCTGCTACAAAACATTCGATACAATTCATTAAAATTCGGTTCTGTTAATCAAAATTCCCCTTCATAGCATATCGTTCCATTTGATTACACAACATTTCTTTCCAATTCATTCTATTTCATTCTGCTGCATAAGATTCCATTCTAATCCACAAAATTCCATTCTATACATACCCTCCATTCCTTTCACCAACATTCTATTCCTTTCCAGAACATCCCGTTGTTTTACATCGCGTTCCCTTCCATTCCATAACATTCAATTAAGTTCCACAACATTCCATTTCAATCCATAACATTTGATTCCATTCATCATATTATTCCCATTCGGTTACAAAACATTACATTCCATTCAATAAAATTCTGTCCTATTAATCAACATTCACCTTCATACCATAAAATTTCATTCGATTACATAACATTCCATTTCATTTGAAACATTCTATTTCATTCCATTGCATAAGATTGACTCCAATCCACAAAATTCCATTCGTTTCCTTAACCTTCCATTCCTTTCCCCAATATTGTATTCCTTTCAACAACATTCATTGCATTCCACAGCATTCTATTCCATTCCATAACAATGCATTCTATTAGAACACATTCCATTCAATTAAAAAACTTTTTATCCCATTCAAACTCATTATTCCCTTTCTTTCACCTAATATTCCATTGCATTCTTTAATATGCAGTTCTATAAATCAACCTTCCAATTCATACCATAATATTCCATTCCATTTCACAGCATCCATTTCCATTGCAAACACTCTATTTCATTCTAATGCATAAGATTCCATTCCAATCCACAAAATTCCATTCCATTCCATAACCTTTCCCCAACATCCCATTCAAATCCTCAACGTTCCATTCCATTCCATAAATTTCCACTTAATTCCATAACATTCTATTCCTTTCTGCAACATTCCATTCCATTCCACAGAATTCCATTCCATGTAATAACCATCCCTTGCATTCCATTCCTTTCCATTCCAACACATTATTCCAATTCTTTTAGAAAACATTCCATACCATTCTTCAAAATTCGGTTCTATTAATCAACATTGCACTTCATACCATAACATTCCATTCGATTATACAACATTCCAGTCCATTTAAAACATTCTATTTCATTCCATTCCATAAGATTCCATTCCTATTCACAAAATTCCATTCAATTCCATTAAAGTCCATTCCTTTACCAACATTCTATTCCTTTCACTACATTCCATTGCATTCCACAGCACCCATTCCATTCCTTCACATTCCATTCAATTCCACAACATTGCACTACATTCCATAACATTCCATTGCATTCGAACACATTATTCCCTTTCTGTTACATAACATTCCATTCCATTCATTAAAATTCGATTCTATTAATCTACATTCAACATCATACCATAAAATTCTATTCGAATAAACAGCATTCCATTCCATTTGAAACATTCTACTTCATTGTGTTGCATAAGTTTCCATTCCAGGCCACAAAATTACAATTCCTTTCCTTACCCTTCAATTCCTTTCTCCAACTGTCTATTCCGTTCCACTACATTCTATTCCATTCCTTAACATTCAATTACATTCCAAGACATTATTCCCCTACTATTACATAACATTCCCTTGATTCAGTAAAATTTGTTCTATTAACATTCCGTTTCATATCATAATATTGCATTCTATTACACAGAACACTATTCCATTTCAACCACTCTATTTCGTTCTTTACACAGGATTCCATTCCAATCCACAAAATTCCATTCCATTCCTTAAAATCCCATTCCTTTCAGCAACGTTCTATTACTTTCCACAACATGTCAGTGCATTCCACAGCATTCCATTCCATTCCTTTCCCCAACATTCTATTCCTTTCCACTACATTCCATTGCATTCTACTTCATTCCATTCTATTCGACAACATTCAATTCAGTTCCACAACATTCCATTACATTCCATAACATTCCATTCCACTCCAACATATTATTCCAGTTCTGTTACCTAACATTCCATTCCATTCATTAAAATTCTTTCTATTAATCAACATTCCACTTCATAGCATAGCATTCATTCGATTACACAACATTCCATTCAATTGCAAACATTGTATCTCATTCCACTGCATAGGATTCCAATCCAACCAAGAAAATTCCATTCCGTTCCTTTAGCTTCCATTCCTTTCCCCAAAGTTCTAATCCTTTCCACAACATGTCACTGCATTCCACAGCACTCAATTCCATCCCTTAACGTTCCATTCAATTACAAAACCTTCAATTCCATTGCATAAAATTGATTCCATTCAAACACATTATTCCCATTCTGTTACCTAACACTCCATTCCATTCTTTGAAATTCGGTTCTATTAATATGAATCCCACTTCATACTATAACATTCCATTTGTTTACACAACATCCCTTTCAATTGCAAACATTGAATCTCATTCCATTGCGTAAGATTATCTTCCAATCGACAAAATTCCTTTCCATTCCTTCAATGTCCATTCCTTTCCCCAGCTTTCTATTGCTTACCGCAATATTCTATTGCATTCCACAGCATTCCATTCCTGTCCACAACATTCCATTCTATTCCACAGCATTCCACATCATACCATAACATTCCAATATAATATACAGCACTCTATTCTATTTCAAACACTGTTTCATTCTATTGCATCAGATTCAATTCCAATCCACGAAATTCCATTGCATTACTTAACCTTACATTGCTTTCCCTCACAATCTATTCCTATCCAGAACATTCCATTGCATTCCACAGCATTTCATTCCATTCCATTACATTTCACTCAATTCCAAAACCTTCTATTCCATTCGAAAACATTCCATTCCTTCCAATTCAATTTGATTCCATTCCAACACGTAATTCCAACTCCTTCACAAAACATTCCATACCATTCTTCAAAATTAGGTTCTATTAATCAACATTGCACTTCATACCATAACATTCAATTCGATTATACAACATTCCATTCCATTTCAATCATTCTATTTTATTCTATTGCATAAGATTCCATTCCAATCCAAATAATTCCACTGCATTCCTTAACATTTCATTCCTTTTAGGAACATTCTGTTCCTTTCCACAACATTCCATTGCATTCCAAAGCATTCCATTCCCTTCCATAACGTTCAATTTCATTCCAACACATTATTGCAAACATTCACATTCCATTCATTAAATTTTGTCCTCTTAATGAACATTCCACTTCATAGCATAACATTCCATTCCATTACACAATATTCCTTTCCAATTCATTCTATTTCATTCTGTTGCATAAGATTCCATTCTAATCCACAAAATTCACTCTATACTTTACCTCCATTCCTTTCTCCAACATTGTATTCCTTTACACAACATCCCATTGATTTACACCGCATTCCCTTCCTTTCCATAACATTCCATTCAGTTCCACAACATTACATTACATTCCATAACATTTGATTCCATTCATCATATTATTCCCGTTCTGTTACATAACATTACATTCCATTCATTAAAATTCTGTCCTACTAATCAACATTCACCTTCATACCATAACATTTCATTCGATTACATAACATTCCATTTCATTTGAAGCATTCTATTTCATTCAATTGCATAATATTGCATTCCAATCCACAAAATTCCGTTCCATTCCTTAGCATCCATTCCTTTCCCCAATATTGTATTCCTTTTCACAACATTCCTTTGCATTCCACAGCATTCTATTCCATTCCATAACATTGCATTCTATTCCAACGCATTCCATTCCATAACATTTGATCCCATTCAAACACATTATTCCCGTTCTTTCACCTGACATTCCATTCCTTTCTTTAATATTCAGTTCTATAAATCAACATTACAATTCATACCATAATATTCCATTCCATTTCACAGAATCCGTTTCCATTTCTAACATTCTATTTCATTCTACTGCATAAGATTCCATTCCAATCCACAAAATTCCATTCCATTCCATAACCTTTCCCCAACATTCCATTCAAATCCTCAGCATTGGATTCCATTCCATAACTTTCCACTTAATTTCATAGCTTTCTATTCCTTTCTGCAATATTCCATTGCATTCCACAGAATTCCATTCCATTCCATAACTTTCCAATGCATTCCAAAACATTCCATCTCATTCCATTACATTCGATCCCATTAAAACACATTTTTCCATAACATTCTATTCCCTTCTGCAACATTCCATTGTATTACAAAGCATTCCATTTCATTCTATAACTTTCCATTGCATTCCATTCCTTTCCATTCTCATTCCATTCCATTCCAACACATTATTCCCATTCTTTTACAAAACATTCCGTACCACTCTTCAAAATTCAGTTCTATTAATCAACATTGCACTTCATACCATAAAATTCCATTCGATTATACAACATTCCAGTCCATTTCAAACTTTCTATTTCATTCCAATCAATAAACTCCATTCCATTCCACAAAGTTACATTCCAATCCTTTAACTTCCATTTCCTTCCCAACACTCTATTTCATTCCACAACATTCTATTACGATCCACAGTATTCCATTCCACAATATAGTATTGCAATCCATAACATTTGACTCCATTTGAACACATTATTCCGATTATTACATTCAATTCCATTCCTTATCGTTCCATTCAATTCCAACACCTTCAATTACATTACATAAAATTGATTCCATTAAAACACATTATTCCCATTCTCTTACCTAACACTCCATTCCATTCTTCAAAATTCGGCTCCATTAGTCCACATTCCCATTCAGACCATGACATTCAATTCTATTACACAACATTCCATTCCACTTAAATCATTCTATTTCATTCTATTGCATAACATTCCGTTCCAGTCCACAAGATTCCATTTCATTTCTTAAGGTTCCATTCCTGTCCTCAACAGTCTATTCTATTCCACAAAATTCCATTGCATTCCACCGAACTCCCTTACATTCCACATTAGATTCCATTCCATAACATTCAGTTCATTTCCAACACATTATTCCCATTCTGTTACATGACATTCCATTCCATTCATTAACATTCGGTTCTAATACAATACATTCCACTGCATACCATAACATTCCATTCGATTATACAACATTCCAGTCCATTTCAAACATTCTATTATATCCGCTTCCTTAAGATTCCATTCCAATGCACAAAATTCCATTACATTCCTTTAACTTCCATTCCTGTCCCAACACTCTATTCCTATCCTCAACATTCCGTTCCATTCCACAACATTCGATTCCATTTCAAAACACAGCATTCCATTCCATGACATTCGACTCCATTCGAACACGTTATTCTGATTATTACCTAAAATTCCATTCCGTTCTTCACAATTCCGGTCTATTAATTAACATTCCACTTCATACCATAACATTCCATTTTATTACACAATATTTCATTCCATTTAAAACCTTCTATTTCATTCTGTTGCAAACATTCCATTCCATTCATTAAAATTTTGTCCTCTTAATGAACATTCCACTTCATAGCATAATGTTCTATTCGATTACACAACATTCCTTTCCAATTCATTCTATTTCATTCTGTTGAATAAGATTCCATTTCAATCCAAAAAATTCCATTCCATTCCTTAAACTTCCATTCCTTTTGCTACATTCCATTCAATTCCACAACAGTCCATTCCATTCCATTACATACAATTCATTCCCAACACATTAGTCACGTCTGCTACAAAACATTCGATATCATTCATTAAAATTCGGTTCTATTAATTAAAACTCGCCTTCATAGCACAACTTTCTATTCGATTACAAAACATTCTTTCCAATTCCTTCTATTTCATTCTGTTTCATAAGATTCTGTTCTAATTAACAAAATTCCATTCCATATTTAACCTCCATTCCTTTCTCCAATATTCTATTCCTTTTAACAACATTCCATTGCATTCGCCCGCATTCAATTCCATTCCTTTCCCCAACATTCTATTACTTTCCACTACTTTCCATTGCGTTTCAGATCATTCCATTCCATTGCATAACATTCCGTTCAATTCCACAACACTCCATTACATTCCATAACATTCACTTCCATTCCAACAAATTGTTGCCTTTCTGTTACCTAACATTTTACTCCATTCATTGAAATTCTTTTCTATTAATCAATATTCCACTTC
>JAVSCE010002571.1:0-73592 GCA_032199065.1 Smutsia gigantea | reverse complement strand
AACGAAGGAAGTGAAAGACCTGTACTCTGAAAACTACAAGACACTCCTAAGAGAAATTAAAGAGGACACTAAACAAATGGAAATGCATCCCATGCTCTTGGCTAGGAAGAATAAATATTGTCAAAATGGCTATACTACCTAAAGCAATCTACAGATCCAATGCAATCCCTATCAAACTACCAACAGCTTTCTTCAATGAACTGGAACAAATAATTCTAAAATTCATATGGAACCACAAAAGACCCCGAATAGCCAAATCAATCCTGAGAAGGAGGAATAAAGCAGGGGGGATTACACTCCCTGACGTCAAGCTCAGCTCTACTACAAAGCTACAGTAATCAAGACAATTTGGTACTGGCGTGAGAACAGACCCATAGATCAGTGGAACAGAATAGAGAGCCCAGATATAAACCCAAGCATATATGGTCAATTAATATACAATAAAGGAGCTATGGGTATACAGTGAGGAAATGACAGCCTCTTCAACAGGTGGTGTTGGCAATACTGGACAGCTACATGTAAGAGAATGAATCTGGATTACTGACTAACCCCATACACCAAAATAAACTCAAAATGGATCAAAGACCTGAATGTTCATCATGAAACCATAAAACTCTTAGAAAAAAACATATGCAAAAATCTTTTGGACATAAACATGAGCAGCTTCTTCATGAACATGTCTCCCCAGGCAAGGGAAACAAAAGTAAAAATGAACAGATGGGACTATATCAAACTAAAAAGCTTCTGTACAGCAAAGGATACCATCAGTAGAACAAAAAGTCTTCCTACAGTATAGGAGAATAGATTCATAAATGACATATCTGATACGGGGTTGACATCCAAATTATATGAAGAGCTTACGCACCTCAACAAACAAAAGGCAAATAAACCAATTAAAAAATGGGCAGAGGAGTTGAACAGACACTTCTCTAAAGAAGAAATTCAGATTGCCACCAGGCACATGAAAAGATGCTCCACATCACTAGTCATCAGAGAAATGCAAATTAAAACCACAATGAGATATCACCTCACACCATGAGGATGGCCAACATCCAAAACACATACAACAACAAATGTTGGCAAGAATGTGGAGAAAGGGGAACCCTCCTACACTCCTGGTGAGAATGTAAATTAGTACAACCATTGTGGAAAGCAGTATGGAGGTTCCTTAAAAAACTCAAAATAGAAATACCATTTGACCCACGAATTCCACTCCTAGGAATTTACCCTAAGAATGCAGCAGCCCAATTTGAAAAAGACATATGCACCCCTATGTTTATCGCAGCACTATTTACAGAAGCCAAGAAATGGAAGCAACCTAAGTGTCCATCAGTAGATGAATGGGTAAAGAAGAAGTGGTACATATACCCAATGGAATATTATTCAGCCATAAGAAGAAAACAAATCCTACCATTTGCAACAACATGGAAGGAACTAGAGGGTATTATGCTCAGTGAAATAAGCCAGGTGGAGAAAGACAAATACCAAATGATTTCACTCATATGTGGAGTGTAAGAACAAAGAAAAAACTGAAGGAACACATCAGCAGCAGAATCACAGAACCCAAGAATGGACTAACAGTTACCAAAGGGAAAGGGACTGGGGAAGATGTGTGGGAAGGGAGGGATAAGGGAAAAAGGGCTGTTACTATTAGCACACATAATTTAGCAGGTGCAGGGGTTGGGTGGGGGTATACGGGGAAGGCAGTATAACACAGAGAAGACAAGTAGTGATTCTATAACATCCTTCTACGCTGATGGACAGTGACTGCAATGGGGTATATGGTGGGGACTTGATAATAGGGGGAGTCTAGTAACCATAATGTTGCTCATGTAATTGTATATTAATAATAGCAAAATAAAATAAAAAAGTAAATAGGAATAAAGGAAATCCTGCCATTAGAAATACTGCCATTTGCAACAATATGGATAGATCTAGAGGGTATTATGCTCATTGAAATAAGCCAGGTAGAGATAGACAAATACCATATGGTTTCACTTATTTATGGAATATAAAAACAAAGCATAACAATAGTAGACTCATAGACACTGAGAAGTGACTAGTGGTTACCAAGGCGGAGGGGTTGAGGTGGATGGTAGGGAGGATTAAGGGGCACATAATTCGCAGTCACATATAAGTTGGTGATGGATATAGTAGTACAGCATGGAGAATATAGGGAATGACTTTGTAACATCTTTCTACATTGATAGAAAGTAACCACAGTAGAGGGGGATGAGGATTTAATAATATGGGTAACTGTTGAAACAGTTTGAAACAGTTGTATGTTTGAAACCAATATAAGATTGTATATCAATGATACTTCAATTAAAAAAAATAAAAATGTAAATCAGTCTGTGGAGAGGTCAAGGAACTGGCTCAGGGACCTTTTCCCGGAGGGGGCAGAATTTGAGTCAGCTCTAAGTCTAAAATTCATTCTATCTAAAGAATAGTATGGCTAATTTTCTTCTTTCTTTGTTTTGGCTGTAGGACAGATGAGGAGAGGTAAGAGAGCACTGAGAAACATGGACTGGAGCCAGGAGAGGGTGACACAGAAAATGATCTTTCTTATCAAGTTTGTCCCAGACCAGTCTTAAACTAATGTGTCTTCTCAGTGTCCTCCTGTTAGTGAAAGGACCCTGTGCCCTCAAGTCCAGATCTGCAGAGATCATTAAGAAATAAATGAAACACAGAGGGCAGCATAAGAGACGAGAAACTTTCTCGATTTCTCCAGGAGCTAACTGGGCCTGTAGATGAAATGTGGCCTCTAAACCAAACTTCAAATGAAAAAGGTTGGACTAAATTATATCTAGGGTACCTGAGTAAGTCTTTTCATTTTTACCCCTCTTATAGCCATCTATAGCTATAGATGCCTTTCTTGGAATTTATGGGCATTTTTAAATAAAGAATTAGGACTTTAAAGAGTGACAAGTGTACTGATGAGTGGAAAGATGCTTGTTTGTCCTTTTCTCTTTTTTCCTTCTTTTAACTAATTTGGCCTCAAATAACTAGTAGATCTAATTTTTTTCTTAGAGGAAAAGGTGATTTTACTTTAAATAGCTTTAGCCTCTAGCCGGCCATACAGCCTTCGAGGAGCCTAGGGAGTCTAGACAATGTCTTAGGAACCAGCGCCAGCTTTGCAGTGATTTGTAAATAAATAACGCAGCCTGTTGAATTCAGACTTAGAGCAAATGCCACTTTAAAAGGTCCTATGTATTACATCAGATTAGTGTCCTCTGAATTCAGTTAATAGCACAGAAGTGATTTTTTTTGTCAAGTCTCTTATATTTCTTATTTATCTTTTTAAAATAGAATGCCTTTTCTCTGTCCCCACCTACATTCTCCTTATTTGTTTTGGAGGAATCTACCACAACATCCGCATGAAGGATTTTTCTTATTAAAAATACTTGGGCTAATGAAATATAAATCACTTCAATTATTTTTTAGCATTAAAAAAAGCCTTTTCAAATAAAGTCATAACAAAAAACCTTTTTGGGAATGCCCCTTTTCTTTTCCAACCTTTCCTTGAGATCTGGTAGCTTTTCTACCTAGCAGAAAAATAAACCAAAGCCAAAAATGTAAAATTTAGTCATTTTTTTACTAGTGACAAATTTTAATTATTGAGTGTTTAGGTATGTGCCCGGCATTGTGTTAGATACTAGATATACAAAAGCAAGTAGACGTTCCTGAATTTAAGGAGTTACAACCAAACTGGGAAGTTAGACAGGTTATACAGTACAGGAAGAAAAGTATGATGGAGGCATGCACCAAGTAAGTGCACAGTAAACATTTGTCAGAATAATCGGGAAACAGTTATGTCATATGGGTTTTTAAAAAACTGATGTGAATTGTAATTTTACTTCATTGGCCTTGGGAGGCTTAATTTCGTCATATGTACAGTTGGGATAATAGACGTCACAGAATTGTAAGGAGGACTTCCTGAGATAAGGAAGCACCCAGCCCAAGCCCGGCACTCATCATGTACTCTAGGAGGGTTTGTTCATTTATTCATTCATTCATAGCTAGCTGCCTGTCTGTTGTTTTGGTGCTCGGTGTTGGATTGCTCTACAGAGCACCTCCCCAGAAACCGCTGGTGTCTCCCACACTTATTTCATTATCAGAAGAGGAAGTGAGGGGACAACCAGTGACCTGTGCTTTCTGACATCTCTGTCCAATGGCCCATCTTGATATTCTTTGTAGCTTTGTAGCCTTTCACA
Organism: Smutsia gigantea; assembly: GCA_032199065.1. Classification (NCBI taxonomy): domain Eukaryota; kingdom Metazoa; phylum Chordata; class Mammalia; order Pholidota; family Manidae; genus Smutsia; species Smutsia gigantea. The sequence continues at coordinate 69,378 of JAVSCE010002571.1, read as the reverse complement.
GTGTCCATAAAATTACCAACTTCACAGTGATTATGTTGATTAGTTTTTTAATCCAAACCAGTGATTTCCAGTATATCCAACTAGAAAACAAAGTGAGGTATGTTTAATTCATCATGCTAGAAAATATTGCTCAGTGAGATGTTTGATAATTTTTTTCTGATTTCCATGTAGATACATTTAAGCAACATAATGCGAGAAATTAAGAAACTGAAGTAGTTTCCTTGAATACAGGATTGGTCATTTCTCTTTACTGGACATCATGTATAGAACCATTAATACAGTTATTTCTGTCATCATATACAAATATTAATGCACTATTATGAATATATTATATGACATATGATATATCATATAATATACTGTCATCATATTAAGAATATTAATATAAAATTTTTTTCTTCCAATATAGAAACAGTTTTTATGTATTTTCAGGACTATTAAGGTTGGCAAAAGGCAAACCAAGAAGTTCTGGAAGCTTCTCACCTGTAGTGGAATTACCTTACCCATCTGGCGACTTTGCGTTGTGGTGGTAGTTGTCACTCTCACTCACTCACTGAAATGACACATGGGATGAATTAATGTTAATAGGGTTGATTTAACGGTTGCTTTTGTCTAAGGTGATGTGTCTGATGGTACAGCTCCATCTCCAGTGTCGCTGCCATGGCTCATAGAGATTCCTGCTCAGTCTCTAATGGGTCTTCAAAGTAGGAAAATAGTTCCTAACCCCTTCCCTCCAAAATTAGGGCATTACAATTCTGTATTAGTTAGCTATTATTGCATAAGAAGTTACCTCAAAAATTAGCAGCTTAAAACAATGAACATTTATTGTATCATACAGTCTCTAAGGAACAGGAATCCAGGAGGAACTTAGAAGCATGGTTCTGGTTATCTCTCAGGATGTTGTAGTCACAATGTCAGTCAGAACTACAGTCCTCTAAAAGTCTAACTGAGATGGAGTATCCCCTTCCAAGCTCACCCACATGGCTGTGGGTGGGAGGCTTCAGCTCCTCACTCTATGGACCTCTTCCCCAGGGCTACTGTGACATGTCAGCTGGCTTCCTGCACAGCAAGTGAACCAGGAGAAAAAGTGTGACCAAAGTGGAAGCCACACTGTCTTTTATATCTAATCTCAGAAGTGACATGCTGTCACTTCTGATGTATTCTTTGCTCACACAGACTGATCATGGTCCATCATGGAAGGAGACTACACAAGAGTGAATATTAGGAGATAGGGAACATTGGGGACCATCTGTATACAGGCTACCACATGTATAAACTCACCACCTTGCCCAGAGTATAACAGTGGCCTTTGGAGGGCTGTGTCAGTAACAGTTCTAGTGACATGCTAATTGCAGTAGTGCTGTGTCATGGTCCTAGCACCATCTCTCTCTTTTCCTGGCAATTGATTCATTGCAAAGGCCATCCCACCAGTTTATCTTTCTGCCCTGGGGTGATTTTATTTTCAGAAGCCTCATTGCCTTTTGGTACCACCCGGCACTGCTCAGGGTCACTGCAGTCCTCCCTGATGTTTCACTAGATTGCCTAGCTTTGAATCTAGTGCATAGAGTTCAGCCTCAGTCCCTTCCCTTCCAGAACTCACTTGCTTTCTAGTAGTGTGTATGTCAGTCGTTGTCTGCTTCACCAGACACTCAGCTACACGTCCTTGTGATTCAGACTATGGAGATGCTTACTGTATCTCCTGCCCCAGGACCTTCCCTCTCCAGAGAAATGTGCCCTCCTATGCAGCTTTTCAATTGATGAGGAAGACTTCTCCAAATCTCTAGGATTCAGTTTTTTTTCAAGGGTAGGCTTAGTCTTGTTATGCTGTGCACCATGGCTTATTACTCCCATTAATGACACAAGTATTGGATATTTTAAACAAATGTCATTTTATACCAAAACAATATAGTATGTTTTAATTTCCATGCTTGCCACTTGTTCCCTCAATTTAAGGAAAATGCTATAAAGATCACTTTGAAATTCACTGTCCATTATGAGAGTACTTTGTAGTTTTTTTCTGTGATATTTTATAATCAACTTGGGAAATTTCCATTGTGACACAATGTGTTTTAAAAACCTAACATAATTTTTTCACTCAAGATGTAAAGAATTTTTTCTTATGATACATAGAATATGATACATATAAAAATACTTGAATAATGTCGCAGTGTTAGCCTTCTTGGTGTCTGAGAATTTTGATTTCTTTAGTCTAATGAGCTTTGAACTTTGAAGCAGAAAAGAAGCTACTGTTTGGTTGTTCACTTAGGTATAAATTCATCTGTGGTATTAACCAAAGAAGTGGGAACAAGCTCTGCTGTTCCAGTAGGAATTCCCCCATCAGCTCAAATTGAACTAGACTTTCAGAGAACCCACCATTTCTTGTTAAGTAAATGTGTATCAGGCAGAATTTGATAGAGACTAGTTTTTTAAATCTGGGTCTAAAGTAATGGCTGAGATTTTTCTAATGCTTAGGAAATTATACTGTTTGATTTACTGATTTTGTCTTATTTTGTCTTCAAAGAGTCCATGAGGGCCTTTCCTTTCTCCATCAAAAAAGGTTAATTAAAATGCTCCTAGTATAGTATCTCCACAGCTTGTCTTAAATAATATTATGGTATATTCTTGTGCTAGCTATGGATTTGAATTAAGTTTTATAATTCCCTTTAAATTTATGTCTTTATGTTCTGACAGGGTTTTAAAAGTTGGGGGATCAGTCTCTTCAGGTTTCCTCACATATGAGTATGTGTAAGCGCCAGTGTGATGTTAATGTGGTTTTGCATTCAATTTCTGTGATAGAAGAGTAATAAATTGTAGACTTGGTTGATCCAGTGAGTAAACTAAGTTATTATTTATTTGAACATGCAATCATTAACTCACTAAAGCTAATTGGATTTTATACATACTTTGTCAGCTGTGCCCAAGAACCTACCCTGCCTAGTGAAACATAATCAATTTCAAACTGGCATGACAGGGCAAAGCCTTTCAGTCTTTCTGAGCCTGCTTTATAGAGGCCATCCAGAAAGACTTACCTTCCCACTCAGATTTTCCAGTAGTCATCATGTCCACCTGCCAGAGGGCTTGGTGGGACAGATCTTCAGAGCAGAGTTAAGAGTTACATGATTTTAGTAAATGAACACACCAGGCTGCAATTAGTGTATGTCAAACTCTGGTTACTAGATAGCTTCAAAATTTGAGATACCTGCCTCTCTCTGCCAATATTTGCTGGTAAATATGACAGAAGAAATGTGTAGTTTTCTTCAGTATGTTCCATGGTGGCATACTTTTAGTATAACTGGTTGGTTGCCTCTGATCTAGAATACTGATTAACTTGCTCCATACTGAAACAGTGCAATAATTTTTACCTTGTGTTTATGTGGCAAATTTCTCTGGTATTGCAAAGCCATGGACAGTATGTATCCTCCCTAGCTAATTTGGGTCTTATCATTGCCCCTCACTCCATGAAAAAGGAGATGAAGTGGGTATTTGAATTGTAGTAAAGGAATAGAATTGAGAATGACCAACTAACATTAATATCTTAGTTTTCTTTGTTACATCTAACTCCTCAAATCAAATACCCATGAAAGTAGGGGATCTCTGTGCCCTTGGGAGCTACAGGAGATGATAGGAGAAGCTTCTTTAATGGTTGCCCCCGACCCCAGCTCCCTTGCATTGGCCATTCACATTGATGTATCAGGTGTTGCAAATCTAATAGGACCCTGAGAAGAGAAAAAGTAATTTAAAGATTTAGGAAAGTATAATTTCAAATATAAAAACATTCTGCTAGCACCAGCAAGAGAAAGACCTGCCCAACAGAAATGAGGAGTTAACTTTCTTTCAGTATAGACTCAGGGTTAGTGAGAAAGCCAAGCAATCACAGGCTTTGCAAATACCTAGAGTCACATTCAGTAGAATGTGTGTGAAGCAGAAAAGAACATATGAGGCACAGATATCTTCATCACACCCATTCCCACAATCACTGACAGTAACATCATTCCATCTGACTACTTCTGTCCCTCCCCACCACCATTCTAGTCTAAACTACAATTATCTGTTGCCTGGATTACTTCAGTTGCCTCCTAATTAGTCTTACTATAGCCACTCTTGCCTTCCTCATTGTTCATAGAATAACACTCAAGCCTATAGGCTCTGTATAATTTGACCTCTGCCTCCTCCTCCTCCAGATTCATCTCCTACCAACCACTGTCCCACCTAATGCCTTTACAGTACTGTTATTTGCCTGGAATACTCCCTCCTTTGCCTAGTTACCACCTTCTTAATCCTCAGAGCTCAACTGAGCCTCACTTAATCTAAGAAGCTTTCTCTGCTTCACTATCTTCTCACACCAAATTAGACCACATTTTTATGTTCCATATTTCCAAAGCACCCTGTACTTTGTCTTCAGATCATATAATTGTTTATCACCTGTCTCCAAACACTCCTTGAGAACTTCTAAGAGAGAATGTTGGGCTCAGCATTATTTCCCAGGTGCCTGGCAAGTACTTGACACAAACAAGATGCTAGGAAAAGACTGTTGAATTACTATTTCATCAAATATGGACAAAAGCCTGATAAAGTCACACACACATATGCACATACCCTCTCTTTCTATCTCAGTGGCATCATTATGGATTAGTGTATTAGGCACCTTTTGGGAAATCTACTCAACTTCCAACAATTCCCTCTTCCCCAAGATTTGTCCCAGCCTACCTCTCAAACACAGGTGTGTGCTCCTAAAAGCCATGTGTGTACTTCGTGCCTCCCCCCTTGTTTCTCCTTCCATTACCCTCTCCTTTCGGTCCCCCTTAGGTAATTGCACCAGGAGTGGATGCCCAACTCAGGTTGGACCAATCAAAAGTTCTCCATAGGAAATTTGAAATTGGGACTAGACATAGTTGGTCTTTTCTCATAGTTAAACTATAACATGTAAACTCCTCAACTCCAGGGTAACCATCTCTGCCCACTGTGTAGACCCATGATTCACAGGGGTAGAAGGACTAACAGAAAACAAGGTCTGAAGCAGTGCATAGAAATGAGGGCCCTGCCAACTTTCTAGTCCTGGCTTTCAGTCTTTTCCTACCCAGGAGCTGCGTTTGTCTCTTGGGGTTCCTAAATTTCTTTTTTGCTGAGGCTAGCTTGAGTTGGTTTCCATTATGTACAACCAAAAGAAGCCTTAATACAACTAGAAAAACTAAAAACAATTATATCAAAACATGCCCAGACTTTATGGAAGAAGACTCTGTGGTTACTGAACCCATACAGAAAATGAACAAGCTTCAGATGACTTTCAGGTGCCTTATAGGGCATCATAATTTAGATTATTCTAATTAACTGCCTGCTGAAGAACCTGTATGCTTAAGCATGAAACATTCTTAATTAGCTCTTTAAAAGCTGAGAAACCACCACATAATTGAAAAGTATCTTCTATGTCTCTTAAGTTACTTTAAAAAACAAAAAATGAAAAGCTAACATTGAAGAGAAACAATCTTAATTGGCTTGGTGACTTAAAACAAAAAAAAAAAAATTTTTTTAGTGCTGAGGGCTTTAACTCATAACCTCCTTGATGGTTTCTCTTTGGTACTCTAAAACACATAACGGACCAGCCAGGGATAGCTGAGATTCTTGTTAACCTGGAATGCAATAGAAATAGAAAACAGGTTCTCTTTCTATTTTTCAACATTGTCATCATAAAAGAACTTAATGACTTTCCTCCATTTTCCTGTTCTCAGGGGAAAAACATGCACATTTGACCCTTGAACAATGTGAGGACTTAAGGGCTTTGACCCCCCCACCACCATCCCATGCAGTTGAAAATCGACATGTAACCTCTGACTCCCCAAAACCTTAACTACAAATAGCCTACTGTTGGCTGGAAGCCTTACCAATAACAAACAATCGAATAACACATATTGTATATGTTTTATATATTATATACTGTATTCTTAAAATAAACTAGAGAGTTGAAAATGTTTTTCTCAAAATGTCACAAATCTCCAAAATTTGTTCCAATATATTTATTTTTTAAAATCCACATATAAGTGAACCCACACAGTTCAAACATTGTTCAAGGGTCAACTGTATTTTCTTTCTTTTTTTAAATGAGAGGAGAAGGATTCTGATGCGGTCTTGCCCATTAGATACTTTTCCTTTCATCTGCACATGTTTGGACTCATCATTTCTTCCTGCTTTCAATATTACAGTTTCAGTGAGCTACATATTTATAAGCTTCAGCCTCCCAGTCTTTCTTGCATTTGTCTTATGCTTGTCAGGCAGCTTAACCTGAATTCTAATTTCTGTATATTATGGTTCACTCTCTAACTTTCCATATTTTGACCTTAAAAAATGGCAGTTTCCAACGTAATTTTTCGTGTCTGAAAAAGTATTAACAGTCCCATAGAATCTAATGAACATGAGCACATTGCCCATACATGTAGTGGCTTTCTAAATGGTCAGAAATAAGTTGGATGGGTAAGATTTAGCCAACCAAAAACTGGTCAGTCGTTTTAAGCAAGATAAACTGAGATTTGAGGTATGGAGACCAAAGAATACAATGTGTTTCTAATTTTACTGATAGTATCTTCAACTAGCTTTTTAGTGTTTTCCAAATAAGGTAGAAATTTGAGAATGTGAACTTTAATATTTAGCTCAACCCATATGGGTAAAAATAGATACAACCTTAACCGGTTTTATTATTCTAATATAATAGACCTATGTCTCTCTCAGTTAAACTAGTTAGCTTGTGTGAAGCATAGAGAGAGTTACCATGATGGATTCCTTGAACACAGTTTTTTTTCTAACTGTGCCACACTGAGTTTTTCATATCTTGCATCTGTGACATTGTTCCTGTAGAAAACAAAACAGTAACTATTTTTAATGATGCTGTCTCCTTCTGGGTATAACTAGCAGTGTAACTTATAATTACCTATGTTTTCTTTTTTTCATGCTTACTAGCAATATGTATACTTATAAGATTGTAAAGTCAGCCTCTAATCAAGGGCTTGTTAATCATTCATTTGCAGAAATGATATTATACAATTTTATCATAGCTGTAACCATGCCAGTAATACCCATCCATATAGAATAACTAAAAAACCCACCACCAGATGGTATTCTAGTCTTGGCTCTGTCCCACTAGCTCTTGAGACAAGAGCTATTACATATATTGCAAAGGTAATTATGAGACTCAAATAAGAGAGTGAATAGGAAACATTTTGTATATTATCATCCCTCAGGCTGTTTGCTTATTTGTGCCCCATATGTAGTAATGACAAGGCTTATAACTCATTCTTTCTGCTCTTATTTCCATAAATGTTTGTATAAGTCCAGTTTTTATAGGGAAAGAGCATTACAATTCAACTTTCCATGCACTCACCAGTTCCACTCCTGACTTTCTCTTTTCCTTCTCATAAACATGTGATATGTTCATGTGAAGAGTAGAAAGGAAAGCGTTAGAATTACTTAGTTGTAGTTTTTCTTTGCTTTTTCAGTTTTGTTTTGTTTTATTTTTGTATGGTCTTTGTACAAGACAGAAAGTTTGTTTCTCTATAAACAGAACTGAAATTAACAGAGGCAAGTTGACTCCAAAATTATTTGTAGCTACTGTTTTTTGTTATAAATTGCTACCATTTTGTGAGCTCTTAATATGTGCTAGTCATTGTACTACCATATTTCACTGAATCTAAAAAACAAACATTAGTAAAATGCATTATTATTTTATGTATTACTAAGAAGGAAAAAAATGCTGCCAAGTAAACCATGACAAAAATACTTCTTTTACACTAAAAATACTTAATTAATACCCATTAAAATACTCCTTTAAGTTTATATTTTTATGATATGTCATTCTTGTACGTACCTAAAAGGAAATTCTAAGGAAAATAAGTTGGTCTAAAACTTCTTCCCATTCAGTGACCAACTGTTCTGAATTTACTTTTGACTCTGAATCATGAGTGTTTGTGTTTTTCTACACAATTATTGTCCTTTGAGCCATCAAAAGCATTGATAACAGCATTTCTTTAAGGAGTACTCCACTGTTACTTGGGCTTTTGTGCTAAGTTATTGACACCCTATCTGCCAGCTTTGATACACTTACACAGGCAGTGACAGCAATGTCACAACTCCTGCCTAACCAACAGCAATTGTAAGAAGCATGTTGATTTCAGAGGTATTAAATACTTTAAAAAAATAGGGATATCTTAGAAAATATTAATTAGAGTGATCACTTCATGTGTATTCTCTAATTTAACGCTCACTATAATCCCAAGAAAAACTGCTGTCATTATACCCGTTTTACAAATGAGGAAAACCAAGGCTTAGATAGATTAGATTGCCCCAGACTTCACAGTTGGTAAGTAACCAAGAAAAACCAAATCCAAGTCAATCTGACCACAAATTCTATATACACTCTTGCCACTGAAATATACCGGCTTCATTTATATTTCCCAAATAATCAAGACCTCTGAAATGAATTGAAGAAAAATATACTCATCCTTCCAGAGAGCCAGAACAGCATGTATATAGTGCTGCATAAAGTATTTCTCAAAGGCTATCAAGCTAGAATTTCAATGAGAAAAGGCTAAACAAAAAGACTCCAACAAATATCTTTAGCTGAGCATAGATACTACAATTCTGACTTTAATTTAGATAGGTGGGTCTCTGTTTTATCAAAATATTCTCATTTTCCTAATGGACTGAAGTGAGATGATAATGATTTTTTTGACATCTACCCTGGCTTGAATTTTATGAAAATTGATAATGGTAGTTTCCTAATATCAATTGGCAGAAGAAGGGAAACTTTACTAATGGGTTTTTGTGGTCTTTCACTTGAATGAATAAATGTACCTGCTCTTGTCACCTAATTTATCATTCCAGCAGAGTTTCAGACTCTGAGTACAATTGTTTTGGCCTGCAGATTCTGATATTGCCTGTATTATCTGCATCCTACTGTGCACCTATTGGTCTACCTGCCTGTTTTTGTTGTTTCTTTTAGTTTGTTACATGTGAGCTAAAAATTATTGAGAATTTTATATGTAACTCGAATCAGGTAAAGGAGCAAATGGAGCTTCATGGCAGAGCCCACAACTAATATCCTTGAAACTCTAGGGGCAACTTTAGGATTTATTTCCCTCTGGGAATAATGACCAGTTCTAAAGGGGCACATCTCTCCTTACATATTCAAGAGTGTAGGCTAGAAAGTCTGTCTTGTCCTCCTACTAGATGGTAAAAATGGAATTGGTAGATGAGTCTTATGAATAAGGCAGAGATTTAATCAGTCAACCAAAATTGTTTATTGAGCACATGCTATGTGGCCCAGCTCTAGGTATGTATGACACAGGAAAAATACAAGGCAGACTCTTCCCTCAAAAAGTGTGCAATGTTATAAGAGGAATACAGGCACTTTCAGTAAGTAATGAGTATTATAATGCAAAGCATACTCTTTTATGAGGTCCAGACCTTACCTACTGTAAAGAACTCAGAAGACTAAAGGAAGTTGAGTGTGTTTTGGGATTATCAGTAGGGAAATTAAGAAATTAAGTTCAAGAAGAGGCTTAAAGATGGCGGCATGAGAGGTGAGACAGAAACCTCCTCCCAAAACCACATATAATATGAAAATATAACAAATACATCTAGTCCTGAAAGAACAACAGGAAGGAGGGCTGTGGCAGACTGCCTACATCTGGGGAAAACAGCAGACCTCAAGGAAAAGAGTAAAGTACCAAAGCCACGATCCAGAGGGACCCAAACCCTTCCCCCACCCCAGCTCACCGGCAGGAGGAAGAGAAACGGAACAGGGAGGGGGTGGAGGCCTAGGACTGCTGAACACCCAGCCCTAGAGATCTGCTCTGGGAGCATGAACCTACATTACATGGTGCTCTGGAGATTAGTGGGGTTGGAAAGCTAAGACAGGCAGAATACTTGGAGAGACGGAGATTCCAATGGCTTCTGGAAAACACATATCCACAGCTGGCTGCTCAAGGACAAAAAATGGGAGGCAGTCTGAGACACTTCCTAACAGTGAGAGGGCTCCTGAAAGGGCAAGGATTGCACAGAGCTTGCTGCTCAGGAGAAAGGACAGGTGGACAAAATTGTCCAGGCACACTCTGCCAAGCAGGTTGGGAACTTTCAGGAGCTTCAAGCACTCCATCTGCCTGGCTGGCTATGCAGCTCCAAGGCCCCCACCATGATTCACAGCCTGCTGCGCCTTTCCCCCAGCAGGCACCAGCTTGAAAACCGGATGATCCCACCATTGCGCCAAGCCAGCTAGAGGGAGACCCTGCCTATAGCAGCTACAAGTGCAAAGCATAGAGGCTTCTACCTATGTGCTCAGCCCACGGGCACTGGCAGTGGAAACAGGCACTGCAGCCAGGAAGCAGGAAACAGCACTTTCCTCCCAACAGGGACCAACGCTGCTTGCCTGCAACCCCCACCATTGCTCAAGGGGCTGAGAAACTACAGAGAGTAGAGCTTCTGGGCACTAGAGGACACCACCTACAAATATGAAATGTCAAAGGAACCTGGTTCAAACCAAAATCCCACAAACGCCAGAAAGAGGGCCAAGTGAAACTGAACTCATCAATCTTCCTGAAAGAGATTTCAAAATAATCATAAACATGCTCATGAAGCTACAGAAAAATATTTAAGAAATTAGGGAGGAATTCAGGAATGAGATACAAACGTTGAAGAATTCAGTATCTGAAATAAAACACACAATGAAAGGATTTAAAAGCAGATTAGATGAGGAAACAGTAAATGAAATAAAACTAGAGAACAAGAATACAAAGAAGCGGAGGCATAAAGAGAAAAAAGGATCTCTGGGAATGAAAGAATATTAAGAGAACTGTGTGACCTATCCAAATGGAACAATATTCACATTATAGGGGTACCAGAAGAAGAAGACAGAGAAAAAGAATAGAAAGTGTCTTTGGGAAGGTAATTGCTGAAAACTACCCATTCTAGGGAAGGAGATAATCTCTCAGGCCATGGAGGTGCACAGATCTCCCAACCCAAGGGACCCAAGGAAGACAATACCAAGACATATAATTAAAATGGCAAAGATCAAGGATAAGGACAGAGTATTAAAAGCAGCCAGAGAGAGAAAAAAGATCACCTACAAAGGAAAACCCATCAGGCTATCATAAGACTTCTCAGCAGAAACCTTACAGGCCAGAAGGGAGTAGTATGATATATTTAGTGCAACGAAGCAGAGGGACTTGAACCAAGAATACTCTATCCGACAAGATTATCATTTAAATTTGAAGGAGGGATTAAAACAATTTTCTGATAAGCAAAAGCTGAGAGAATTTACCTCCCGAAAACCGTCTCTACAGTGTATTTTGCAGGGACTGCTATAGATGGAAGTGTTCCTAAGGATAAATAGCTGTCACCAGAGGAAATAAAACCACAGTAAAGAAAGTAGACCAATTAATTACTAGGCAGAAACAAAATCAAATCAATTACCCCCAAAGTCAGTCAAGAGATAGACAAAGAGTACAGAAATGATACCTAATATATAAAAATTGAGGAGAAAAAAAAGAACCTTTAAATTGTTTGTAACAGCCTACTAAGTGAGTTAAGTTAGACTCTTAGATAGTAAGGAAGTTACCCTTGAACTTTGGTAACCACAAATCTAAAGCCTGCAATGGCAATAAGTACATACCTGTTGATAATCACCCTAAATGTAAATGGTCTGAAAGCAACAATCAAAAGACATAGAGTCACTGAATGGATAAAAAAACAAGACCCATCTATATGCTGCCTACAAGAGACTCACTTCAAATCCAAAGACATACACAGACTGAAAGTAAAGCGATGGAAAAAGATATTTCATGCAACTAATAGGGAGAAAAAGCAGAAGTTGTAGTACTTGTATCAGACAAAACAGACTTCAAAACAAAGAAAGTCATGAGAGACAAAGATGGACATTACATAATGATAAAAGCATCAGTCCAACAAGAGGATATAACCATTATAAATATCTATGCACCCAACATAGGAGCACCTACTTGTGTGAAACAACTACTAACAGAATTAAAGGGGAAAATAGAATGCAATGCATTCATTTTAGGAGACTTCAACACACCATTCACTCCAAAGGACAGATGAACCAGACAGAAATAAGTAAGGGGACACAAGCGCTGCACAACACATTAGAACAGATGGACCTAACGGACATCTACAGAACACTCCATCCAAAAGCAGCAGGATACACATTCTTCTCAAGTGCACATGGAACATTTTCAAAAATAGATCATATTCTAGGCCACAAAAAGAGCCTCAGTAAATTCAAAAAGATTGAAATTGTACCATGCAGCTTCTCAAAGATCACAAAGGTATGAAACTAGAAATAGATTACATAAAGAATACAAAACAGCCCAGAAACACTTGGAGGTTTAACAACATGCTCCAAATAATCAATGGAAAATAACCAAATAAAAACAGAGGTCAAACAATATATGGAGACAAATGACAACAATATCTCAACACCACAAAATCTTTGAGACGCAGCAAAGGCCATGCTAAGAGGGAAGTATATTGCAATACAGGCCTACCTCAGGAAAGAAGAACAATCCCATATTAACAGTCTAAACTCACAATTAATGAAACTAGAAAAAGAACTACAAATGAACCCAAAGTCAGTAGAAGGAGGGACATAATAAAGATTAGAGCAGAAATAAATAAAATCGAGAAGAATAAAACAATAGAAAGAATCAACGAAAGCAATGGCTGGTTCTTCAAGAATATAAACAAAATAGATAAACCCCTACTCAGACTTATCAAGAAAAAAAGAGAGTCTACACACATAAACAGAATCACAAATGAGAAAGGAAAAATCACTGTGGACGCCACAGAAATACAAAGAATTATGAGAGAATACTATAAAAAAATTATATGCTAACAAACTGGTTAACCTAGAAGAAATGGACAACTTTCTATAAAAATACAACCTTCCAAGGCTGACCCAGGAAAAAACAGAAAATCTGAATAGACCAATTACCAGCAATGAAATTGAATTGGTAATCAAAAAACTACCTAAGAATAAAACTCCTGGACCAGATTTCTGCACCACTGAATTTTATCAAACATTTAGTGAAGACCTAATACCTATCCTTCTTAAAGTTTTTCAAAAACTAGAAAAGGAGGGAATACTTAAAAAATACATTCAGTGAGACAAAAGTAAATTAAGCCTTGCTAAGACATGAGAGAAAACTAAAAGAAGAAAGAAAATAAGAGAAAGCCAGGAGTAAGGTTATTATGAAAAATAGAAATGGTAAAGTCTCCTTTCTTATTAGAGGTGGGCCACAGACTTGACTATCAGCATCCAATAACCAGGATAAACAGGGAAACATGATTCAGGGTGCCTTTAAGGTAAGAACAAATCAACCCTTCTGATTGAGACCAGAGAAATTTCTCCCCAGATTAACTGTGGGCAAGTCATTTAACTTCTCTCTGCCTGTGTTTCCTTGTCTATAAAATAGAATGATAATAGTGCTTGTTATAGATCATTGTGAGAATTACTTAAGGTAAGTTCCTAAGATAGCACCTGACAATAGGAAGCACTCAAATATGCTACTGATTAGCTGTAATGAATGACATTCTCAAGAGTATCCTTATAGATATTAACTTCATGGAAGTAGATGTAATTAAAGGAGACATGGAAAGGTAATCCTTGCCTCAGGTAAGAAATACCCTCAACAGTAGGATGGAGTGTTATGAGTTATTTTCTGAATTCTTTAATTTTGAAAATTAATGAATTCAGAAATTAATTCAGAATATTCTGTGTGTGTTCAATCAATCAATGCATATTTGTCGAGCACTTCGTTTAGGCACGTTTTCTGTCTGGTACTATATGGCCAGGGTATAGGACTTATTAAGTTGGTGTTTTTCTTCAAGCCAAGTCTAAGTAGTATAATCTTGAAATTATTTTAATGTGTTGAATAATAAATAAAATTTGTATTTACTTTTCCCGCTCTTCAAATGTGAATGTAGTATTCTGTAAGCAAAGTCTGGGCAAAAGCAATTATGAAAATGACAAATAGTGATTGAACTTAATTACTACCTACTAAGAACAGAATAATCAATTGAGGCTTTATCTTCCTGAGAAATGATATCAAGGTGATAAAAATATTGATTACTACATTTATTGAATGCTCACTATACACCAAACTCTGTGCTAATTTTTTACATATATTATAACTTTCAATCTTTACAACACTTAGAGGTTGTGAATATTATATCCACTTTTTGGTGGAAAGATTTTGAAGCCTCAGAGGGCTTAAGCCAAGCCTGAAGTCACAGCAGCAAGTAGGGATTCAAGCCAGAATTTGGATCCAGTTCAATGGATTCTAAAGCACATGTTCTTTGTCACTTTAATACAGTATCTTCCATGGAATGAAACCAAAACTTATCAAATTTTGAAACCCTTTGTTCCAGGTCTGAAATGTTTTTCCCTGACCTCAGTCAAATATACCCTGTTTGTGGCACATGAAAAGATCCTCCTCATTGCTAATCATAAGGGAAATGCAAATAAAAATCACAGTGAGATATCACCTCATACCAATTAGGATGGCCAATATCCAAAAGACAAGAAACCACAAATGCTGGTGAGGATGCGGAGAAAGGGGAACCCTCCTACACTGCTGGTTGGAATGTAAATTGGTTCAACCATTGTAGAAAGCAATATGGAGTTTCCTCAAAAAACTAAAAATGGAAATACCATTTGACCCAGTAATTCCACTCATAGGAATTTACCCAAAGAAAACAAGATCCTTGATTCAAAAAGACATATGCACCCATGTGTTTATCACTGCACTAATAGCCAAGATATGGAAGCAACCCTAGTGTCCATCAATAGATGAATGGATAAAGAGGTGGTACATATACACAATGGAATATTATTCAGCCATAAAAAGAAAATAAATCCTGCCATTTACAATAGCATGGGTGAATCTAAAGGATATTATGCTCGGTGAAATAAACCAGGCAGAGAAAGACAAATACCATATGATTTCACTTATTTGTGGAATATAAAAAAAAGCAAAACCGAAGGAACAAAATAGCAGTAGACTCACAGACACCAAGAAGGGACTAGTGGTTACCAAAAGGGAGGGTATGGGAAGGGAGAAGGAGATTAAGGGGTACTATAATTCACAATCACAATATAGGCAGGTCACAAGGAAGGCAATATGTACAGATAAGACAATTAGTGACTCTATAACATCTTACTACTCTGATAGACAATGACCTCAGTGGAGACAGTGAGGACTTGATAATATGAGTGAATGTTGAAACCACTGTGTTGTTTATGTAAAACCATCATAAGATTGTATATCAATGATATTTTAATAAATAAATATACACAGACACATACAACTTGATTTTTATTACTCTGTAATGAGCTTGTGCATCAGTCTTGTATCTTCCTGGTTTTAACTATTAGACCAAAAAGCTAACCTTTTCCTGATCTAACTATATAATTGGTACTCATATCATTTAGTCACTTGATTTAATCACTAGCCTGAACTTTCTTAAAAACAATTTTAAAATGGAAAGTATCCTTGGATTTGAAGTAGAAAAATCTAGCTGCTTAGTTTGATAATCCATAATCTTATGGTCCCCAACTCTACTGGACTGTTTTGGCCCTTGCTGAGGGCACTGAACTATTTTGTCTCCATTCCAAGTTGTGAGCCTTCTTCCTCAGCTCACTAGTTAGCCAAACGACCACTATACTAGTGTTGACAGTGGAGATGCATCTTATCTTTAAATATCAAGAAAATACACGCTCCAAGCAATTTGACCTGGGACTCTTCACTGTCCCCTGCCAATCATAGAAACATAGGTTTCACATTCAAAGCTATGATGTGCGTATGTCATGCACACTGGGTGGGTTTATAGTAGAGAGGTTTGCCTGTAGTCATTTTTCCTTTTGATGGGCATAACAGACAGTTGCTCTGAGACTCCTGGTAGAAGCAGACGTGACATAGTTAAGATCTCAAAAGCCAAATACTGTCAAATTGAAAAACATATGTGTTCAGCTCAGTGGCTTGAGATTCCTGTGCATTACTTGCATTGTGTGGTTCTGAAACTAGAAAAAGCCTATCAAGAAAATTATTCTGAAATACTTGTGTAAGGGCAGGATTTACTATAGGAGATAGACAAAATCTCTTGAAAGATAACTATGGAAGAATAGGGTTGAAGTTTACATTTGTTGGAATATATTAGCTTCAAAAGTCCTTAATAAATCAAAATCCATTTGCAGATAGTGATTTCTTTTTCCTTGAACTCTTTTTCTAATCTTATTTTTGGCCTTTGTTCATAGTACATGTTTTCTTCCCTTCCTGGCTTCCCATATTCCTTAAACCATTTCATCTAGATATATGTACACCATCTGTTTGTCCCTTCTTCTCAACAAGGGGCAGGGATGGGAGTAAGGCACAATATGGACAGAAAGCCAGGGAAAATCTTGCAGACAGATTTCTGGCTCCTCTTCTCTGGCCCCTTTGCTGCCCCGCAGCTCCCTAGGGAACAACAGGAAGCCAAGGGTTTGTATCTATTTGAGAAAGTGGCAATGGCCACAGAAGAGAAAATACCAGGTTGCTCAGCTCTCCTCTTAAACACAGAAAAACAGTGCAAATGCGGGTGGTGGGCTGAAATGAACATGTTATATGCCACAGGATCAAATAGAATGGAATTTCTCAATTGTCATGTAAGTGGAACATAAGAGGCTTTATCAGCAGTTGGCTAAGTAAGCCATAAGCTAATCATTTGAATTGCTTCCAAATATACAATTAGAAGTGTGGGGGAAATGGAGGTTCCTATGGCCAGGATCCTCACCTGACCCTCAACTACTTGATGATGTAATTGGCCTACTGCTAGGCTAATGTTTCCACACCCATTGGCAATGAGCCATTATTGACTGAGTCACTATATAGAGTTCCGCCCAGTGCTCTTGGGGGGAGGCAGAGACAGGTGGATTACGGACGTGCAGACTTGCTGGATGTAGACGTGATCCTAGTGGTCAATCTATTGCCATGAGAATAAAGCTGGATATAAACCTTTTTACCCCAAGAATGTACATTGTCATTTCTCAGTCTCACTGAATCCAGAGTGACCTTGCCGAGAGCTGAAACCTTCAAGTGAGACAGAAGCATTCTACATTGTGATAATGTTGTAATAATTTATGTCTTTTTCTGACTATCTCATGATCTTGGGGATTACGTGTACCCACAAGATTGTGTAGGCCTAAAATGCACACTTCATCCCTAGAGCCACATGGTGTCTAGCTGTTACCCTGGAAAATTTAGCCCCAGTGCAGGTCCTTGAGAGGCTGCCCTCAAACCTCCCTAGCCTTAGCATAGTGGGTCCTCCATTAATAAATGTTGACTGAACAGCACATTAGTTCATATTGGTTTCCATTAGCAGTTTGTGTGTAAAGAGAATCAGCTTTCCCCTGCTTCCTCCAGCCATGTTTAAGATTTCAGAAATAAGACAGTCTTGCCTCAGAAGAGCCTACAAACCTAAAAGAGGCAGTGTTGCCCAGAATCAAATTACAGAGAAAGTAGTAAACTGTGAAGTGGGCCATACTTGAGAGAGCTGAACTTTATAGTTCTGAAGCCCTTTCAACCACATAAAAATACTAACAATAATAATACTAGAACCCATTGCCAAAAGGCAAATCTGAGTTTTCAAAGAACATTAGTAAAAATGCTAATCTGAGCATTGGAATTGTTACTTGGGGCTCTCTACTAGAAATTGTCTTTACTGTCTTTCAAACATAACAGAGGAGAGCTTTATGTCCCTTGGAGAACAGACGAATACAAGTCTTTCATAAACTTTGAAGAAGCTGCCGCCACTGCCAACGTTATGAACAAGAAACATTTCAACATTGAATCTATCATGTGGGATAATGCTTAAAACTCATCTGATTCAGGTGGATGGGATTTCTCCAACAGCTGTGAGATCCCCCAGATAAGGATAAAACGAGGGCCCTGAATGGTTAAAGCCCTGGATGGAGATCAGGGACCACCGCTTCATTTCACTTGCCCTGAGGAAGCCTGCAGGCGAACTATGCATGCCCAGCTCTTGTCTGGCTATCACATTTCACTGAAACTCTGATTTAAACTTTGCAGAAAGTATGCCCATTTGCAAAATTCTTATCAGTCCTCCACTTTTGTTCTAGGATCGTAAATTGAACTATAAATCTGAGTTAAACTGAATCCTGAAAACTTTTGATATTGTCAAAAATTAATCAGCTCTATAAAAGTGATGGTGTGACAAACATGAAATATTAAGTGGTTGAGTTAAAAAAAAAAGGCTTCACTTAATACTGATGATGATGATTTCTTTGGAACTAGTTGCTTCTCACTTAAATATGCCTAAGCCCAGCAGTATATTTATCCAAAACAACATAGTGCTCTCCTGTAGGATGAATATGTTCCACTGCTTAGAAAAATGAAAGTGTGATATTGGGATTAATATTTGGGTCCAGAGAGGGCCGAGTTTGAATCTCAGCTCTGCTACATGCAACTGCATGTTGCCTCAGTGTTCTCATCTGTAAAATGGAGCTGATGATGTCTCCATATTGTTATTACTCTGATTAAATGAAAGAATATGTTGGTGAAGAGGTGTTGCCCAAAATCAAATTACAGAGAAAGTGCATGATTGTGATTGTGATTTATAGTGCATGCTCAGTAAATGTCTGTGGTTTCAACATTCTGGCCGATAGTGCACGTTCAGTAAATGTCTGCTCTTGTTAAAATGTAGTTCTTGTGTCTTGCTCACCCACACAGCGAGGAAACAAATTAAGTTTATCAACTTACCAAGCTAACTAAAGAAATGAGAGTTGAAAGAGAATTGCACTCTTGATTACATATTAACTTATTTTGTGTCTCATGTGTATTATCTCCCTAAGATGGTGAAGTCCCTAAGGACAGAAACTGAACCTTCCTTTCTTTCCTGTACCCCATAGTGACTAACATAATGCTACACAGACATCCAGGAAATGTTTGTTGCCAGGGCCTTACTTAACAATGTCTTATGTCTGTGTATACCCCTCCTATGAGAACAGGTATGCCTGCCATATAAAAAACTGAAAGTTTCCTGGTAGCTCTTTATTTTCCGATAAAAACTAGGACATTTTACATCTTCAAATTGTTTTGCTTTCTAATTTTTCTGGGCCCATCTTTAGCCATTTTATTATTTATGCATTTGTAAGTATCATTAACACTGCAGCTGGTGCTGAGATAATCTTCTTGTCTCCATTTTTAAATGAAAATCTTGGTTTTCTAATATTACTTAGATTAGTTAGGGGTCCTTTATATTTAACCTTTCTATCTGCATTTTTAAATACATTTAATGATTTTTCTGTAGCTTTGTGGTAAGTAGACTTATCTAATTAAGGCATCTTATACTCTACACATTTTTATTCAAGTTCTATTGATGTCCTAGCATCTGATTACCATTTTGGGGAACACTTGAAAATGCATTACTCATCTCTGAAATCCTTAAAGGCCTGAATGTATAATATTAAGTACAGATTGAGGAACTACTATGACTTTCATATGTATAAGTGATCAAATTGATAATTAGCTTTTAAGTCATCTCTTGGTAGCAGGGACATAGCAGGAAGGTCCAGAGAGCATTTACTACAATAGTATTACTCAGGAATTTTTTTAAGTCTTTTTTTTTAATTAAGGTATCATTGATATACAACCTTATAAAGGTTTCACATGAGCAACATTGTGGTTTCAACACTCACCCATATTACCAAGCCCCCACACCCCCGGACCCCATTGCAATCACTGTCCATCAGAGTAGTAAGATACTATACAGTCATTACATGTCTTCTCCATGCTGTACTGCATTCCCCATGACCTAGCTATATTGTGTGTGCTGGTTATAATGCCCCTTAATCCCATTCTCCCTCCCTGTCCCCCCACACTCCCCAGCCTCTTCGCTTTGGTAACCGCTAGTCCCTTCTTGGAGTCTGTGAGTCTGCTGCTGTTTTGTTCCTTCAGTTTTGCTTTGTTGTTATACTCCACAAACGAGTAAAATCATTTGATTACTCAGGAATTTGAATGGAACTTTAACATTGTTTTTATCCCCACAAGGATGCTCCTGCTCTATAAGGTATTTAACTGTTATGGCAGCTATGTTTTATCCATGAGGAAATTGAGGCCTAGAGAAACTGGTGACTTCCCCAGACTCATAAATAGTTAGTGGCAGAGCTGGCATAAGAACCCACATGTTGGAGACTTCCGGGAAGATGGCGGCGTGAGCAGGGCGGCAGAAATCTCCTCCCAACACTGTATTTATCTACGAAAATACAGCAAATACAACTATTCCTAAAAGAGAGACCAGAATACACAGGAAAGAGCACAGCGTGCAGCTACACCTGAGAGGACTCGGCACCCCAAGAGGTGGGTAAGATACGGAGCTGCCACCCGGCGGGACCTGAGCACTCCCCCACCCCAGCGCACCGGCGGGAGGAGAGGATTCAGAGCTAGGAGGGAGTGGAAGTACACCCCGCAAAGTAGCCAGCCCCCATGATCTGCGCGGGGAGCGCTGACACACATCAGCGCAGTGTAGCGGAGATTGGAGAGACAGACAGGATCTGAGCGGGGAACACGCCAGGGTGCTTGCAGCCGGCTCCTGGGAAGGAAAAAAAAAGCGCACGCTTTCTTCAGCAGTCGTAAAGAGACAGGAGCGGGATTGCCCAGGCACACTCAGCCCAGCAGGCTGGGAGTCCTGGGGAGTTTCGGACGCCTTAGCTGGCGACTGGGGAAGCGTAGCCGTACTTACACTTCTCACTGAGATCAACAGCCTCCCATTTGTTCCCACCCCTGCCAGAGCTATAAAGGGCCCTGCGGAGTGGCGTGGCCACAGCTATGGAATAGTGGGGCAACAGTGCCACGTACAACATCCCCACAGAATCTACTCCTGGTGGGCGTTTTTTTCGTTTTGTTTTGTTTTTTGTTTTTTTGTTTTGTTTTCTTTTTTTCTTTTCTTTCTTTTTTTTCTGTCTTTCTTTTTTCTTTTTTTTTCTTTTTTTCTTTCTCGTTTGAAAGTCTTAAAGAGCCCAGCTGACATACATGGCAACTACCAGTGACCAGTTCTATAGCCATGAAAAGACAGAGGAATATGGTTCAGACCAAAATCAACCAGACAACCCCAGAGAGGGAGCCTGAAGGGATGGAAATGCACAGCCTTCCTGAAAAAGAATTTAGAATAAAAGTCATAAACATGCTGATGTACCTACAGAGAAATGTGCAAGAGCTGAGGGAGGAAGTGAGGGAAGAGAGGAAAGACAACGCAGAAATCAGACAAGCGATCGACGGGCTTAACAGTAGACTGGATGAGATGCAAGAGACTGTTAATGGAACAGAAATCAGAGAACAGAAATACAGAGAAGCTGAGGCAGAGAGAGATAAAAGGATTTCTAGGAATGAAAGAATATTAAGAGAACTGTGTGACCAATCCAAACGGAACAATATTATTGGCATTATAGGAGTACCAGAGGAAGAAGAGAGAGAAAAAGGGATAGAAAGCATCTATGAAGAAATAATTGCTGAAAACTTTCCCTCGCTGGGGAAGGAAATAGTCTCGCAGTCCACGGAAGCGCACAGATCTCCCAACACAAGGGACCCAAGGAAGACAACACCAAGACACATAATAATTAAGATGGCAAAGATCAAAGATAAAGACAGAGTATTAAAGGCAGCTAGAGAGAGAAAAAAGATCACCTACAAAGGAAAACCCATCAGACTATCATCAGATTTCTCAACAGAAACCTTACAGGCCAGAAGAGAATGGCATGATATATTTAACGTTATGAAACAGAAGGGCCTTGAACCAAGAATATTGTAGCCAGCACGATTATCATTTAAATATGACGGAGGGATTAAACAATTTCCAGACGAACGAAAGTTGAGAGAGTTTGCCTCTCATAAACCACCACTACAGGATATCTTAAATGGACTGCTCTAGATGGAAGCACTCCTAAGGCTAAAAAGATGTCACCAGAGAAAATAAAATCATAGCAAAGAAAGCAGACCATCCAAATACTACCTAAAGGCAAAGAATAAAACACCTAGTATATGAAGAATTGGAGGAGGAAGAATAAGAAGGGAGAGAAATAAAGAAACATCAGACGGTGTTTACAATTACTTAACAAGAAAGTTAAGTTAGATTGTTAGATAGTAAAGAAGCAACCCTTGAACATTTGGTAACCACAAATCTAAAGCCAGCAATGGCAATAAGTACATATCTATCGATAATCACCCTAAATGTAAATGGACTGAATGCACCAATCAAAAGACACAGAGTAACAGAATGGATAAAAAAGCAAGACCCATCTATATGCTGCTTACAAGAGACTCACCTCGAACCCAAAGATATACACAGACTAAAAGTGAAGGGATGGAAAAAGATATTTCATGCAAACAACAAGGAGAAAAAAGCAGGTGTTGCAGTACTTGTATCAGACAAAATAGACTTCAAAACGAAGAAAGTAGCAAGAGATAAAGAAGGACATTACATAATGATAAAGGGGTCAGTCCAACAAGAAGATATAACCATTATAAATATATATGCACCCAACACAGGAGCGCCAGCATATGTGAAACAAATACTAACAGAATTAAAGGAGGAAATAGACAGCAATGCATTCATTTTAGGAGACTTCAACACACCACTCACTCCAAAGGACAGATCAACCAGAGAGAAAATAAGTAAAGACCCAGAGGCACTGAACAACACACTAGAACAGATGGACATAACAGACACCTACAGAACTACATCCAAAAGCAACAGGATACACATTCTTCTCAAGTGCACATGGAACATTTTCCAGAATAGACCACATACTAGGCCACAAAAAGAACCTCAGTAATTTCAAAAATATTGAAATCCTACCAACCAACTTCTCAGATCACCAAGGTATAAAACTAGAAATAAATTTTAGAAAGAAATCAAAAAGGCTCACAAATACATGGAGACTTAACAACACTCTCCTAATTAATCAATGGGTTAACGACCAAATCAAAACAGAAATCAAAGAATATATGGAGACTAATGACAACAACAACACAAAGCCACAACTTCTGTGGGACGCAGCAAAGGCAGTTCTAAGAGGAAAGTATATTGCAATCCAGGCCTATTTAAAGAAGGAAGAACATTCCCAAATGAATAGTCTAAAGACACAATTACTGAAATTGGAAAAAGAAGAACAAATGAGGCCCAAAGTCACCAGAAGGAGGGACATAATAAAGATTAGAGAAGAAATAAATAAAATTGAGAAGAATAAAACAATAGAAAAAATCAATGAAACCAAGAGCTGGTTCTTTGAAAAAATAAACAAAATAGATAAACCCCTAGCCAGACTCATTAAGAGAAAAAGAGAATCTACATACATAAACAGAATCAGAAATGAGAAAGGAAAAATCACGACGGACCCCACAGAAATACAAAGAATTATAAGAGAATATTATGAGAATCTATATGTTAACAAGCTGGAAAACATAGACGAAATGGACAACTTCTTAGAAATATACAACCTTCCAAGACTGACCAAGCAAGAAACAGAAAAACTAAACAGACCAATCACCAGCAACGAAATTGAATTGGTAATCAAAAAACTACCCAAGAACAAAACCCCGGACGTGAGGGATTCACCGCTGAATTCTACCAGACATATAGAGAAGAAATAACACCCATTCTCCTTAAAGTTTTCCAAAAAATAGAAGAGGAGGGAATACTTCCAAACTCATTCTATGAAGCCAGCATCACTCTAATACCAAAACCGGGCAAAGACCTCATCAAAAAGGAAATTACAGACCAATATCCCTGATGAACGTAGATGCAAAAATACTCAACAAAATATTAGCACCGAATTCAAAAATACATCAAGAGGATCATACACCATGATCAAGTGGGATTCATCCCAGGGATGCAAGGATGGTACAACATTCGAAAATCCATCAACATCATCCACCACATCAACAAAAAGAAGAACAAAAACCACATGATCATCTCCATAGATGCTGAAAAAGCATTTGACAAAATTCAGCATCCATTCCTGATTAAAACTCTCAACAAAATGGGTATAGAGGGCAAGTACCTCAACATCATAAAGGCTATATATGACAAACCCACAGCTAACATCATACTTAACGGCGAGACGCTGAAAGCTTTTCATCTAAGATCGGGAACAAGACAGGGATGCCCACTCTCTCCACTGTTATTCAACATAGTACTGGAGGTCCTAGCCACAGCAATCAGACAAAACAAAGACATACAAGGCATCCAGATTGGCAAAGAAGAAGTCATATTGTCACTATTTGCAAATGACATGATACTGTACATAAAAAACCCTAAAGACTCCATTCCAAAACTACTAGAACTAATACCTGAATTCAGCAAAGTTGCAGGATACAAAATTAACACACAGAAATCTGTTGCTTTCCTATACACTAATGATGAACTAACAGAAAGAGAAATCAGAAAAACAATTCCATTCACAATTGCATCAAAAAGAATAAAATACCTAGGAATAAACCTAACGAAGGAAGTGAAAGACCTGTACTCTGAAAACTACAAGACACTCCTAAGAGAAATTAAAGAGGACACTAACAAATGGAAATGCATCCCATGCTCTTGGCTAGGAAGAATAAATATTGTCAAAATGGCTATACTACCTAAAGCAATCTACAGATTCAATGCAATCCCTATCAAACTACCAACAGCTTTCTTCAATGAACTGGAACAAATAATTCTAAAATTCATATGGAACCTCAAAAGACCCCGAATAGCCAAAGCAATCCTGAGGAGAAAAAACAGGGGTAATTACACTCCCTGACTCAAGCTCTACTACAAAGCCACAGTAATCAAAACAATTTGGTATTGGCACAAAAACAGACCCACAGACCAGTGGAACAGAATAGAAAATCTAAACAGTGACCCAAACATATACAGTCAATTCATATTTGATAAAGGAGCCTTGGATATACAATGGGGAGATGACAGCCTCTTCAGCATCTGGTGTTGGAAAAACTGGACAGCTACATGTAAGAGAATGAAACTGGACTACTGTCTAACCCCATACACAAAGGTAAACTCAAGGTGGATCAAAGACCTTAATGTAAGTCATGAAACCATAAAACTCTTAGAAAAAAACATAGGCAAAAATCTCTTGGACATAACATGAGCGACTTCTTCATGAACATATCTCCCCAGGCAAGGGAAACAAAAGCAAAAATGAACAAGTGGGACTATATCAAGCTGAAAAGCTTCTGTACAGCAAAGGACACCATCAGTAGAACAAAAAGACATCCTACAGTATGGGAGAATATATTCATAAAAAACGTATCTGATAAAGGGTTGACATCCAAAATATATAAAGAACTCATGCACCTTAACAAACAAAAGCAAATAATCCAATTAAGAAATGGGCAGAGGACATGAATAGACACTTCTCCAAAGAAGAAATTCAGATGGCCAACAGGCACATGAAAAGATGCTCCACATCGCTAATCATCAGACAAATGCAGATTAAAACCACAATGAGATATCACCTCACACCAGTGAGGATGGCCAACATCCAAAACACAAACAACAACAAATGTTGGCGAGGATGTGGAGAAAAGGGAACCCTCCTACACTGCTGGTGGGACTGCAAATTAGTTCAACCATTGTGGAAAGCAGTATGGAGGTTCCTCAAAAAACTCAAAATAGAAATACCATTTGACCCAGGAATTCCACTCCTAGGAATTTACCCTAAGAATGCAGCAGCCCAGTTTGAAAAGACAGATGCACCCCTATGTTTATTGCAGCACTATTTACAATAGCCAAGAAATGGAAGCAACCTAAGTGTCCATCAGTAGATGAATGGATAAAGAAGAGGTGGTACATATACACAATGGAATATTATTCAGCCATAAGAAGAAAACAAATCCTACCATTTGCAACAACATGGATGGAGCTAGAGGGTATTATGCTCAGTGAAATAAGCCAAGCTGAAAAAGACAAGTATCAAATGATTTCACTCATATGTGGAGTATAAGAACAAAGAAAAAATACTGAAGGAACAAAACAGCAGCAGACTCACAGAACCCAAGAATGGACTAATAGTTACCAAAGGGAAAGGGACTGGGGAAAATGAGTGGGAAGGGAGGGATAAGAGGGAAAAAGGGGCATTACGATTAGCAGACGTAATGTTGGGGGGGCACAGGGAAGGCTGTACAACTCAGAGAAGACAAGTAGTGATTCTATAGCATCTCACTATGCTGATGGACAGTGACTGTAATGGGGTTGGTGGGGGGGACCTGATGAAGGGGTTGTTTAATAACCATAATATTGCACATGTAATTGTAGATTAATGATACCAAAATAAATTATATTAAAAAAAAAGAACCCACATCTTCAGTTTCCAATTTTTTCACATCTTGTTAAGAAATGCAGTTCAAAATTACAGTCTTGGCCACCAACTATTTTCTTTTTTATTTAATATGTAAATTTTTTTGAAGTACAGTTGATATACGATATTATATTGCTTTCAAGTATACAAAATAGTGATTCAGCAGTTATCTACATTATTAAATGTTCACCCCACCTAGTGTAGTTACTATCAACATGGAAAGATGTTACCAAAGTATTGACTATATGCTCTGTACTGTACATTTATTCTCGTGACTAATTTGCATTATGATTAAGATTCATTAGCAGAAGACTCACAGACACTGAGATAGGACTAGTGGTTACCAAAGGGGAGGGGTCGGGGTTGATGGGGAGGGAGGGAGAAGGGGATTAAGGGGCACTATAATTCACAATCACAATATAGGCAGGTCACAGGGAAGGCAGTACGGCATGGAGAAGACAAGTAGTGACTCTGTAGCATCTTACTGTGCTTATGGACGTGACTGCAATGAGGGGGGTGATGAGGACTTGATAATATGGATGAATGTTGAAACTACAGTGTTGTTTATGTGAAACCATCATAAAATTGTATATCAATGATACCTTAATAAAAAAAACATTTGTGCCTTTTTGTCCCCTCCACCTATTTCATCCACCCACCCCAGTGCCTCCCCCATGGTAACCACCAGTCACTTCTCAATGTCTACAAGTTTATTGCTGCTTTGTTCATTTTGTTTGGTTTTGTTTTTAGGTTCTGCATGTAAGTGAAATCATATGGTGTTTGTCTTTCTCCATCTGAATGATCACTTAGAAAAATACCCTCTTAAGTCCATCCAAGTTGTCACAAATATCAGGATTTCTATCTTTTTTGTGTCTGAGTAATATTACACTGTATATATGTACCTCTTCTTTAACCATTCATCTACTGATGGACACCAGTTGTCTTGGCTATTATAAATAATGTGGCAATAAACAGGGGTGTATATATCATTTCAAGTCAGAGATTTTGTTTTCATCAGGTAAATTCCTAGGAGTGGAATTACAGGGTCAAATGGTATTTGTATTTTTAGTGTTTTGAGGAACCTCCATACTGCTTTCCACAGTGGCTGCGCCTGTTTACATTCCCACCAACAGTGTAGGAGGGTTCCCCTTTCTCCACATCCTCACCAGCACTTGTTGTCTTGTCTTTTGGATAGTGGCCATTCTGAACTTGTGTGAGGTGATATCTCACTGTGGTTTTGATTTACATTTCCCTGATGATTAATGATGTGGAGCACCTTTTCATATGCCCATTGGCCATATATATTTCTTCTTTAGAGAAATGCATATTCTGGTCCTCTGCCCATTTTTTAATTGGTTATTTGTTTTTTTGGTGTTGAGTCATACTAGTTCTTTATATATTTTGGATGTTAACAACTTAAGGGATATATCATTTACAAATATATTCTCCCATATTTATGTTGCCTTTGTGTTTTGTTGATGGTTTCTTTTACTGTACAGAAGCTTTCAAGTTTTATGTAGTCCCACTTGTTTAATTTTGATTTTGTTTCCCTTGCCCAGGGAGACATGTCCAGAAACAAATTGCTCACACTTATGTTCAAGAGAATTTTGTCTGTGTTTTCTAATAAGAGTTTTATGGTTTCATGCCTTATATTATTAGGTCTTTTATCCATTTAGACTTTACTTCTGTGTATGGTGTTAGGGAGTAATCCAGTTTCATTCTCTTGTATGTAGCTGTCCAGTTTAACCACAGAAGTTATTGAAGAGACTGACTTTTCCCCATTGTATATATTGCCTTCTTTGTCATGTATTAATTGACCATATATGTGCAGGTTTATATCTGGGCTCTCTATTCTCTATCTGTCTGTTCTTGTGCCAGGCCACCAACTATTTTTGCTGTCCAACACAGTTGATCATTCCACATTCCGTGTCAAAATGCTTTCCATTTGACCCCAAAACATGCTTTGTGTTTCCCCCCAGTTTGAACGCCATGACCCTGTGGATGGGAAAATTACTGAGAGGCAGTTTGGTGGCATGCTGTTGGCCTACAGTGGGGTGCAGTCTAAGAAGTTGATCGCCATGCAGAAGCAGCTCAAGAAGCACTTCAAAGAGGGAAAGGTGAGTATCTGCCTAGATGAAGAAAAGGAACCATGGGAATATATGGTTATTGCAGAGGTTTTAGCATAATGAGAAAGGTCATGAACCAGAGATTATGACTGATCTCTGGTACCTGAAAAAAAAAGTAGTAACAGTGGATAAGGAAGAGGGGAGAGCCCAGAATGCATATAGGTTTCTTGTTCAGACAAAGGGTAGCACCATGAACTAAGATTGAGAATTTAAAAAAAGAGACTGGTTTACAGGGGAAGATAAGTGTTGTAGATATCTTTAGTTTAAAATGCCTGTGGACTACCCAAGTAGACATGATTAGCAGGCATGTGGATATACAAATCTACTGTAGAAGACTGAGGTAGATTTTGGAGTCATCAGCACACTATTAGAGTTAAACTGTGAGAACCCAAGGAGAGTATTATACAGAAAGTGCCACTCCTTGTTTGGCCAAGGACAAAATCAAGTGGAACACTAACATTTAAGCAGCTCAGGAAGGAAATCTTGAGAAAATGGTTAGAGAAATACATAGAGAAAGTAATGAAATCAAAGCCAAGGAAGTAGAAGGTTCAGGAACTGAGGGGTCTATAGTGTCACATGGGATAGAGGATGCAGTAAAATAGGATGATAAACATCCGCTGGTTTGGGTTAAATGGTAATACTGATGACCTTGAGGAGACCTGTTTTATTATAGTGGTTGGAGGGAGAATTATAGGGAGAAGTAAGGAAGTAGAGAAAGAGAACAGAGGAAGGAGGAAGAGGGGAGACAAGGTTCCAGAAGGCAGGAAGTAAAATATATTAGAAACTCTGAGGTAGTATATTAGTCCACTTGGGCTGCTATAACAAAATACCACCAAGTGGGTGGTTTAAACAACAGAAATTTATTTTCTCACAGTTCTGGAGTCTAAAAGTCCCTGATCAAGGTGCCAGCAAATTAGGTTTCTGATGAGGACTCTCTTCCTGACCTGTGGTCAGCTGCTTTCTTGCTTTGCCCTCACATGGCCTTTCCTTAGTGTTTGCATGATGAATGGAATCAGAGCAGGGAAGGAGCATGCACTAGCTCTGATGTATCTTCTTATAAGGACACTAATCCAGTCAGATTAGGGCCCCACCCTTATGACTTCATTTAACCTTAGTCAGAGGCCCCATCTCCTCATACAGCTACACTGGGGATTAAGGCTTCTAAGTTTTAGGGAGACACAAACATTCAGTCCTTATCAGGCAGGGAACAAACTAGCATGTGTGAGGAATACTATTGTTGGAGCATACTAGCAAGGGGTAGAATGGCCTGAGATATGACGGGCCAGAACTAATAGAAAGCACAGAAACAAAAGGACAAATGCTAAGAGTGTTCAAGAATTCAGGAAGAGATGGCTGAGCATTTTCTGAGCAGCACTGAGATTGGAGACCATGGACTTGCAGTGGCAGTAGTCAGCACTGCTCTCCGGTACCTTTCAACTCCAACTGCACCTGATGCACAAAGAGGCAGATTGTAGAACTGAGTCAGCATCTGGGGTTCTGCAGGGGTGGGGTGGACAAAATGAAGTAGAAATCCTTGGTTAAGAGGCCAGACTTCTTGAAGATAACACACACACACACACATACCGGTGCAGAGCTGGAATCCAGATCTTCTCATTCTCAGCCCGGCACCCTTTCCACTGGATAATGATTACCACTTGGCTATGACAAGAATACAACTAGCACTAAATATTTTCCATGAGAGAGATTGCCAGGGTAGCTTTGTATTGTAGACATAGAGCTTGAAGGCTTGAGTTCAAGTCTTGCCTCAGAGGTTTCCATGAATATTGGACAATGGCTTCATGAATTGAGAAGCTTGTCCTAGGTTCATGCTAGAAGGGCCCTTCTAGCCTTAAAGACTCAATACCTGAAAATATAAAAATAGGGTTGCCAATACTTGTCTCAGTTTTCCTAGTTATTAGTCTTTGTGTAGAAATCTTGCATGAATAGCATTGCTCTAAGTTGGTGGAAAGCAGTTCTTATCTCTGAGACTTTTTTTTCTTGTCTTGGATGTTGAAAAGCTCGAAGGGCACCTGAACCAGGCTCTGGACTACAGCTGAGGGTAGACTAGGCTCTGAAACAAAGCATCAGCTTCTCTGAACTCAGTCCATCCTGTCCCTACAGCAAGTGTTCCCTTGGCTATGGGGGACACTCATCATTAATTGAAAGTGACAGGACTTCTACAGAGAGAACTTCTACACTACCCAGTACCCAGCTTATATTGGCTGGAAATTGTAATTTCAGAAAATTGATTACAAATGTTTATGTGGATTTTTTAGCCTCTGTGCTGGAAGCAAAGTGTTTGCATTAGGAAACACTCCTTTCTTTTGGCCAGACTTATTTTTAAAGTTTGGTGCAGACACTGATTGGACCTTAAAATAATTATCTATCATGATAGGCTAAGTCATGTTTTATTATGAATTTAAAAGTAATAAATTGGGTGTTGGAGACATCTCCCTTGACAGAATAGAGTATGTTAGCTTTGGTAGGAGTTAATTTAGGACCTGAAGACCTTGCAAAACGAACTCTGAACTAAAAGGACAAAATGTGTCAGATGATGAAAATCTAGGGTGCTAAATTACTTCTGGCCCAGAATTTCCAGCCTGCTTTAGGCAAGGAGATTGAGATTAATTGTCCTCTCATTTTGATTAAATAGTTAGTGAACATATCAATTAACTAAAATTAGAGTTAATGAAGGGCTTTTGCTCCTAAAGTTACCAGTCCATCTCTGTAGGACCATTTCTCATTAAAGTGGAAACACCATGTGCTTTCTAATTGCTCCTTTTATTCCACTTTGCACTTGTTAACGTGAAAATGATAAGTTCTCACTTGGTTTGTGTTAATCATTTTCTGTGTGAGGTTCTATACAAAATATCAAACCAGACCTAAAATATTGAAGGTCCTAGTGGAGTCATTAAAATTTGCATGTTAGTTAGTGATCGTGCAGTGCTTCACAGCCATTTTTCTTTTTCTGTCTTTGTAACAGCTTAGATCTCATTTTGCCTTTGAGACTATAGAGACAGAGAAAAAAGGACACTAGTCACCCACCCGCAGTCTGGACTAAAATCTAAGTCTTCTTATTCCTGATCTTGTCCTTTCCACAGCAAAGTCCTTTGTCTCCTAACCATGCTCTTCCTCTAAAGCAGTGCTTCTCCACCCTGGTCTCCCAGTATCACTTCTGAAATTTTTAAGAAATATGGTTGTTGGGCCCCTCTACAAACCAGTTAAGTCAGAAGCTCAATGGGTGGGTCCAGGCATCAGTGTTTCTTAAGACTCCACGGGTGATTCTGATGGGCAGGTAGGCGTGTGAGCCACTGCTCTGGAGGGTCTGTGCTCCATCAGTGTCCCTACCTGTTTTGTCCCTGAGTAATAGCTTAAACTGGGGGACCTACAGTGCCTAGAAAAATTACTCTGTTCATGCTCTGAATAACTGCCATGTTTCTTATTTAACAGAAATAGAGTTTTCTTTTTTTTATGGGGAACATGTTTTATTTTGGCTTTATTTTAAAGATTAATCCCTATCTTCTACCAGATTTTCCACGTCTCCCCCAAATAGTTTTCCTGTGAGTAATTCTTCTAGACCAAATCTGACTCAGCTCTAAAATGTCCTTACTTTCCATCCTCCAAATTATCTTCTTCTCCGTGTTAAAAAAAAAAGACAAAAGTTTTCTGAGACTTCATAAATGTATGAAGTGGTGGTTCTCTATGCTTAAGAGTGCAGAAGCTGAAAACTTTAGTAATTCAGCAAATGCATTTAAGGACGAATTGAAAATTATATTTCAGTTCAGTGGTAGACATTGTTATGTGCAAGACACCAAGCCAGGTGCTGTGAGAAAGATAAAAGGTAAATAAAAACCATTTACCTATCCTTAAGAAACATATAGTCTATAATGGTTTAGTAAGAAAAAATATATGTACATGAACTATACTACACAGTGACTTTGTTGGACACCTAATAATTAGGGTTAATTCAAGTTTTTTAAGGGCTATGCAGCAATGTTTCTAGACCTCTGATATTCCACGATGACCACAATGTAATTCAACTCTTAAATACTAGTGAGAATAAGTGAGTAGGAGAGCCCAAATTAATATTATCTGCACATAATATGCAAAAGTTAATAATCTAATAGTTTTATTTTAACTCTTTGGTATGCATCAACCCTGCTTAATGGCTATTAACCATATTAAAATAATAAACAGTGACATAGACAGAAGGCTGTTGGGGATAGGGCCATAAGAGAAAACGCGTAGCAAAAGCAAATGCCTTTATAACTCTTGCTTGTCAAAAGCCTACTCTTTAAGACCACGCTCAAATTGTACCTCCCCCAAGAATTCTTACTCAGTCTCTTCAGTTGGTTTTACTCGTTCTCACTGGTACTCCCAAAAGCTTTCATACCTTTGTTAGGGTACTTACTACATTCATCAATGAATCTGACAAACATTTGCCTATAAAACACTTACCATACTGAGTACAGGCAGAGGTGTTCTCATGGGGCTCAGAGTTGAGTGGGTGGCAGTGTGTCATAGCTCTTTCTTATCTGTCTCCTCCAGTAGGAATATTGAGCTGTGTGAGGGCAGAGACTTGGTTTTGCTCATTGCTGTAGTCCCAGTATTTAGACCAGTGATCACCGTTCCTGGAATAGTGCTGAGTGGATATAAGTGCATAATAAATATTTTTTATTATATCTGTGTAATAAAAGGCAAAATATTACATATTTTGATTTAATAATGGCATAATGTGATTTGTGTTCCACTGCTTTTCTAAATCATCAAATGAATAGCCACTCGATTCATTTGTTCTCTCTATCTGTCCTCGAGTAATTCTTAGCATAAGCACTGTAGTCTTGAGCTATAGTATTTGGTGTTTCACAGTAAATTCACTAACAAACATTAGAGGCTGTTCACCAGAGTGGGAAGCATTTCCTCTACCATGCCCTTTCAGTTTTAGGAATTTCAGTTAACCTTTTATTCCTAAAAACCCTTTGAATAACTCAGATCCCTATCCTTCCCTCACCCATGGAAATCTACACCTTAAAAAGAAGAGTAAAAAAGCTTTACCATTAGCATGCCATTTTTAAAAATTGTGATAAAATATACATAACAGAATTTACCATTTTTAAGTGTATAGTTCAGTGGCATTAAGTATATTTACACTGTTGTACAACCATCACCACCATCCATCTCCAGAACTTTTTTCGTCTTCCCAAACTGACGCTCTGTACCCATTAACCAATAGTTCCCTTTCCCCCTTCCTGCCAGCCCTTACTTAGCAACCGCCATTCTGCTTTCTGTCTCTATGGATTTAACTACTCTAGGTACCTCATATAAATGGAATCACACAGTATTTGTCCTTTTGTGTTAACTTATTTCACTTAGCATAACATCTTTAAGTTTCATCCATGTGGTAGCAAATGTGTTCCCTTCCTTTTAAAGGGTGAATAATATTCCATTTTATTTTGTTCATCCATTCATCCAGTTTTATGATCCTAGGGAGAAAATTATTAAAAATGTGACATATACATATTATAACCAATATACTCATGATCATACATACAGTATTTAAGCTCTTAGTTTAATTGATAAAATGAGAAAGACACTATTGAACGAGTCTGGAGAATACAAGGAAAGAACCATAGATCATCCGTATTAAGGTCTCTTTATTACCAGGTTCCCAGTGTGGGTCCTGCACTCTCTAGTTTGGGGAAATGGAAATGGGAAAAGGAGCGGCACTAAGTAAAATCCCGTCAATATCTGCAATCCATTAAGGACCTGGTACTTCATTAAAAGGCAGTAACCCCAGTGGCTCCCCAGTGTCATCTTAGAAATTGTATTCATTTCCATCACAGGGTTGTGTCTGAGAGGTGGGAAATAGGCAAACAGGACAAGTCTTCCTCCCTGCAGCCCCGGGATATACAAGTACTCTCTTTTGAGCCATCATAGAACTTAGAATTAGAGATCAGCAAACCTTTGAACAGTTTTGAAAAATATTTCTTTCACAGATTTTCATCAGATTAAAGCAAATTGCTTCATTAGTCGCTTTTAAATTGAGATAATGAACAGCTTCCCAAATGCTTGGGTTCTGCTAAATTCTGAAACCGTTTCCCTGTGAATCGTTGACTTTGATGATTCTTTAATTAGCTTAAGGCTCAAAAAGCTTGGCTAGTCTATTAGTAAATTACTGAAATAGATGTCCTGACTCTGGTCTCGTTAAGATTTATGACATATAACTGATCAAGCAGCCACAGCTTCTTCAGGGAGTGCTATGTTAGACACTGTGACTGCTTCGAGGACTCAGAAATATTTTTATTAAAGATACCAGCCATCACTGTAAACAGCTTCATGTCAAATTTTAAATGTAAGGAAAAAGCAATTAGCCAGCTTCTCAGGGTAAAATTTTAGAGTTTTGTCCCATTGTTGTACACAAATTTGACATTCCTTGACTAATTTATTCAGTTTCTATTCTAAGCATGGTATAAATTTCTGATTTATAGACATGAATAACTGCCTAGTTTTCTGCATTTTGTGCTTTTTGTTACAGGTTCCTTACCTTGCTGTCTCTCTTCTTTCAGGGTCTGACATTTCAGGAAGTAGAGAACTTCTTTACTTTCCTAAAGAATATTAATGATGTGGACACTGCATTGAGCTTTTACCATATGGCTGGGGCATCTCTTGATAAAGGTAATGAAACCCAAAAGCTTTTTCTTGAAGGTAGAAACATTGCATCTGTAGTCTGTTAGGTGACTACCCCTCCTTTATAGTAATGTGTGTTTTTCTTGATGTTTTTTATTTGTTTTGTTTTGTTGACACTGCATGAACCTTGTGTATCACCCTGAGAGGCCAAGCTCAGCAAACATGTTTTCTTGTGCCAAAGGCTACAGTCAAGGCAGATGCCCATCTCTAAATGATTTGCCTTGGAAGTGGGCATCTAAGCTGAGTCATGGTGCATAAAACCAGAACTTCTCTCATCAGAGCCAGAACTGAGACATACATAATGTGAAGCTAAAGTCAGTATGCATTTTAATTCATTTTTTGGTGAGAAGGAATGGTTTGGTTTATTTGTTGTATTAAAGTGGCTTTTTTTTAAGACAAAATCATGAGTCTGAGAATAGCACCCCTTATTAGCTTAGTTCATACAAATTCAGTTCTAGTTTGTACAGGGAATGCAAGAGTGCAAAGGAATTGAAAACACTATTTTCCCCAACATTTTCTTATGAATATTTTCAAACATTCAGAACAGTTGAAATAATTACTCAAAGAACATCTATATATCCAGTTCAATTAGCATTTTGCTATTTTTCCCTGATATTATATATCTGTGTATATATATTCTTCCCTCCATTAATCTTATTTTTCATGCATTCAAAGTAGGTCACAGACATAAGCAAGCACTCTTTACTCCTAAATACTCCACCATGAATATTCCCTAAGTTTAGTATTTATTTAGAGTTCCTTTGTGCCCCTTCACAGTTACGTATTTCTGCCTCCACTCACCAAGAAGCAGCCTTAATTCTGTGTATTTTTCCACCATTGATTAATTTTTTTTTGTTCTAGAACTTCATACAAATGGAATTAAGCAATGTACACTCTTTCTAAAGTTCCTGTCGGCCTGTTTTTGAGATCCATCCAAGCTGTTGCACGTATGGTAGTCTGCTCCTTTTTTGAGTAGTAACCCAGTAGATGAATACCCCACAGTTTGTTTCTTCATTCTTCTATTGGTCACCTTGGCTGCTTCCTGTTATTGGCTATATTGAAAAAAGCTGCTGTGAACCTTCTTGTGTTAGTCTTTTCAAAGGCATGCATTTTCATTTCTCTTGGATAAATACCTAGGAGTGAAAGCTAGGTCCAGGGGAAGGTGGATATTTAGTTTATAAAAAACAGTCATCCTTTTTCACAGTGTATCTTTTTATGTTCCCACCAGTGATATATAACAGTTCACATTCTTATCAACAATTGGTGTATCAGTCCTTTTAAATTTTAGTGATTCTGGAGTGTTTTTAAAGGCATCTCACTGGGTTTTTTTTAACTAAAGTGTGGAGTATTTAGGAGCAGTGGATATACAATCTTATATTAGTTTCAAGTATACAACAGAATGGTTCACCAGTTACCCACATTACTAAATCCTCACCCCAACTAGTGCAGTTACTACCTGTCAACACAGGGATGTGACAGAATCATTGGCTATATTCTCTATGGTGTATTGCCAACCCATGACCAACTTATATTATGGTTGAGAATTTTTGTGCCCCTTTATTCCCCATCCCCACCCATTCCAACTCTTTCCCCATGGTAGTAACCAGCAGTCACTTCTCAGTGTCTATGAGTCTACTGCTATTTTATTCATTTTGTTTTGTTTTGTTTTTATATTCCAGAAATAAATGAAATCAAATAGTATTTGTCTTCCTTGACCAGACTTATTTGACTTAACATAATACCCTCTAGGATCATACATGTCGCATGGCACAAATTCTTTCTTTTTTATGGCTGAAAAATATTCCATTGTGTATATGTACCACTTCTTCTTTATCCATTCATCTATTGATGGATGATTTGGTTGCTTCCATATCTTGGCTATTGTAAATAATGCATCAGTAAACATAGGGGTGCATATATCTTTTCAAATCAGGGATTTTGTTTTCTTCAGGTAAATTCCTAGAAGTAGAATTATGGTATTTCTATCTTGAGTTTGAGAAACCTCTATCCTGTTTTTCACAGTGGCTGCCCCATTTGACGGTCCCACCAAGAGTGTAAGAGAGTTCCCATTTTTCTGCATTCTCACCAACAATTGCTATTTCTTGTCTTTTATATAGTGGCCATCCTAACTGGTGTGAGGTGATATCTCATTGTGGTTTTGACTTGCATTTCCCTGATAATTAGCCATGTGGAGCATCTTTTCATGTGCCTGTTGGACATCTGTATTTCTTATTTGGAGAAGTATCTGGTCAGGGCCTCCACCCATTTTTTAATTGAGTTATTTGCTGTTTTTGGTGTTGAGGCATATGAGTTCTTCATATATTTTGGATGTTAACACCTTATCAGATAAATCCTTTACAAATACATTCTCCCATACTGTAGGTTGCCTTTTTGCTCTGTTGATGGTGTCCTTTGCCGTACAGAGGGTTTTTTTTATTGAACTATCATTGATATACAATCTTATATCGGTTTCAGGTATACAACACAATGACTTAACAGTTACCCATATTATTAAATCCTCAAACCCACTAGCATGGTTACTATCTGTCAACATAGAAAGATATTACAGAACCATTGACTCTATTCTCCATGCTGTACTTTACTTTCCCCGTGACCAGCTTATATTATGATTGAGAATTTTTTGTGCCCCTTTATCCACCTCACCTTCCCCACCAACCCACCCAGTTCCTCCCCCATGGTAACCACTAGTCACTTCTCAGTAGCTGTTTTGTTCATTCTGTTTTGCTTTGTATTTATATTCCACAAATAAGTGAATTGATAAGGTATTTGTCTATAGAAGCTTTTTAGTTTGATGTAGTCCCACTTGTTCATTTTTTATTTTGTTTTCCTTGCCTGTGGAGATGGGTCCAGGAAAAAAATTGCTCATGTTTATTTCAGAAGATTTTTGCCTGTGTTTTCTTCTAAGAGTTTTATGGTTTCATGTCTTACATTTAGGTCTTTAATCCACTTGAAGTTTACTTTTGTGTATGGGATTAGATAGTAATCCAGTTTCATTCTCTTGCATGTAGCTGTTCAGTTTTCCCAACACCAGTTATTGAAGAGGATGTCTTTTCCCCATTGTATATTCATGGCTCCTTTATTGTATATTAATTAACCATAAAGGTGTGGGTTTATATGTAGGCTCTCTATTCTGCTCCATTGATTATGGGTCTGTTCTTGTGTCAGTACATACTGTTTTGATTACTGTAGCTTTGTAATATAGCTTAAAGTCATGGAGTGTAATTCCTCCCAGCTTTGTTCTTCTTTCTCAGGATTGCTTTGGCTATTTTGGGTCTTTTGTGGTTCCATATGAATTTTGGGATTATTTGTTCCAGTTCATTGAAAAATGCTGTGTATTTTGATAGGGATTGCATTGAATCTGTAACTTGCTTTAGGCAGGATGGCCATTTTGACAATATTAATTCTTTCTATCCATGAGCTTGGGATAGATTTCCATTTATTTGTGTCTTCTTTAATTTCTTTTATCAGTATCTTAATAGTTTTCAGAGTACAGGTCTTTCACCTCCTTGGTTGCATGTATTCCTAAGTATTTTATTCTTTTTGATGCAACTGTAAATGGAATTGTTTTCCTGATTTCTCTTTCTGCTAGTTCATTGTCAGTATAGGAATGCAACAGATTCCTGGGTATTCATTTTGTGTCCTGCAACTTTGCTGAATCCAGTTATTAGTTCTAGTAGTTTTTTAGTGAAGTCTTTAGGGTTTTCTATGTATAATATCATGTCATCTGCAGATAGTGACAGTTTAACTTCCTCCTTACCAATCTGGATTTCTTTTATCTCTTTTTATTGTATGATTGCTGTGGCTAGGACCTCCAGTACTATGTTGAGTGAAAGTAGTGAGAGTGGACATCCTTATCTTGTTCCTGATCTTAGAAGA
The DNA here is from genome assembly GCA_032199065.1 of Smutsia gigantea. Taxonomy (NCBI): domain Eukaryota; kingdom Metazoa; phylum Chordata; class Mammalia; order Pholidota; family Manidae; genus Smutsia; species Smutsia gigantea. Next base: position 30,264 of record JAVSCE010002571.1, on the reverse strand, counting down.
AAAGCTTTCAGCTTTTCACCATTTAGTATGATGTTAGCTGTGGTTTGTTGTGTATGGCCTTTATTACGTTGAGATATGTACCCTGTATTTCCATTTTGTTGAGAGTGTTTATCACAAATGGATGTTGAATTTTATCAAATGCTTTTTCAGCATCAATTGAGATTATCATGTGATTTTTATCCTTAATTTTGTTAATGTGGTGTATGATTGCGGGGAAAATGGAACTTTCTGACCAGGATTCCCACCTGGCCTTAATAGCGCCCATTGTGTATGTAATAAGAGTGTGTTTGCACATTTATGAGATGTTTACCAGTAACAGAGCCACTGATTAATCACAGGAGTACCTGCCCAGAAAGGGGTAGAAACACCCATTCTCTCTTCTGCCTGGCATGTAATTGGTCAGGCGTACACCAGTCACCAGGGACCTGTCCACAGAGTTGCTCCCAGAGCATAGGAGCAAGAAGCTTGGCATGGCTGAGAAAGCAGGAAAAAAGCCATGGAGTCCCAGTGCTCCTGGAGAATTAAGCCCAAGCATGGGAGCAAGGAGCTTGGCAGGCCACAGGTAGAACAGGGAGCAAAGGGAGACTGAGACCTACTGCCTAGAATATTAAGCTTGTGCTAGGGAGCAGAAACTGTAGCTGGCCTGGGAAGCACATTCCAGCCAGCCGCCATGTACCGAGCTGCCTGTGACCGCTGTGAGAATAAACGTGGTAAGGTACTTTACTCCCATTTGTCTGTTTTTCATTTTAAATGATATCAATCTTTGTTTCATGAATTTTGAGCACTAGCATTAAGTGCATACACACTTTATGATTATTAAGCTTTCCTGATGAATTGACCTTTTGTCATTATGAAATGTTCTCTTTATCTTTAATAATGCACCTTTTCTTGAAATCCATTTTGTCTAATATTGATATAATTACACCAGCTTTTTTTGTCATCATTGTTTGCATGGCATGTCTTTTTCTCCTATGTTCAACCTATCTGTGAATTTAAGGTGCATCTCTTCTAGACATATAGCTGGGTCTAGTGGATTTTTAGCTACACTAATTTGCATTTTATATTTTAATGGTTTCTCTATAAATTATAACTGTTCATGTCTTACTTAAGGTTAATATGGTACCACTTCAAGTGAAATATAAGAACCTTGCAATCATATAGTTCCATTTACCATCAGCTCATCCTTTATGCTATCTGTCATCTGTATATCTTATAATCCCAATAATATATTAGATTATTTGCTTTTAAAAATTATATTTTTAAGAAATTAAAAGAAAGATAATCTTTTATATTTACCCACATTTATCACTTATTCATATTTGCTATTTTGAGTACTGTTTAGCTATTCCTAAAACCTAAATTTTTTATCTGGTATCACTTCCCATCAGTCTGAAGAACTATGCTTTATTTGTTTCCTTGTGGTACAGATCTGCTAGTAATGAATTCTCTTAGTTTTTGGTTAATCTGACAGTGTCTTTATTTCACCATTGGATACTGCAGTGTGTAATTTTTAAATCTCCTAAGCAGTGACTGAGGTTTTATAAACACAGTTTTGCTTATTCAGCGCTTTTTGGTGGCTTCCTTAAGATTCTCTAATATCTTAAGACCATGCCACCTACAAAGAGAGATCATTTCACCTTTCCAAAGTAGATGCCTTTTATTTCATTTTATTGAGCCACATAAGTTTTCAAAATAGAAGTTGTTTGTTTGCTTGTTTGTTTGTTTAAAATAATACCTCCTCTGACCTTTGTAGAATCCTTTGAAAAAAAATACATGAATGATATTTCATGGTGGTTATGTATCTGTGTGTAATACTGCAGGGTCATTTCTCCAGAATACCTTTGGTTATACTGCTGTGTTTCATAAAACAGATTTGACAGCATCTACAAATCCAAAGATACAAGATTTAAAGTCATCACTTATTATAAAAATAAAATTAATAAGGTCCTCTATATTTACATACCTTTTTTTTTTAAGCACAACTAAAGACATAGAATTGCTTTAAAGAATTGTTATATAGGATGAATCACTGTGTTAGAATTATAGGGTGTACAAAATAGAGTGATTGAGGGCAGTGGTGACAAAGGAAAGTACAACCTAGTGGTTAAAAAAAAATGTTTCTTTCACATGACTTCAGGCCATTTCCTCCATATAGTTCATGCCTCATTAGCCTTGCTAATAGAAACAGTGGTACAAATTACAGTCATATCTGATATCCAAAAATGTGTTTGGCTTTGAGATATATGATAATTGGGATTTGTTTTGACTTCTTAGTTTCTTTCATCTGTGTTATTCTAGATTCCCTGAGTATAAAACAATAGACAGCTAGCAGAAACTGGCCTAGATTCATGCTATATAACAGTGTAGCCTATTGTATTCATTTCCTATGGCTGCCCATAACAAATTAACACAAACTTGGTGATCTAAAACAATAGAAATTTATTCTCTCACAGTTCTGAAGGCCACCAATCTGGAATCAAACCTGTGTAGAGCAAACCAAATGCAGTGTGGTTCATCTTCAGGCCAGCAGCATGGGTACTGTGCTGCACACAGAGTTCCACCCTCAAGAAACTTACAACCTAATAGAGGAGAAAGATAAGCATACAAGATATTCAAGTTTGGTGTGATAAGTGCTAATTAGACATAAGAAGATTCAAAGTGGAGCCTGTTACCCATATTGGGGATGGGAAAGAGTGGGGCAGGGGTAGAGAGAGCAGTACTTTGGTCTGCCTTCTGCTCTCAGTCTCTTCTGTCTTTGTTTTTTCCCAAAAAAGTTAGGACCTTCAGAAATTGTCACCTTTTCCAGGCCCTGGCACTGTCTCTTCCTTAGCTGTTTAAGAGCTTGCAAACCTGTCTTTAGACCTAATTGAGCAGAGAATTTCCCAAGCAGCATTGTGAAGAACACTGTATACTTCAATATGGCAATGGTTCTGTGAGTTTTCTTTTTGTTTTTTTTTTGAAGTGTTCCATGGTTCAAACAAGTTTAGGAAATGCCAGGTTATACAGAATCTCTTCCTGCAGCACTACTCCTGCCAACTTTTTAATATGCTAATGTGCACTATTAATCTCCAAGAGAGCAACAGAGTTCCCAAACTTGATTTTCCCCAAAATGTCTTTTAACAAATTACAGAACAAATGTTCCTCAGAACAGTTGAGAACCCAGGCAGGTGGCAACTGCAGATTTACCATATGACCGCATGATCCAGTGCCTCCAGAGCAGGCAAGAATGAAATGTCTTCGATTAATTGTGACCATTTAAAGAAAGAACCTTTCTCCATGAAATGTAGTATGCTTCCACTACAGGTCATCTCTTTTGTTTAGCACTTAAGAGGAATTGGCGTTCTATTGCTTATTTGTACACATACTGGGCATAAAATTAGATAGAGAACCTCTCAAGGGATGTCTGAATGATTTACCAGGTCTTCTGAAGAAGGTCATGGAAAATTGAACATGACTCCTTCCCCAGTGGCATCGCATGGTAGAAAAGTTAGAAATTACTTGAGTTAGAGCTTGAATGATCTGTGGCCTGTATAAGAGTATTCTTATTTCTGCCAAAACAATTAAAGATTTCCAGGTATGGCAAAGTCCCCATTATATACCTTAGGATAGTATGGATTCGGTAAACTTATAGGTCCACTTGTGTCCCCCGTTGTACTTTGAACTATAATATAGGAAAATAATCACACAAATATAGTCCATGGCCTTTAGTACTCATGCCCTAGCAAGCCTAGTTAGATTGAAAATCATAATTTAAGATGTGGTTGTTCTTAATTCTTTGTAGGCCTTTTATATGTACAGTTTACCATATTGTGTGATAAGCCACGACAATAAATGATAAAACCTGAGGCATAACTCCTACAGGATATGCTCTGCAGCCCAGGGTATTTTTTCTGAAGTATCAGTTACATCATCAAATTATTTCAGTTTCTTTTATCTCTGAAGAGACATGGAGGGTATGGATGACTTCTAAAACCTTGATGGCTTTCAAATTCTTTGAGTCTAATAATTTTAAATGAGTAAAAGAATCTCAGTCTTTTGGCATTTAGGACCCTACTGGGTTGTTGGGAGAGTCAGAAATTAGTGATGGGATAATCTCTAGCACACAACAGACTCTTGTGTACTGAGCAGTCATTTTTGACAGACAAGCTGCCACCCTCTCCTGAGCCCTAGGAATCCTGTAGCATTGCCCTTTTGAGAACTGTGAGGCCATCACACATGTGGAACACTAACAGCAAACTAGCATTTCATAGCAGCTTCTATATCCAAGGCATAAGGCCCAGTGCTTTATGGACATTGTCTCTTAATCCTTAAAACGTGAAGGTAGTTGGTATTCTTCCCCATTTTATGATGAGGAAATACAAAACAAAGCAGCTTACTCATGGTTACCTAGCTAAGCAGTGGTAGAGCCAGGATTCAAGCTCAGGCCCCTCTACTCCCAAAGTCTGTATTCTTTCCACAACATTATTTTGCCTCTCAGTATACCCCAAAATGATGCTGGAATTTGAAAATCTTTGCTGAAACCCAATCCAGGAGGCAATGCAGTTTTGCCATTTTGAACCATCTTTCTTTCAGCTCCCTAATTAGCTTAGGGAGGACAGGTTCTAGGCTGATTCCTCCCAGTTCCCTTTGGCTAAGAGTTGACAGTTCTTAGGGTGAGAATAAAGTCCATTTGGTAAACTATGATGTTTTGGAGTTAGTGCCATTTTCTTGAATATGAAATATGGTATTTTCCCCCCTACAATTGTCCCTTGTGTTCAGGACCAGGTTCTACAGACACACTTTGACATCTGTAATGCATACCTTACAGTAACATAGACTCTTGGAGTTGTTGTCTTATCTGGCTTCTTATCCCACGTAGGAACATCTTAGTAGACATATCTGTGTTCTTCACCTTTCTGACCATATTACTCTTTAGTGAGGAAACCAATAACCAAAAGCCTAAAGTCACTTAAATAAGGTCATGCAGCCAGGAAAGTTGGTATCCCTTTGAAGAATGCCACAAAGAGAAAAAGACATATGTATATACTAAGCTGTCAGTTTCTCAACATCCAAATACAGGAGGTACAGATGTGGACTTCTCAGCTTCTGATAACCAAGTTGTTCTTCACGACCTCTACTCCGTGGGGTGGCAATGCATAGTTACACTTTTAGGTACTGTTCTAACATCTAGCATTTATTGAAAGCTGACTATATACAAGAGATTTGTAAGCATAAATCTTGGTTTTAAATCAAACATGAGTTTGGGTTCCTGCTACTCACTAGCTTTGTGACTTTGAACAAATCACTCAGATCCTTGGTTTCCTAATCTATAGAATGGTGATAATAGAACACTTGCTTCAAGGTTATTGTAAAAGTTAGATGAGATAATACTGTATTAATATACTTGATTGAAATTATAACTGCGCTCAGGTGCCTCTTTTGGGTTTCAGCCCCGAGGCATTGATTTTCCTCTGCCTGCTTATTAAGGAGCTAATAGACTATCTATTGGAAACAATCTATCCCAATATGGGAACTTTGCAAAAAGTTATTTTTTAAAAAGTAAAAGATCACCATAGGGCTGATGAGACTTAATTTTGTTCTCTTTGGAAATAGTATCTCCTGCTTTTTTTCAGCTACTTTTGAAATTTTTATTAGTTTAGAAGTTGTAAGTTGTTCGTACTTATGAATGAGGAAGATAGAAGCTTTTAGCTTCTCCTGAGTTTCATCATTCATCCAAAAATTCTTGGGATAATTGCTTTCAGAAGGCACTATCATTATTTAAGTACTCTGTCTCAGGAAATCTAACCCCTATTAATATCTATAGTATCCCAGAGTTCAAGGGGGGATTTTCTAACTAGACCATGAACTCTCAAGGACATGAACTGTGTTTTCCACATCTTTGTATCCTACTCTGAGCCTAGAACAATTCTTCTTATGCAGTAGATGTTCAATTAATGCTGAACAAGTGAGCAAATTAATTCTAAATATGGTCCTGGAAAGGATGGTTAAATATTCTAATAAAAGCCTGGGGTTGGGGGAGAATGATAGGACTATGGTATCTTCCCTGTTACTAATTTTCACAATGGACAAGTCACTTCTCTAACCCTCAGATACAGTGATATTAAATATCAGCAAGGATTCTTCCAGATTTGACATTCTATGATTATAGCTAAATCAGCTTTTTACTAAGCATAGAAATGTTTTAAGGGACATGTTATAGCCTAAAGTTATATCCAAACCTGTGTGAAAATGAACTAATTTATAATTATCAGATACATTTGAAATCAGAGTATGGCTGTTGAATTCCCAAAAGTAGAATGACAGTTTTAATTTATTTTCTCGTTAAGAAATTTAAAACTTAATTAGACCTTGGCTAGTACCTCTATAATACGTTATTTATGGAGCTTTGTATAATAGTTGCAAAAGGGTGATAGTTCCATAAAATATATCTAAAATGAGCTCAGCTATGTATAAAGTATGATTTAAGGAACTTCAAGAGGATTCCCAACCATAAATACCTTCCCCAGTTAACTTTCTTGGAGAATAACAAAATACTACAAATTTAGTGGCTTAAAACAACACCTATTTATAATCTCACTTTTTATAAGTCAAAGTCTGGGCACAGCATAGCTGGCTCCCCTGCTCAGGGTCATGACAAGGCTGAAATAAAGGGCTGCATTCTCATCTGGAGTTCAGGGTCTTCTAGGCTCACTTGACTTCTTGGCAGAATGAGCTGTAAGACTGAGGTGCCCTTTTTTTTTTTTACTTTTACTTGCTGGCTGTGCCAGGGATCACTGTCAGCAGGCTGTCACAGTTCCTTACCATGTGGCCCCCTCACAGCAGGGTAGCTCACTTCTTCAAAGAAAACAGGAGCATCTCTGTAACTCGGGGGAAAATCTCAGGCAAAAATACCTTTGAAACTGAAATCAGTCAAAGGGAGAAATAAAATTAAGAAACACGTTTATTTCTTTTTTGTTGTTGTTAAGGTATTATTGATATCTTATGAAGGTTTCATATGAAAATGTGGTTACTACATTCACCCATTTTATCGAGTCCCCCCCCATACCCCATTGCAGTCACTGTCCATCAGTGTGGTAAGATGCCACAGAGTCACTACTTGTCTTCTCTGTCATACACTGTCTTCCACATGACCCACACACACACCATGAAAACACGTTTATTTCTTACAAGCAGTCGTCCTGTCTCTCTCTTGACCCGGCTGCAGCAGAAGAGCGTGCCACCCAATCTCTCTGGTCCAGATAAGCCCTTGCACGCCCTTGTAATTACCTATTGATATGTAGGTGGACCACTTCTCTCCATCTCTTGAAATACCTATTGATATGGAGATGGTACTTCTCTCCACCCCTTGGAAATACCTATTGATATGCAGGTGCACTAAAACCAGGCAAGAGATTCTGGAAATATTACAATTTTACCCACAATCTCTTTCCCCAAGTGCTGAGAGGGTGTAAGTCCAGGGAGAGGAAATCCCTGGACAAAATACCTCTAAAACCAAAATCAGTCAAAGGGAGAAATAAAGTTTAAAATCCATTTATTGCTTTAAAACTGCAGTCCAGGCCCTTCTCTCTTTTCTGCTCCAGCAGAAGCAAAAGCGGCTCTCCCCTCACCTCTCAGGTACAAATAAGCCCTCCTTGCCCAGGTAATTACCATTGATATGGAGATGAACTGCTCTCCATCCCTGAGGATATGCAAATGCACTAAAGCCATACTTCTTTCCACCTCTGAATGCCTATTGATATGCAGATGTACTAAAGCCAGGCAAGATATTCTGGAAATGTTACAATTTTACCCACAGTCCACCCCTCCAGAAATCTTGCCTTACAATTTACTCATTCCCCCTCTTCCAACCAAGCTAATAACATACAATAGCAACAGCAATAAAGTCTTGATAATCCTCAAGCCAGAGGATTCAGCCTACACAGATTAAGTAAATGTACTTTACAGCACCATCTCTCACTAAGCACAAAATATGTTTCAGCACTTGTTTACTCATTTCTAACAACCATGCTAGATTGCTCACAAAACTTTACCAAACATTAGACAAGGTCAGACCTCTCTTTAAGTATTTTTTTCTTGACAACAGCAACACAATCATGATAGTTCTCAAGCCAGAAGATTCAGCTAGGTTCAAAGTCCCATGCAGATTAAGTCCAAAGCTCATCCATTCCAGTCATCACACAGCAGCTGCAGCCAGGGGGCACATCCAAGACACAAGGACTGTAGAAGCAAATAACCATGATTTTGGGGGGCCATTTTGCTCTTATTCCAGGAATACACAGGAGGCCAGCTCCCAGGCCTTTTCCCCAAGGTGCCAGAAGAGCCAGCCATTGCCGATCCATGTGTTGAAATGTCCAAGGCCACATCCATTTTATTCCTAATTGCTGCACCCATCCTTGCAACACATGTCCAGTAAAGTGGGTGCCTTGATCACTCTCAATCATCAGCGACCAGCCATGGCTGCAAAGAGACACTCTAGGCCCCTCTTGGTGGTTTGCTGATCTGCACAATGTGCAGGGCACTCCTTCTGGGCTTGGCTGACTTCTTCAAAGGTCAATGGCAAGCCCCACTAACGGGCTACAGCCCACATTGTCTTTTGCCCCACGTGCAACAAACGTTGACATAGCCATTGGGCCACATCAGAGGCAGACTTTCCTTCTAGCCAGCACACCTGAGCCAATGCATCTGCTTCATTATTTCCTGGGGATGCCAAAGGCAAATGGCCAGTCATATGATATACGGTAGGTGTCTGTGCCACACCACTCCATGGCCTTTGGGTCCAGTCTCTCACCCACCCCACAATGGGATAGGTGGTTATTACCTTAGTCGGAGCTGTTACAGTGATGGGCTCCATAGCCAGCAAGGCATGGTACACAGCAGCCAGTTGCTTCTCTATCAAGATGACCCAGGCCTCTGCTCCTTTCCACAGCTGTGACCAGGCTCCAGCTGGCAGCACTGGCAGAAGCAGTAGCCTTAGGCTCTGGCCACGGGCCGAGGTTGGCACGGCCAGTAGCAGTGGTGGTGCCTCCACGACCACACGAGTGTAGACACATGTCCCTCCGCATGAGCGCCACTTCTCCCCATCATTTCTGCAGGCAGCCATCCCAAAGGTCGCACCCATTATGACATATTTTGGGTTCACAGGAATACTGTTGACTACCACCAGGTGTAAGTCCAGGAAGAGGAAATCCTGGGCCAAAATACCTCTAAAACCAAAATCAGTCAAAGGGATAAATAAAGTTTAAAATCCGTTTATTGCTTACAAACTGCAGTCCAGGGCCTTCTCTCTTTTCTGCTCCAGCAGAAGCAAAACCGGCCCTCCAGCCCTCACCCCTCAGATACAGATAAGCCCTCCATTGCCCAGGCAATTACCCACTGATATGGAGATGAACTTCTCTCCACCCCTGAGGAATGATGCAAATGCACTAAAGCCATACTTCTTTCCACCTCTGAATGCCTATTGATATGCAGATGTACTTAAGCCAGGAGAGATATTCTGGAAATATTACAATTTTACCCATAGAGGGACTCTTGTATTCTAAAACTATAATCACGGGAGTGACTATCCCATCCTCTTTTCCATACAAAGTAACCTGGTCACAGGGGGGTGTCCCATCATATCCACAGGTCTGCCAACACTCAGAGAAATTATACAGGCTGTGTATACCAGAGGGTGGCCATGTTGGGGACCATCTCAGAATTCTGCCCACCACACCAGCCATAATTCCAGAACTTCCCACCTCTAGATTTATTCTTTTAGGATTTCTGATGATATGGACATTTTAACTGATTTAAGCTATGTTATCTAAAGAATAACAACATGGCAGTCTTAAATTTTTACAGCTGGAAGGAAGCTTAGAATTACTTTATTTAAACCCTTACTTTATTGTTTTTAATCTCTTTATCTACACATGAAGGTAATGACTTGCTTAAATCACAGCTAGTGTGATACAAAATAGACCAGAGATTAAGGTTCCCTGGCTTCCATATCACTATTGTCTTTGGTTGATGGTACCCACTACTGCTAGAAGGACCTAGAGATTTCTACAGGGGACTCAGTGCTTATATGTGAAGGCAGAAATAACGAAATTTTTACAGCAAGAATGTATGGGAGAGCATCCTCCAGACAGTCATAACATGAAGGCAGGGAGGTAGGAATGTCATAAAGATGTGAAAGAAAGGGCTCATGGGAAAAAAGCTATATATTACAAATTCTTTCAAAGTCTGTGGGAGACAAGCCCCTGCACTTCAGTTCATCATTGCAGTTTTTAAAAACACTTGTATATGAAGAGCAGTGTTGGCCAGGATTCTACTCATTTAAGGCAAAGTCATCAATTTTTAAAGTAAAATTATTCAAGATGTAAACAAGGAAAGCTCAAATTCTGAAAGACATGTTTGCGTTATGAGGCACTTCCTATGCAGAGACCTGGTTTATTTTCCCAAATTAAAGTCACTTAGCAATTCTAAAGATTGATTCTAACTTAACTACTCTGGTTTGAACATATTTAGTAAAATTATTTAAGTGCCCCAAGGAGGAAGAGAACTGCTTTAGGGATTAAATGAGAACTGATTATCACTGGGAGAGAGAGGAGGGTGAGGTCAGGATAAACTGCCAAAACATCCACACAATTAGATAAGCAAGGACAAAGTCAGCCAACATTCCATCCCACTGAGGAAAGGATCCGAAAAGAATTACACCAACTGGGGAAGTATAGATAGAGATAATAGTTATTGCAAGCACTGCTTCCTTGGAGACTTCAAGGTTTACGACCCTTAGAAGCATCTCACGTTCTGATAAGACACTTGCAAAGTGAAGGGTATTTAGCCTTTCATATAATTACAACAAGGCAAATGTAAATGTATCGGTCACTCTTAGTTTAGCTATCAGAGATTCATGGTCTGTTGAAGCTGACATCATAGACCACCAGGAAAGTCATTCTGTATAGGGGAGTAAAAGGTATTTCCCCCTCAATGTTGAGGTTAAAATAAATTAGGAAAGGGTTAAATAAATAATTATATATATATATATATATATATATATATCCTGTCAGTGGAATACTATAGAGCTGTTAAAAAGAAACTGTTTATGTACTGGTATGGAATTATTTCTAAGAAATGCTGTTAAATGAGTAAAGCAAAACCATTTATTAAATACACTACAATTTTTGTGGGAAGACACGAAGAATAAATATTTGATTTTATATCCATAAATTATTTCTCGGGAAACTGGAGATACTGGTTGCCTCTGGACAACTAGGTGACTAAGGAATAAGGTTGGGAGGGAGACGTCAACCCTTTGGTATCATTTGAATTTTGAAATAGATGAATATACTACCTAGTGAAAAATAACTTCCTAATAAAGATCAGAGAAGAAATAAATAAAACTGAGAAGAATAAAACAATAGAAAAAATCAATGAAACCAAGAGCTGGTTCTTTGAAAAAATAAACAAAATAGATAAACCCCTAGCCAGACTTATTAAGAGAAAAAGACAATCTACACACATAAACAGAATCAGAAATGAGAAAGGAAAAATCATGACAGACCCCACAGAAATACAAAGAATTATTAGAGAATACTATGAAAATCTATATGCTAACAATCTGGAAAACCTAGAAGAAGTGGATAACTTCTTAGAAAAATACAACCTTCCGAGACTGACCAAGGAAGAAACAGAAAATCTAAACAGACCAATTACCAGCAACAAAATTGAATTGGTAATCAAAAAACTACCCAAGAACAAAACCCCCAGGGCAGATGGACTCACCGCTGAATTTTATCGGACATATAGAGAAGACATAATACCCATTCTCCTTAAAGTTTTCCAGAAAATAGAAGAGGAAGGAATGCTTCCAAATTCATTCCATGAAGCCAGCATCACTCTAATACCAAAACCAGGCAAAGACACCACAAAAAAAAAAAATTACAGACCAATATCCCTGATAAACATGAATGCAAAAATACTCAACAAAATATTAGCAAACGGAAATCAAAAATACTTCAAGAGGACCATACACCGTGATCAAGTGGGATCATCTCAGGGATGCAAGGATGGTACAACATTCAAAAATCCATCAACATCATCAACAACATCAACAAAAAGAAGAACAAAAACCACATGATCATCTCCATAGATGCTGAAAAAGCACTTGAGAAAATTCAACATCCACTCATGATAAAAACTCTTAACAAAATGGGTTTAGAGGGCAAGTAGCTCAACATAATAAAGGCCATATATGACAGACCCACAGCTAACATCATACTTAACAGCAAGAAGCTGAAAAGCTTTTCACCTAAGATCAGGAACAAGACAGGGACGCCTACTCTCCCCACTGTCATTCAACATAGTACTGGAGGTCCCAGCCACGGCAATCAAACAAAACAAAGAAATACAAGGCATCCAGATTGGTAAAGAAGAAGTCAAATTGTCACTATTTGCAGATGACATGATATTGTACATAAAAAACCCTAAAGACTTCACTCCAAAACTACTAGAACTAATATATGAATTCAGCAAAGTTGCAGGATAGAAAATTAATACGCAGAAATCTGTTGCACTCCTATACACTAATGATGAACTAGCAGAAAGAGAAATCAGGAAAACAATTCCATTCACAATTGCATCAAAAAGAATAAAATACCTAGGAATAAACCTAACCAAGGAAGTGAAAGACCTATACCCTGAAAACTACAAGACACTCCTAAGAGAAATTAAAGAGGACACTAACAAATGGAATATTCATCCCATGATCTTGGCTAGGAAGAATAAATATTGTCAAAATGGCTATACTACCTAAAGCAATCTACAGATTCAATGCAATCCCTATCAAAATACCAACATATTCTTTAACAAACTGGAACAAATAGTTCTAAGATTCATATGGAACCACAAAAGACCCCAAAGAGCCAAAGCAATCCTGAGGAGGAAGAATAAAGCAGGGGGGATTTCGCTTCCCAACTTCAAGCTCTACTACAAAGCCACAGTAATCAAAACAATTTGGTACTGGCACAAAAACAGACCCATAGACCAGTGGAACAGAACAGAAAGTACAGATATTAACCCAAACATATATGGTCAATTAATATACAATAAAGGAGGCATCAGTATATAATGAGGAAATGACAGCCTCTTCAACAGGTGGTGTTGGCAAAACTGGACAGCTACATGTAAGAGAATGAAACTGGATCATTGTCTAACCCCATACACAAAAGTAAATTCAAAATGGATCAAAGACCTGAATGTAAGTCATGAAACCATAAAACTCTTAGAAAAAAACATAGGCAAAAATCTCTTGGACATAAACATGAGTGACTTCTTCATGAACATATCTCCCCAGGCAAGGAAACAAAAGCAAAAATGAACAAGTGGGACTATATCAAGCTGAAAAGCTTCTGTACAGCAAAGGACACCATCAGTAGAACAAAAAGACATCCTACAGTATGGGAGAATATATTCATAAATGACATATCTGATAAGGGGTTGACATCCAAAATACATAAAGAGCTCACACACCTCAACAAACAAAAAGCAAATAATCCAATTAAAAAATGGGCAGAGGAGCTGAACAGACACTTCTCCAAAGAAGAAATTCAGATGGCCAGCAGGCACATGAAAAGATGCTCCACATCACTAATCATCAGAGAAATGCAAATTAAAACCACAATGAGATATCACCTCACACCAGTGAGGATGGCCACCATCCAAAACACAAACAACCACAAATGTTGGCGAGGATGTGGAGAAAGGGAAACCCTCCTACACTGCTGGTGGGAATGTAAATTAGTTCAACCATTGTGGAAAGCAGTATGGAGGTTCCTCAAAAAACTCAAAATAGAAATACCATTTGACCCAGGAATTCCACTCCTAGGAATTTACCCTAAGAATGCAGGAGCCCAGTTTGAAAAAGACATATGCACTCCTATGTTTATCGCAGCACTATTTACAATAGCCAAGAAATGGAAACAACCTAAGTGTTCATCAGTAAATGAATGGATAAAGAAGAGGTGGTATATATACACAATGGAATATTATTCAGCCATAAGAAGAAAACAAATCCTACCATTTGCAACAACATGGATGGAGCTAGAGGGTATTATGCTCAGTGAAATAAGCCAGGCGGAAAAAGACAAGTATCCAGTGATTTCACTCATATGTGTAGTATAAGAACAAAGAGAAAAACTGAAGGAAAAAAACAGCAGCAGACTCACAGATCCCAAGAATGAACTAACAGTTACCAAAGAGAAAGGGACTGGGGAGGATGGGTGGGAAGGGAGGGACAAGGGGGAAAAGGGGCATTACGATTAGCAGTTGTAATGTTGGGGGGGCACGGGGAGGGCTGTACAACTCAGAGAAGACAAGTAGTGATTCTATAGCATCTTACTATGCTGATGGACAGTGACTGTAATGGGGTATGTGGTGGGGACTTGATGTGGGGAGTCTAGTAACCATGATGTTGCATATGTAATTGTAGATTAATGATACCAAAATAAATAAATAAATAAATAACTTTCTAAAATAAAAAGAATAAGAATTTAAAGAATTGAAGAGGGAGAAGCAAGTGAATATAGCAATTGGTCTCCAAATAAGACCTGGCTGTGTTACAAAGGTTTCCTTGCCAAAAGACTCTACTGGCTCTATGTAAAATCTGTCCTGATGCTCTCATCCTGCCCTGCACCTTTTGTTCCAGCCTGCTAGTCTGGCATTAGCATCCCTTCCTGCTTTCAGTACTTTATTCAAATGGATCCTCCCCCCGCCACCCAAATCACCCATTACCATACATGCACAGATCTGGAGTGGTCTGTCTCTTTACTCCTTTAGAATTCAGATCCAAAATGTACCTCCTACCAAATACAGACTATTCCACTGTGACCCATATGTGTCTATTAATATGCCTGATATATCTCTTATATATTCTCAGTCTTAATAGTATTATGGTTTCCCCCACTAAACTGTGATCACCCTCTGGGCATGTCAGCTGAAATCACTGACTACGTAATGGTGCTGGTAGAAATGCTTGCCCTTTGTGGACAAAATGTGATGAGGATTTTTAATGAAGCCAGATACGATGCTGAATGATGCCAGTAAATCTTACCGTAAATCAGTTTGTACTGGATTAAACACGTAAGCCCATTGAAGAGTCATCTGGGATGATGCTCTGAGGTTCAGACAACCTGACCGCTGGTTCTCTGTGACACGTACCAGTATTTAGAAGCCAGGATCACCAGCATCACCTCTGACAAGTAGGCAGCCAAAGCACATAGAAAAGCACAATGCGGAACAAGGAATTGTTATAATTTTCATTATCAGTATACTGCATAACTCTTGGCTCCTTAAGTTGCTAGTTCTCTTAAATACTGTCCTTTCTCCCCCTCCCCTACCCCTCACAGTCAGGTTGAAATGTGTGTGTTGTGTTAACCGAAGTATCTTAGGAGAAGATACAGAGAAAGGACAAGGGCTCTTTAACAGAAGATCCCTTCCCCTGTACCCGCTACCAAAGCCATCTAGGGATGGACTTAAAAAACTAAGACATCTACATCGTAAGTCTTCCCAGAGCTGAAGCAGAAGTGTCTCCCCTCACTTAACCTTGGCAGTCACAAGCCAGCTTTTAATTTCCTCCACTGCAGTCAGGAAGGCAGGAGCAATTGCATGGCCACACAGCTGAAGACTGTCAGCCCAAGTAGGTGTATCACCTTTCCAAACACCCTTACATGAGGAAGAGACAGGCAGCTCCTGACTGGGTCACACTGCTCATGTATCTACACAGCAGAGGCAACTGTGGGGAAAAGCTCCCGGGGCCAGCCTTGTTTCATATGCTTTTCACTGAGTTCAAGTTTAATAAACCTTTTAAGTCATCCCTGAAATGGACAGTATCAGTTCCAAGGGAATGCTAGTAAAGTCTTCCACTGTACAGGGTAGTCTGGTCTGCAGTCAGACCATCATGCTGGCTGCTCACAACCACCATCTATTCAGTGCTCATCCCTGCCCACGAGCATGAATATTCCCCAGTTTGGCTTTTCTTTCATCTGCACTCTTTCTCTTGCTTATGGTGACAGATTCATGGAGAAAGTAGTATTGTCCAAATAAGGGATCAAGTGGGCCCAGGTTATACAGGGAAAAGAGCATTGGGCTGGAAATCAGGACACCTAGATTCTAGACCCAGCTCTGCCACCAGCTAGCTTTGTGACCCTGGGCAAAGTAATTAACTTATCTGGATTTCACATTTCCTCTGAGGTCTCTTCCAGTTCTAAGATTGTCTGATTTCAAGTGGACATTTAGGCTCTTACCACTCCAGAACTCTCTTTTCTTCTATTAGACTATTGTGGTAGTTTTATGTAATGTAGTTTATGGCATAATAGTCACACAAATTCAGACCATGCCAGAGAGCAAACTGGAGACCTGGCACAACTCAGATTCTGCCTGGACTTTTAAAAAAGCCAGATGGTACCCTCCTTTTTTAATGCTAGTTGAGCTGATTTCTCCAAATTCTTCCCTATCCCAACCTAACAGAAGTCACCCAATCTCATGTCCATTTACTGTTCAGGCAGCTGGACCAGATTTGTACAAAAGGAATACATGGGCCTTGGACACCTAGGCCTTCTCCAGAGTGACTTCATGCTCCAGGTAGACAACTTTCTGGTTAGAAACCAGAATCCCAGCCATCAACGAATTAGCGTCCTCAAAAAAAGGAGACCCATATTCCAGTACCAACAGTGGTCTGCATGAGGAGGTCGAGATCTGAGGGGGTGGATCATTCTGGTTGCTGTAATTTAATTGTTATATCTTTGTGATTCAGGGAGTAGAAACAGATATGAGTGAGCCAACTCTGAGGACCAGCTGTCAAGCGTTGGCTTTAATTTACTGTCATCCCATTTGTCCCTAGATCTTCCATCTTGACGGCTCACCAGCTAGTTAAATGTTTGTTTCCTCCACTGCTCTGATTCACACTCTGGGGACTGAGGATCTTGCAAAAGGGCACCCCAGCTAAGCTGTTTTTCTGCCTAGTAAATCCCAGTGGTTTGAGTTACATTGACTTTGTAGCCCTGGTTTTTCCTCCTAAAGTTCACATGGCGCCAGAGCCCTCTCTGTGTGGATGGGACATAATCCATCACTGTTTGGTCAAGAGATGGCATTTGTAATGAGGCGTTCCGGCTGGTGGCCTCCAGAGGTCCCTAATCTGCAACCACTTAATACTACTTTAATGAGCTTTTCACAAAAAGGAATTGTCAAGAGCTCTCACTGACATCCTCAGATATTATTTTATCTAATGGTTTATTTAGAGGAAAGGGCCTGTCTTCCTGGGGAGAAGGATGGGCAGTAGGAATATCAAGGGGAATTAGCAGTAGGCACTCTGCCCTGAGAGAATGGAAGGACTGGGAGAGAGAAAAAGAGGATATTGTCAGTTGTGACACAGTGTGGGATTGGTGTGAAATGCAGAAAGAGGAATGGTTAACAAAAATGTTCATGTTTATCTAAAACAGAACAGGTTTTGATCCACTTCTCAGGACATATTTCTGTGGCCACAAAGGGTAATTAAGTAGGCAGTCACAGTTTGACAGCATCCAGTCTCTTCTGATTCTGTTTTCACTGAGCAGTTTTCTGAGGTGAATTGAGTTTCCTTAGCAGATTTTCCAATTGAGAAGTAAAATAACCAGCTGTTACATTCTAGTTCTCTTAACAGTTACTATTCTTGTAAATTGTCCTTTGGATTTCTGTTCCTTCCCTGGGCAGTTTAGTTAGCAAGCATCAGTTCTTCCTGGGCCAACTGAGAAAAACAAGCGCCTAGACCTATAGGCTGTTTCTAAGCCCCAGAAACAGCAGTCACATAGACTCCCCAGCCCCCATCAGCAGTTAACCACATCTCCTGAACATCCACCACAATATCTTTGCCTGAAGTCTTTTAGTTCCAACAGACATTGATTCCTCCTTTACCCGAACTCACATCCCGGGAGAAAGGGTGTTAATGAGCAGTAGCCCAACGCTGCAGGAAGAAGAAATGGCTCTTCCCACCCTCCTGAGCAACCGAGGACCCCTCGCCCAGGGCTTTGAACACTAAGGCACAGCCTAGGTTGTGGCCAGTATACCTTTCCTCTGCCCTCTGCCACACAAGATCTTTGGCTATTTCTGTATCCCTCCAGCCCCATCCTCACTCTAGCTTCTAGAAAACACCAGTAAGCCATTCTTTGCACTGCTGAACTGCCTCTGCAGTTATCTTGTGGCATCCTCTCTCATAAATATGAGAAAAGTAAAGGAATCAAGCAAATCCACCAGGGTCACATAGCAAGTTGGTGGTGGACCCAGAGCTACAGCTCAGGTCTCATCACTCCAAACACAGTTTTTACTGTATCGCCTTGCTCCTCTGCATTGCTCTGGCACTTGGGTCTGCTGACCTTAGGCCCTACAGGGAACATATGGAGGTGACAGAGATGAAGTGAAAGATCAAATGCAGAAAAAATGACAAATGCCAAAGTTACAGGAATGAAATAAGCAGAGAAGGCACAGTGATAATAGTTTAAGTTCACATGCTTCTGGATGAATCTAATGTTTATAGAGAACACCTCATTGCTAATTGACTGATAAGTAGAAATTAATCTTTTTCTTTCCTCCAAGTTTACCTTACTTAAGACTGTGTCTATAAGCAATAACGTAATTTATAGATGCTTGATCAGGTTTGAGGATAAATGGAAGAAAAGGCAGTAGATATGTCCTTCCTGACTTGTTTTTCATGAGAACCCAATTGCTAGTGCTTAACAGTAAATGTCAGAATAAGAGAAAATGAGAAGAGAGAACAGACTGTCTGCTGAGGTCTGGAGTAAGAAAAACAAGGCTGCAGGCTGACCCAGTGAAATGTATTTTTGAATCTGGTTTGCTAATATTTTGTTGAGTATTTTTGCATCTATGTTCATCAGGGATATTGGTCTGTAATTTTCTTTTTTTTTGTGTGGGGTCTTTGCCTCGTTTTGGTATTAGAGTGATGCTGGCTTCATAGAATGAGTTTGGAAGTATTCCCTCTTCTTCTATTTTTTGGAAAACTTTAAGGAGAATGAGTATTATGTCTTCTCTATATGTCTGATAAAATTCAGTGGTGAATCCATCTGGCCCAGGGGTTTTGTTCTTGGATAGTTTTTTGATTACCGATTCAATTTTGTTGCTGATAATTGGTCTGTTTAGATTTCTGTTTCTTCCTTGGTCCATCTTGGAAGGTTGTATTTTTCTAGGAATTTGTCCATTTCTTCTAGGTTATCCAGCTTGTTACCATATAGATTTTCATAGTATTCTCTAATAATTCTATGTATTTCTGTGGGGTCCGTCATGATTTTTCCTTTCTCATTTCTGATTCTCTTTATGTGTGTAGATTCTATTTTTCTCTTAATAAGTCTGGCTAAGGGTTTATCTATTTTGTTTATTTTCTCAAAGAACCAGCTCTTAGTTCATTTATTTTTTTCTATTGTTTTATTCTTCTCAATTTTATTTATTTCTTCTCTGATCTTTATTATGTCCCTTATTCTTCTGACTTTGGGCCTCATTTGTTCTTCTTTTTCCAGTTTCAATAATTGTGACTTTAGACTATTCATTTGGGATTGTTCTTTTTTCTTTAAATAGGCCTGGATTGCTATATACTTTCCTGTTAACACAGCCTTCGTTGCGTCCCACAGAAGTTGGGGCTTTGTGCTGTTGTCATTTGTCTCCATATATTGCTTGATCTCTGTTTTAATTTGGTCATTGATCCATTGATTATATAGGAGCATGTTGTTAAGCCTCCATGTGTTTGTGAGCCTTTTTGTTTTCTTTGTACAATTTATTTCTAGTTTCATACCTTTGTGATCTGAGAAGTTGGTTGGTAGAATTTCAATCTTTTTAAATTTAGACTGAGGCTCTTTTTGTGGCCTAGTATGTGGTCTCTTCTGGAAAATGTTCCATGTGCACTTGAGAAGAATGTGTATCCTGCTGCTTTGGGGTGTAGAGTTCTGTTGATGTCTGTTAGGTCCATCTGTTCTAGTGCGTTGTTCAGTGCCTCTGTGTCCTTACTTATTTTCTGTCTGGTTGATCTGTCCTTTGGAGTGAGTGGTGTGTTGAAGTCTCCTAAAATGAGTGCATTGCTCCTTCTTTAATTCTGTTAGTATTTGTTTCACATATGTCGGTGCTCCTGTGTTGGGTGCATATATATTTATAATGGTTATATCCTCTTGTTGGACTGACCCCTTTATCATTATGTAATGTCCTTCTTTATCTCTTGCTACTTTCTTCGTTTTGAAGTCTATTTTGTCTGATACAAGTACTGCAACACCTGCTTTTTTCTCCTTGTTGTTTGCATGAAATATCTTTTTCCATCCCTTCACTTTTAGTCTGTGTATATCTTTGGGTTTGAGGTGAGTCTCTTGTAAGCAGCATATAGATGGGTCTTGCTTTTTTATCCATTCTATTACTCTGTGTCTTTTGATTGGTGCATTCAGTCCATTTACATTTAGAGTGATTATCAATAGGTATGTACTTATTGCCATTGCAGGCTTTAGATTCATGGTTACCAATGGTTCAAGGGTAGCTTCTTTACTATCTAACCGTCTAACTTAACTCTCTTATTATGCTATTATAAACACAGTCTGATGATTCTTTATTTCTCTCCCTTATTATTCTTCCTCTTCCATTCTTTGTATGTTAGGTGTTTTATTCTGTACTCTTTTGTGTTTCCTTTGACTGCTTTTGTGGATAGTTGATTTTATTTTTTTGCCTTTAATTAGTATTTGGTTGGTCTGCTTTCTTTGCTGTAATTTTATTTTCTATGGTGACATCTATTTAGCCTTAGGAGTGCTTCCATCTAGAGCAGTACCTTTAAAATACTCTGTAGAGGTGGTTTGTGGGAGGCAAATTCCCTCAACTTTTGCTTGTCTGGGAATTGTTTAATCCCTCCTTCAAATTTAAATGATAATCATGCTGGATACAGTATTCTTGGTTCAAGGCCCTTCTGTTTCATTGCATTAAATATATCATGCCATTCTTTCCTGGCCTGTAAGCTTTCTGTTGAGAAGTCTGATGATAGCCTGATGGATTTTCCTTTGTAGGTGATCTTTTTTCTCTCTCTGGTTGCCTTTAATACTCTGTCCTTTTCTTTGATCTTTGCCATTTTAATTATTATATGTCTTGGTGTTGTCCTCCTTGCGTCCCTTGTGTTGGGAGATATGTGGGCTTCCATGGTCTGAGAGACTATTTTCTTCCCCACCTTGGGGAAGTTTTTGGCAATTATGTCTTCAAAGACACTTGCTATACCTTTTTCTCTCTCTTCTTCTTCTGGTACCCCTATAATGTGAATATTGTTCCGTTTGGATTGGTCACACAGTTCTCTTAATATTCTTTCATTCCTAGAGATCCTTTTATCTCTCTCTGCCTCAGCTTCTCTGTATTCCTGTTCTCTGATTTCTATTCCACTAACAGTCTCTTGCACCTCATCCAGTCTGCTCTTAAGACCTTCTATCGATTGTTTCAATTCTGTTATCTCCCTCCGGGCTTCATCCCTTAGCTTTTGCATATTTCTCTGCAGGTCCATCAGCATGGTTATGACTTTTACTTTGAATTCTTTTTCAGGAAGATTGGTTATATCTATCTCACCAGGCCCTCTCTCTGGGGTTGTCTGAGTGATTTTTGACTGGACCAGATTCTTCTGCCTTTTCATGGTGAAAGAAGTGGTCGCAGGCAGGTGGCACGTGTGTCAGCTGGGAGGACAAAGTCCCTTCCTGCTTGCTGGTCGCCTTGCCCTTCTCTGCTGCCTGTGTCGGTTACCCACACACTGGGAGCAGTCTCTGGGATAATCTCCTGAGCTGCCGTGGTGGGGAGGCCCTTGGGATAGCCTAGGGTCCTGTGGGCGGTCACAGACATGCTGGGTGTGTTCTCCTGCAAGAACGGCACCCCTTCTTGCCTTCTGGACCTTGCTCCAGCTTCTTCTGTCTGTGCTGGGCAGCTGTGCACTGGCGGCAGCCTCTGGGTCTGTCCCACTTAGCTGTGCGCTGAGAGAAGACTGTGTGGTTGCTGTGGGCGGGGTTGTTCTCCAGCTGCTCTGCAGCTGTGGCGGGTCAGCCGGTTTGCTTGAAGCGCCAGCTGGGTGGAATGAATGGCAGGCTGCTTATCACCATGAGGGGCTTCGGGGCTGTGTTACCCCCCAGAGGGTTAGGGCACCTGAAGTTCCTCAAGATTCCCAGCCTGCTGGGCTGAGTGTGCTGGGACGATTTTGTCCAGCTGTTAAGCCCTTGTGTCTTTAAGTCTTTTAAAAAGCACCCACATGTCTTCTGTCCCAGAGGAGCTGGCTGTGGGGACCTGCTTGCAGTCTCCGTCTCAGATTTTACTTTTCCGTTTCTCTGATACCCAGTGCACCATGCAATGTGTGTCTGTGCCCCTGATGCACATTATTAGCGCTGGTTACTTACTAGTCCTGTGCTTCCACTCCCTCCCCACTCTGATTCTTTTCCTCCCACCAATGAGCTGCGGTGGGGGGAGTGATTGGGTCCCACCGGGTCATGGCTTTGTATCTTACCCTTTTCCTGAGATGGTGAGTTCTCGCGTGTGTAGATGGAGCCTGGCTGTTGTACTTTATCTTCTGGTCTCTCTGTTAGGAATAGTTGTATTTGTTGTATTTTCAAAAATATATATGGTTTTGGGAGGAGATTTCTGCCGCCCTACTCATGCCGCCATCTTGAGCCCCTCCCACTTAATCCATTTTTAAGTGTGCAAGTCAGTGGCATTAATTATATTCACAATATAATAATAAGCCATTGCCTATCTATGTCCAAAACTTTCCTTTCACCCCAAACAGAAAGCACACCCATGAAACACTAACTCCCCAAACCCTCTTCCTCCAGCCCCTGGTGACCTCTAATCTACTTCCTGTCTCTATGAACTTAAAGCAGGTATTCTTATGTAACTATATATACCTCCTAAAGTGTAGGAGCAGTGAAAAAGAATGGAACCTGAGGTGAAAAGGAAAGTGGGTTATGGATTAAAAGCTAAATTATCATTTTCTTAAATGTGACTTAAATACAGTTGAAAGCTTTTTATTATGACTGAGTAGTTTTATCCCCCTATTCAGAGAAGGCAAAATGAAAGTCCCTCTGCTGTGCTAATTCAGCCTCTTTTCTTACCTCTTTCAGTGACCATGCAGCAGGTGGCCAGGACAGTGGCTAAAGTGGAACTCTCAGACCATGTGTGTGACGTGGTGTTCGCGCTCTTTGACTGTGATGGTGAGTGGGGCCCTCTGAAGTCAGGCTGGAAAATCAAGACTTAGTGCCCTTAAAGTAGATGTTGTTTATAATGTTTATAACGGAGGCTTGCAGACAATGTACTAGCCTATGCCTCTTGAACTTCCCTTTCTCATTTCAATAGTTCAGTCCTCAGTATCTGTCATTGAGGAATATAACCTCTGGTCCTGGTTTGTGTTTTCCATTTCTTCTTCTAAGTCCAATTTCCCTGTAGGCCTAAAATAATTTGTGAACATAAGGATCTTAAAGGTGGACACAATTCAACTGCACTAGTGTTTTAAAAGTCCAATAAAGAATAAATTCCCACTGAATTTTATAAAACATTTAGAGAAGACATATTACCCATTCTCTTTAAAGTTTTCCAAAAAATAGAAGAGGAGGGAATACTTCCAAACTCAATTCAATGAGGTGAGCATCACTCTAATACCAAAACCAGGCAAAGACACGACAAAAAAGAAAACTACAGACCAATATCCCTGATGAACATGGATGCAAAAATACTCAACAAAATATTAGCAAACTGAACTCAAAAATACATCAAGAAGCTCATACACCATGATCAAGTGGGATCATCTCACGGATGCAAGGATGGTAAAATATCTGAAAATCCATCAACATCATGCAGCACATCAACAAAAAGAAGGCCAAAAACCACATGATCATCTCCATAGATGCTGAAAAAGCATTTGACAAAATTTAACATCCATTCATGATAAAAACTCTTAACAAAATGGGTATAGAGAGCAAGTACCGCAACATAATAAAAGCCATATATGACAAACCCACAGCTAACATCATACTTAACAGGGAGAAGCTGAAAGCTTTTCCCCTAAGATCAGGAACAAGACAGGGATGCCCACTCTCCCCACTTTTATTCAACATAGTACTGAGGGTCCTAGCCACAGCAGTCAGACAACACAAAGAAATAAAAGGCATCCAGATTGGTAAAGAAGAAGTCAAACTGGCCCTGTTTACAGATGACATGATATTATACATAAAAAGCCCTTAAAAATCCACTCCAGACTTCCGGGAAGATGGCGGTGTGAGCAGGGAGGCAGAAATCTCCTCCCAACACTATATTTATCTACGAAAACACAGCAAATACATCTATTCCTAAAAGACAGACGAGAATACACAGGAAAGCGCACAGCGTGCAGCTACACCCGAGAGGACTCGGCACCCCAAGAGGCGGGTAAGGTACGGAGCCGCGACCCGGCGGGACCCGAGCACTCCCCCACCCCAGCGCACCAGCGGGAGGAGAGGATTCAGAGCCAGGAGGGAGTGGAAGTACACCCCGTGAAGTAGCCAGCCCCGGTGATCTGTGCGGGGAGCGCTGACCCACATTGCGCAGTGCAGCGGAGATTGGAGAGACAGAGGGGCAGGATCTGAGCAGGGAAAGTGCCAGGGTGCTTGCAGCCGGCTCCCGGGAAGGAAAAAAAAAGTGTGCGCTTTCTTCAGCGGTCTTAAAGAGACAGGAGCCCAGCGGAGGAGCCGGATCGCCCCAGCACACTCAGCCCAGCAGGCTGGGAGTCCTGGGGAGTTTCAGATGCCTTAGCTGGCGACTGAGGAAGCATAGCCATACTTAACACTTCTCACTGAGATCAACAGCCTCCTATTTCGTTCCCACCCCTGCCAGAGCGATAAAGGGCCCTGTGGAGCGGCACAGTCACAGCTGTGGAATAGTGGGGCAATAGCGCCACCTAGAGCATTCCCACAGAATCTACGTCCGGTGGGCATTTTTTTTTGTTTTTTTTGTTTTGTTTTGTTTGTTGTTTTGTTTTTGTTTTTTTGTTTTTCTTGTTTTTCTTTTTTTCTTTCTTTCTTTTTTTTCTTTTTTTCTCTTTTTTTTTCTTCTCTTTTTAAAGTCTTAAAGAGCCCAGCTGACATACGTGGCAACTATCAGTGACCAAATTATACAGCCATGAAAAGACAGAGGAATATGGTTCAGACCAAAATCAACCAGACAACCCCAGAGAGGGAGTCGGAAGGGATGGAAATGCACAGTCTTCCTGAAAAAGAATTCAGAATAAAAGTCATAACCATGCTGATGGACCTACAGAGAAATGTGCAAGAGCTGAGGGAGGAAGTGAGGGAACTGAGGAAAGACAATGCAGAAATCAGAGAAGCGATCGACGGGCTTAACAGCAGAATGGATGAGATGCAAGAGACTGTTTATGGAATAGAAAACAGAAAACAGGAATACAGAGAAGCTGAGGCATAGAGAGATAAAAGGATCTCTAGGAATGAAAGAATATTAAGAGAACTGTGTGACCAATCCAAACAGAACATTATTCGCATTATAGGAGTACCAGAGGAAGAAGAGAGATAAAAGGGGATAGAAAAGTGTCTTTGAAGAAATAATTGCTGAAAACTTTCCCTCGCTGGGGAAGGAAATAGTCTTGCAGTCCACCGAAGCCCACAGATCTCCCAACACAAGGGACCCAAGGAAGACAACACCAAGACACATAATAATTAAGATGGCAAAGATCAAAGATAAAGACAAGGTATTAAAGGCAGCTAGAGAGAGAAAAAAAGATCACCTACAAAGGAAAACTCATCAGACTATCATCAGACTTCTCAACAGAAACCTTACAGGCCAGAAGAGAATGGCATGATATATTCAAGGTAATGAAACAGAAGGGACTCGAACCAAGAATATTGTATCCAGCACGATTATCATTTAAATATGATGGAGGGATTAAACAATTTCCAGACAAACGAAAGTTGAGAGAGTTTGCCTCTCATAAACCACCACTACAGGATATCTTAAATGGACTGCTCTAGATGGAAGCACACCTAAGGCTAAAAAGATGTCACCAGAGAAAATAAAATCATAGCAAAGAAAGCAGACCATCCAAATACTAACTAAAGGCAAAGAATAAAACACCTATTATAGAAAGAATGGAGGAGGAGGAATAAGAAGGGAGAGAAAGAAAGAAACATCAGACTGTGTTTACAATAACTTAACAAGAAAGTTAAGTTAGATTGTTAGATAGTAAAGAAGCAACCCTTGAACCCTTGGTAACCACGAATCTAAAGCCAGCAATGGCAATAAGTACATATCTATGAATAATCACCCTAAATGTAAATGGACTGAATGCACCAATCAAAAGACACAGAGTAACAGAATGGATAAAAAAGCAAGACCCATCTATATGCTGCCTACAAGAAACTCA
Source organism: Smutsia gigantea (assembly GCA_032199065.1). Classification (NCBI taxonomy): domain Eukaryota; kingdom Metazoa; phylum Chordata; class Mammalia; order Pholidota; family Manidae; genus Smutsia; species Smutsia gigantea. The sequence goes on along the minus strand of JAVSCE010002571.1, from coordinate 3,851 downwards.
CCTCAAATCCAAAGATATACACAGACTAAAAGTGAAGGGATGGAAAAAGATATTTCATGCAAACAACAAAGAGAAAAAAGCAGGTGTTGTTGCAGTACTTGTATCAAACAAAACAGACTTCAAAACGAAGAAAGTAGCAAAAGATAAAGAAGGACATTACATAATGATAAAGGGGTCAGTCCAACAAGAAGATATAACCATTATAAATATATATGCACCCAACACAGGAGCACCAGCATATGTGAGAAAAATACTAACAGAATTAAAGGAGGAAATAGACAGCAATACATTCATCTTAGGTGACTTCAACACACCACTCACTCCAGAGGACAGATTAACCAGACAGAAAATAAGTAAAGACACAGAGGCACTGAACAACACACTAGAACAGATGGACCTAACAGACATCTACAGAACTCTACACCCAAAAGCAACAGGATACACATTCTTCTCAAGTGCACATGGAACATTTTCCAGAATAGACCACATACTAGGCCACAAAAAGAACCTCAGTAATTTCAAAAATATTGAAATCCTACCAACCAACTTCTCAGATCACCAAGGTATAAAACTAGAAATAAATTTTAGAAAGAAATCAAAAAGGCTCACAAATACATGGAGACTTAACAACACTCTCCTAATTAATCAATGGGTTAACGACCAAATCAAAACAGAAATCAAAGAATATATGGAGACTAATGACAACAACAACACAAAGCCACAACTTCTGTGGGACGCAGCAAAGGCAGTTCTAAGAGGAAAGTATATTGCAATCCAGGCCTATTTAAAGAAGGAAGAACATTCCCAAATGAATAGTCTAAAGACACAATTACTGAAATTGGAAAAAGAAGAACAAATGAGGCCCAAAGTCACCAGAAGGAGGGACATAATAAAGATCAGAGAAGAAATAAATAAAATTGAGAAGAATAAAACAATAGAAAAAATCAATAAAACCAAGAGCTGGTTCTTTGAAAAAATAAACAAAATAGATAAACCCCTAGCCAGACTCATTAAGAGGAAAAGAGAATCTACACACATAAACACAATCAGAAATGAGAAAGGAAAAATCACGACAGACCCCACAGAAATACAAAGAATCATAAGAGAATATTATGAGAATCTATATGTTAACAAGCTGGAAAACATAGAAGAAATGGACAACTTCTTAGAAAAATACAACCTTCCAAGACTGACCAAGGAAGAAACAGAAAAACTAAACAGACCAATCACCAGCGACGAAATCGAATTGGTAATCAAAAAACTACCCAAGAACAAAACCCCCAGGCCTGATGGAGTCACCTCTGAATTCTACCAGACATATAGAGAAGAAATAACACCAATTCTCCTTAAAGTTTAAAAAAAAATAGAAGAGGAGGGAATACTTCCAAACTCATTCTATGAAGCCAGCATCACTCTAATACCAAAACTGGGCAAAGACCTCACCAAAAAAGAAAATTACAGACCAATATGCCTGATGAACGTAGATGCAAAAATACTCAACAAAATATTAGCAAACCGAATTCAAAAATACATCAAGAGGATCATACACCATGATCAAGTGGGATTCATCCCAGGGATGCAAGGATGACACAACATTCGAAAATCCATCAACATCATCCACCACATCAACAAAAAGAAGAACAAAAACCACATGATCATCTCCATAGATGCTGAAAAAGCGTTTGACAAAATTCAGCATCAATTCCTGATTAAAACTCTAACAAAATGGGTATAGACGGCAAATACCTCAACATCATAAAGGCCATATATGACAAACCCACAGCTAACATCATACTTAATGCCGAGAAGCTGAAAGCTTTTCATCTAAGATCGGGAACAAGACAGGGATGCCCACTCTCTCCACTGTTATTCAACATAGTACTGGAGGTCCTAGCCACGGCAATCAGACAAAACAAAGCCATACAAGGCATCCAGATTGGTAAAGAAGAAGTCATATTGTCACTATTTGCAGATGACATGATACTGTACATAAAAAACCCTAAAGACTCCATTCCAGAACTACTAGAACTAAAATCTGAATTCAGCAAAGTTGCAGGATACAAAATTAACACACAGAAATCTGTTGCTTTCCTATACACTAATGATGAACTAACAGAAAGAGAAATCAGAAAACAATTCCATTCACAATTGCATCAAAAAGAATAAAATACCTAGGAATAAACCTAACGAAAGAAGTGAAAGACCTGTACTCTGAAAACTACAAGACACTCCTAAGAGAAATTAAAGAGGACACTAACAAATGGAAATGCATTCCATGCTCTTGGCTAGGAAGAATAAATATTGTCAAAATGGCTATACTGCCTAAAGCAATCTACAGATTCAATGCAATCCCTATCAAACTACCAACAGCTTTTCAATGAACTGGAACAAATAATTCTAAAATTCATATGGAACCACAAAAGACCACGAATAGCCAAATCAATCCTGAGAAGGAGGAATGAAACAGGGGGAATTACACTCCCTGACTTCAAGCTCTACTACAAAGCCACAGTAATCAAGACAATTTGGTATTGGCACAAAAACAGACCCACAGACCAGTGGAACAGAATAGAAAACCCAAACATTAACCTAAACATATACAGTCAATTAATATTTGATAAAGGAGCCTTGGATATACAATGGGGAGATGACAGCCTCTTCAGCAGCTGGTGTTGGAAAAACTGGACAGCTACATGTAAGAGAATGAAACTGACTACTGTCTAGCCCCATACACAAAGGTAAACTCAAGGTGGATCAAAGACCTGAATGTAAGTCATGAAACCATAAAACTCTTAGAAAAAAACATAGGCAAAAAATCTCTTGGACATAAACATGAGCAACTTCTTCATGAACATATCTCCCGGGCAAGGGAAACAAAAGCAAAAATGAACAAGTGGGATTATATCAAGCTGCAAAGCTTCTGTACAGCAAAGGACACCATCAGTAGAACAAAAAGACATCCTACAGTATGGGAGAATATATTCATAAAAACGTATCTGATAAAGGGTTGACATCCAAAATATATAAAGAACTCATGCACCTTAACAAACAGAAAGCAAATAATCCAATTAAGAAATGGGCAGAGGACATGCATAGACACTTCTCCAAAGAAGAAATTCAGATGGCCAACAGGCACATGAAAAGATGCTCCACATCGCTAATCATCAGAGAAATGCAGATTAAAACCACCATGAGATATCACCTCACACCAGTGAGGATGGCCAACATCCAAAACACAAACAACAACAAATGTTGGCGAGGATGTGGAGAATAGGGAACCCTCCTACACTGCTGGTGGGACTGCAAATTAGTTCAACCATTGTGGAAAGCAGTATGGAGGTTCCTCAAAAAACTCAAAATAGAAATACCATTTTACCCAGGAATTCCACTCCTAGGAATTTACCCTAAGAATGCAGCAGCCCAATTTGAAAAGGACAGATGGACCCCTATGTTTATTGCAGCACTATTTACAATAGCCAAGAAATGGAAGCAACCTAAGTGTCCATCAGTAGATGAATGGATAAAGAAGAGGTGGTACATATACACAATGGAATAATATTCAGCCATAAGAAGAAAACAAATCCTACCATTTGCAACAACATGGATGGAGCTAGAGGGTATTATGCTCAGTGAAATAAGCCAAGCCGAAAAGACAAGTATCAAATGATTTCACTCATATGTGGAGTATAAGAACAAAGAAAAAATACTGAAGGAACAAAACAGCAGCAGACTCACAGAACCCAAGAACGGACTAATAGTTACCAAAGGGAAAGGGACTGGGGAAAATGGGTGGAAGGGAGGGATAAGAGGGAAAAAGGGGCATTATGATTAGCAGATGTAATGTTGGGGGG